>PPHU02000021.1:0-250992 GCA_003705185.2 Ambrosiozyma ambrosiae
CAAGACTTTTAAAGTAGATAATTCGAAGGTTTCAAGTGTTTTTTTTTGCAATTCGCAATGTTTACAGGAGGGCCACATCGAATTGAAAATTCAATGTCGCGATGGGTGCGTGGCTTGAGTAGTTAGTTAATGGTGCACGGATTCATATATACAAATTAACTGGTTGTATTATTATTAAATACGAGAAGTAAGCATAAAGTGTCATACATAGATGACGAATTAAAGGAATAAACAAGCAAAAAAAAAAATTTTCAATATCTAATGACCACCTCTTAATGATAAAACCAAGTGGAGGTCGGAGCCAGCCACAATGCCATACTCTCCTAGAGTCTTATCGTCATCTCTAGATTTAATTTATTTGAATAGGTTAGTATTCTTTAAAATCAAGCCTCACATAAAGTAGAATGAAATAACACTTACAATTGTCTACCGGCAAATAGGAACTTTTGTTGGAAAGGTGGAATACCTTCCTTAACTTCAATGATCTCTTTCAATTGAATTACCTAATAGTAATTAAAATTTTCTAGTTAGTAATCTAAAAGAGGTTTAGGGGTAAACAAGAAAACAAGAAAACAAGCAAAAAAAATACTCAAAATTAGCTCTATTATAAAAAAAAAGTAATTCAACATACCTTATCATCCAATTCAACATCAATTGGAATCTATATTATAAAACTCCGATTCAGGTTTTAATCAGAACATGACGGTTAGTATTAGGATTCTTATTAATTAATGGTGTTCTAGCTTCTACTTTACATCATTAGCAATAAAGTGACTCACAATTCTACCAGTTAAACTCTATATTATTAAATTGACTGTCTTGTTAGTATAAATTTCTTCTGTGACCTGCAAACTTTTAAAGGCGTGGCAACTGGCCCAAAAACCAAAGATCACTAGATACATTGTTATTCCGTTAAAGAAACCACATACTCTAACTTTAATTTCAACAGTCATTTTTCGATTTTCTAGTTTCTTGTTACCTTCTGGGTTGGATGCATAGAGGGTTTTCAAGAGAGAGAAAACACCACGTTAAACAAAGTCCAGATTGTTGAGCGCACTTCAGCATAAAAGCTCTAAATTTTGAAGAATCAGTCAATCAAGCCATCGATAACACAAGAAAACAAACACACATCAGTCGATATGTTCCCAACGCCAGAAATTGTCAATCCAAATTATGATCTAGTCTATGAACCTGCTGAAGACTCATTTTTGCTATTGGATCTATTTGAAGAACTCCGAGAGTATTTCACAACCAAAAAATTCATACATAAAATACCACTGATAGTAGAGGTAGGAACTGGTTCAGGAGTAATATCGACTTTCATAAATAAATACATTATTCCAAACTCAATTATCATTTCCACAGATTTGAATCCTCACAGTTGTCGTTCCTTGCTACTAACCAATGAACATAATGTTCCAAAGAGAGGTAACTTAGATGCTATACGAAGCGATTTAACTACTTCTTTTAAATTGAATGATGTAGATTTGTTGGTATTCAATCCACCTTATGTGCCAGCAGAGTTCATTCCTTCTGTTGATGATGCTGAGAAAGATGAATATAATTGGGTTGATATAGCTTTAAATGGTGGCCCATTAGGTATGGATATTACTATTAAAGTTTTGGACAGATTGAATAATACCTTAAGCCTTTCCGGTGAAGCTTATATTTTATTTTGTGCGAGAAACAAGCCTGATGAAGTTGTTGCCAACTTCCTAAAGAAACATACTAATTTTGCTGTTGATAAGGTGATATATAGAAAAGCTGGATGGGAAGAGTTAGCTGTCTATAGATTTATAAAATTAAATTAATGCTTTTAACCTCTTTCATTAGATGTACCATTATTATTTTTTTTAATAATTTCTATGCATTATATTATAAACAGTAATTAATAGAAGGCCAAATAAAGAGGAACTGGAGAGAGTAATACCAAGAAGAACCGAAATGGATTCGAGCAAAATAAAAAGCTAACAGAAACTAAAGCAAAAAATAATAAAAACTTTTCAAAAAAAAACGAATAAACCCCCAAACCAAAACAATTAATCAAACAAATCATTAAAAATATCTTCTTCAATACTCTTCAAATCGTAAGTTCTCATATTATAATCATTTTCATAATTGCAAATAGACAACTTATCAAAAAATTCTTTCAACTCGATAACTTCAATTTTTTTAACCCCTAATAATAAAGGTTTCTTAATACAATCATTAACTCCACTAGTCCAGCTAACTTTGAATGATGATTTGGCACCTGCAATTTTGATTGTTTTCAAGCTCCCAATTTTATCAATTAATGCTAACACAGGGATGGTGGATTCTCTATAAACTGCATCGGTAGTGTCTGAAATAAATAACCATTCACACAATTGGAATTCTTCTGGTTTTAATATTAGGATGACATCTAATAATTTACAGCCTTGCAAAACTAAGTTTTTATCTAAATCTTTTAATTGATTGTCACCAGTTGGAACAATGCTTGACTTCTCATCCTCAAACTTATATTCAATTAATAATTCAAAAAGTTCTTGGAATGTATACTGCAGTTCTGTATAAATTATAGGCCATGAAGTGACTAAATGAGGTTCTAAAAACTTTAAAATCAATGTTCTGAAAAGCAACAAAATATATGGCTTTAAAGCTGAATTTGATGAATTGCTGACTATCTCATTTATTCTATTTTGAATTTCTTGGACGCTAGTTAAAAAGTTATCTCTTTCACAGATAAGCAACAAGTAAATTATTCTTTTGATATTTAATATTTTACTGGTTGCTTCTGTATCATTCCATGCAAATAATGTAGAGCTCGATCCATAGTATGGTAACATCTTAACAACAAATTCATTCAGCTTTTCATTATCCTCCTTAATCCAAGCACTAAAAATTTGACTCCATCTGGCATCACGACCATTTAAAGAGAAAAATCTAAGATCTAAAATAATATCAGAGCATAATGTTCTCCAAACTTTCAAAGACGAAGCTTGTGGCAACGAACTAATTGAAACAAATAAATCTAAAATATATGAAGGAGTATTAATAAACAGTCTTGACTTAATAAATGGGGTACAAGCATTGTAAACTACACTAGTTAAAGCAGCTGAGACCTTGTCACTATCCTGCAAAATTGTTTGAATGTTGGGAATAATAGAAACTAAGGCATTAGCCAGCTCCTCTTTGATGAGGTATTTCTCTGATGAAGTATCCTTATTTGGTGAAGGTTCCCGAGCTGAAATTAGAGTTGAAGTATCCGTATTACTGATTCTAACTGATCCAGCTTCCACTTTCGACGGCAATACCGCATCATTAACTTCTGGTTCTTGACCAGGCAGAATGCTCAATGGATTCAGTAAAGAAATTAAAGCATTTTCATCCTGAGAGGTAAATTTGATAGTAACTGCAATATTTAAAATTTTTGTGAATGATTCAATCATTTCCTTCCTAACCTTTTTCTGATCTCCAAAGCTTGTCTGTGATAATTTAATGCCCACTATTGCAGAAAACTTAAGCAAGTCAGGATAAACAAATTTGTAAACAGTATAGTTTGAATAAATATCCTTCAAGAACTGAGTAATCGGGGTCCAAATATCTTCAATTACATCACTTGTTAGAGATTCCATATAGTCAACCAAAAATGATGAAATCTGTTTATCTGATAAATCTGTAATTAGAGATGAACGTTTTTCAGCGTCCAAACTGGTAATATTAATTCTTGAAATTAATGATCTAAGTAAATGGGGTAATGTAGCTTGGGGTTTGGAACCATCCAAAACATGAATAACCTTGAAAACAGAATATAAATTCCCAGATAAATCAGGCTCCTTTTGATAAGCAATTAGAGTTTCCAATGTTTCTAAAGGTTCTGAGTTGAATATACTTTCCATAATTCTTTTAGATCTGAATTTCAATTTAGATGCATTATAATTAATGGATTTAGAAAATTTTAAAAATTGGGGCTTCTCATCATTAATAATATCGTGTGGACTTCGAACAGCTGGCGAAGGTAAGACGGTCGTTATAGTTCCTAAAGAGCCCATTCTACTAACGCGACCTTTTAAACTATTTTTCACCTTAGAGTTATCGTCAGCCCATAGCCAGATTCTGTAGGAGGTCAAGATAGCTTGCTTGAGCGCCTTAATGATAATTTCCTTCTTTTCCAGTAGTTCATTCTTCTCACTTGGCGATTCAACTTGAAAAACCCCTTGAATGACAGAACCAAAAAAACCTGTTTCTCTGCTCGTTCCAATGGTACTGTTCTTACTATTCCCAAAAGCAGCAGCTTGGTCCAATGAAGCTTTAATTGCATCATGTCTGGCACTTAACCATTCTTGAAGTCCCGAGATTAGTTCACAAATAGAATCACCAACATTTGAAATATTTTGATCTGTACCATCATTAATATAACTTTTATTGATTTCAAATAAAGCTTTGATTTTATTGCATATACAGTTTGTAATGTATGTTGTAGCATCTAATTTTAAAGAAAATAGCTTGTTATCTACTTTATTAATAAGATTAATCCACGAATTAATTATAACGGTTGAATTAGTGCTTTGAATACCTCTACCAACAAATTGGGCCCATTTAGAACTTTTATTCTCAAATTCTAATGGTTGTAATAATGTTAAAGAACCTTCCATAGCATTTGACTTTTCTATGACTTTAGTTAGAACACGTAAATAGCAAGAAACAAGAATGTTATCGGGATCGATTTCTCCACTACTGCATACTCTAACTAAAAGATTTGAAATTTCTTCATAGTGCGAAGGAGAATATGGCAATAGTTCTTCAAGAAGTTCCAAGCAAGTATTCGCACAATTCGAATAGTCTGAAGAAGCCTCAGAATTCAGAACTTCAGAGGCGTCATTCGAAAGGAATCTCAGTATAATTGTTATAATTAATGAAGTATAATTAGCCACATTCCAGTGGTTTTCATTTATGATCTTCATTTCAGCATCATTATCAATAATACACAATTCAGTACTTAAAGCTTTAAGGACACCATGATCAATTCTAACTAGATTTTGAATGGCTTTAATTTGATAAGCGAATAATTCAAAATCATCCTCTTCGGAACCCGCAAATTTACCAGCTTGGATGTATTTATTTTTCAACAGTAGTGAAGAGCAACAAAGTTTGAAAATTCTATTAATCGATCCAGTTTTCTTAATCCAGTCAACAACAAATAAGGAATCAACCTCAGTTAGAGTAGAAATTTCATCAAGAATTAGAAATAAAGGACGAGCTAAAATAGAATCAGATTCGTTGATTTGAGAAGAATGAGACCAAAGTGCATTAAAAGCTTTGATTTTGGTAACGATATCGGACCTTAAAAATAATCCACATAATGCGGCTTCAATATAATGAGATTCGATATGCATTTCTAAATGCCAGATTCTAGTTACCGCTTCAACTTGATATTTGCCACTATTATGAATGAGACAACCCCACAGTTGGTTCATAGTTATTTTTAATAACTTCACTGATTCCCTCTTATTTGTTTGTTCAGAAACAATCTTGAATAATATTGAAATGCCAAATGCTATGGAGACATTAGCTTGTTTATTGCTTGCATTATATTTGTAAATTGCATCTAATAGAGTAGTATCATGCCATGGCTTATCAGAAGCTGGAATAGCTTCAACCAAATCATGTATCAATTCAGAAAATCCGTAAAAAGCTTCAGCGTTTCCACTCTGTAAGTTCTGAACTATGGTATAAGTAATAAAACTTAGTAACAATGCGGAAAAATCGGCAACAGCAAATGGATTACCTTCAGAAGTTATTGGAATCGTGAAGTTGTCCTCGCCATTGGATGTAACTGACTCTAAATTGTAAAATACATCAAGTTTTTCTATTATTTGTGTTTTCATTGAATCATAATTAACAGCGATTTCTCGAAGGTTTGTGTATTTTGGATTAGCATATTCAATTGGTTGAAAGGCACGCTGTGGAATGCATGCAAGTAGGTTCTTCATTAATAACAGCCATCCATTAATATCGTCAGAACAGAGTAATAATAGTGCTAATAGGTTTAATGGAATATGTGTTACCATCATATCTTCATCTTCAACATTGTAATTTTTAAGTATGAAAGATATCAATTCTATATCTTTTTGTTTGGCTAGTTTATATATGTCAGACCAAATGTTCATGGTTTCAATTGAATCAAATAGAGTATTAGCACATTTTATAAGGCTATTAAACTCATCTTCAGTGTTGTTTTCGTATGTTTCCTTAGTCACTTTTAATATAGGAATTAGAATCTTTGGAACTATTAGCTGTCCAATTTCCCATTTATCCATAATTGCAACTGAAATTTTACAAGCTTCTATCCTTTGTTCGGTTGGAGTGTCTGATTTAGCGATTCCGTCAATTAATGAAAACAATCCAGAAGTTAAGCTTTTCAGGCCATAGATTTCAAAGTATTGCAGTCTATCCATTGGCGATTTAATTGTATATTCAATGGACGAGACCGAGGCTGATGCTGAATGTGTTGATAAAGTACCCTGACCATCAGATAGTTGCTGCTCGGGACCCAAAAACCAATTCCACAATCTTCTATTTAACGACATATCTTTTAGGAGCACAGTACCAGCTGCATTTAATATCAACATTTCTCTATCTTTGGAAGTGGTTAACACTTGCAAAACTTCTGAATGTAAGGGAATTCTAGAAAGCAGGAGGTCAAAAAACCCTCTTTGCACTAACACATTATGATCTTTTAATCCTTCACAAAATGCTCTAATTAAGAGCCCCGACTCTGGAATTATTGTAGCTCTGGCATCGTCTGGTAATTTTGCCATGATAAACTCTTTCTTAGATTTCAAATCTATATTTTCCCTATCATCTTTAACTGATTTTTCTTCAGCAGTCGATATTTCTGCAGAATTGAAAATTGGAAGTTTTCTTATGCACCATTCCAATGCACCCAGCCTCTTATCTGGGGAAGTGAGAATACATAAGAATAAACATTGCCAAAAATGTGAGTCATTATTCAATTGTTTTTTGAAGGATTCAATTAAATCTAACACTGAATTAAAAGATTCCGAAGATGTATCATCTAGAGCTGGTAACAAACTCAACAATATAGATTTAAAAATAATTCTTAATACCTGAGGATCCAATTTAATTAAATACTTGTTAAACATATCGATCAATTCTGGCTTCACGCTAATACTAGCATGGGACATTAGAGGTAGTAAACCAGGAAGCCATATATTAACACGTACACTTAAAGTTTCAGACCCAAGAATCTCAAAGAGATGAGAATAAACCTCAATTGTTTTTCTATGTACGCCAGAAGGTAGTTTAGAGGATAAACACTTGGAAAGAGTTTTAGATATGGCAAAATCTTGGGGAATCCATGAATTTGATTCTGGTTCTGGATTTGATTGTAGTGCTTTTTCTAGTTTTCCTAAATAAGATATATAATCAGCCCATTCATCAACTGAATCAAAGGCAGACAATGCCTTTTCTATATTCGAAACATATTTCTTCTCCTTTGAAGTCAGTTGTTTAGTTTGCTGAGAGGAGTATTTCCCTGAGAATAAAGGCATCGGAGACATAGCTTTAAGGAAATTGGAGGAAGACATCCTTTTTCTGACAATATTCACAAATCAAGACCTAAATGGTAAAGTCTATTACACCAAATAGTTGTGCCTCTCTGATAACAATATGATTATTGTATCTCTCCTTCGTTTTTAATTCGTCTTTCGTTTTATGTGTTGTTAAATAAATGTTGAGGTGTGGCGCGCGAGAATTCATAACGTGGCACAGAAAGAGGGTAAGGTCTTGTGAAAGGTTGAATTACTATAATTACAGCATTACTTGTTACTTGTTCAAATACTACTACAAGTTCGGCAACCTCACAATCATATACCCTTATGACTTTGTTTCCCATAGAGGTTTGTTTTTATCCTTTTCTAGTATGAAGAGACATTACCAATTCAGGTTCAGAATAGCGTTATTTCCACAAAAGCATTTGATTCTAACTACCCAAAACATTTTATTAATCTAGGGAATATACTACTTTATAACTCATTCAGAATGTTGGTATTATTTTAAATTACATATAGGTCCATTGTTTGTTTTATGTGTGGTGGTTTATACATTTACGTTCATAATTTACTTAACTACTCTTATATTCAGTGGTGGATTCTTATCATTTTTCACAATTTCTGCTTTGCAACCTGCAAATATGTTCATACAGTTTGTTTCAAACTTTTTATTATTGCCTAAACCTTTAAGAAGAACTTTTGATCATGTACTCATTAAAGAACTGGGCTTAGAAGTTAACCATATCGGTAAAGGTGGGTTAGTCAATGATGTGGCTATTGACTATAAAGAAACTAAATTTGGTAGATTATTCAGAATATGTAGGTTTACTATAACCCCATGCCTATGGTTAGCAAGAGAAATTGTTTTATTGTGTGTCGGGTTTATTCCTTTTATTGGACCTGTTCTAGTTATTTTAATGAAAGCCTCAAGAGTTGGTTTTACCAAACATAAAAGGTACTTTAAATTAAAAGGTTATAGTAGATCACAGATTTATTTTATTTGGAAGACTAGAAAGCATCAATATTTTTATTTTGGTTTAGTTGTTGTTATTTTGGAGATGATTCCATTTCTCAATGTTTTATTCTTCTTTACGGATGCTATAGGTGCTGCATTATGGGCAGCTCATATAGAAAAGGAGGTCTATGATAAATATATTTAAATTTAATCTTCTGCTGAATGATTTGATTGGTATTTTCTGTCTAAAAATAGTTTTTCATCTTTTGAGTTTTTGCCTTGTTCTTGTTCTACTTTAATATTTATTGAGATAATGTTATATTATGGCAGTTTTCTTTTTTTGATTTTGATTTACTCTTTTTACTCTTTTTACTCTTTTTTGTCTTTTTTGTTGAGTCCAGATTTATTTAATAGGTAAAATAGCGATAATAACCAACTAATTTTGGATAGTTTTGTATTTACAACTCATGCAATAAAATATGTTGTCTCAAATACTACATTCAAGAAGCAAGTAATACAGTAATTGAAAATTTCATTCGAAAAATATCATTGAATTAAATTAACTATAACTAGAGTACAACTAACGGAAAAAAGAGAGAACTAGTTATTTCTTGTTTTCAGCCGGCAAAACATTTTTAACAAATTGGATTATATCAATCAATTCTTCATTAGAAGTAGAATGTTCCATCCCATGATACTCATGAAATTCATACTTTTTGAATCCTAATGATTTATAAAAATCACGAGTAGAATTAGCATATTCAATTGGAATAACCGGATCAATATCACCATGGCCATGGAATACTGGCGTTTCAAGGTTTGCAGTCTTTAACTTTGCCCTAATTTGTTCTTGAATTGGCATGAAACCAGATAAGCATAATACTGACGAGAGCTGAATTTCCAAAGTAGCAATAACACCAAGACTAACAGCAGCCCCTTGACTGAATCCACCAATCATTATTCTATCTGCAGGTATTCCCGATTCGATTTCTTTATTAATTAACGATTTCATTTGATCAACAGAGCTGAAGTATCCATCAACATCTTGTTTTGATCCTGAAGTTGGTGCACCTAACTCAAACATATCAAACCAACTGAAACTAGGTATACCACCTTGAAGACTTAATGGCTTCATTGGTGCATTTGGAAAGATAAAGTTGATATGTTGGAAATCCGGAGATTGATGGAAAGTATCTGCTAGAAATCTCCAACCTTCACCTTGATCTCCTAAACCATGAATGATGATCATAGTAGCAGATGGAATTGACTTAGCCGGAACTTTTAATAAAGAAGGTAGTGGTGACATTTGTTGTTCTTATTCTTTTATAGAGGAGATATCTTTTCTGAGGAAGTTAAAACTTTTGCTAGCTCAAAATATCAGAGAACAATCTAATGAGTTAAAGAAATAGATTGGTAAAATTACTTGAACCTGGGTTCGCTGCATGCGGCTGTATGATTTGATTTCATAGAAACCATAATCAGAACGTGTACACACAATTTTATGTGATTAACCTAAATTCACAAATAAAAAAAACTATAATGCCAAAAGAATAATAACATAAAAAGTCTAATTAAAACGAAAACTTGAAGAAGAAACAGTTAACATTTATTTCTTTTGTTCTTCGTGTATTATATTCACAAATTGAAAAATATTACGTAGTTCATCTTTAGAGGTTGAATGCGCCATACCAGGATATTCATGAAATTAATAATTCTGAAATCCTAAAGATTCATAAAATTCCTGAGTCTTAGGAGCATAACCAATCATGATAATAGGATAGTTATCACAATGTCCATGGAAACTTGCAGTTTCTTTGTTAGCTCCGCTTAATCTTGCTTTTATTTCGTCTATAATATTAGCAAAACAAGACATAACCAAAAGTCCAGCTATCTTTATCTCAAAGGTGGCTAAAGTGGCCAATGAGATACAACCACCTTGCTAATATCCAGCTTAACGTCTCTTTTTTGATTAATGTTTTCATTTGATTGACTGAGAGAAAATATCAGTCAACATTTTGTTTAGCATTAGGATCACCCAATACATAAATATCAAACCATCTATATACTAGATAACTACCTTGAATAGTTAACGGCTGCTTGGGAGCATTTGGAAATACAAAATTGATGTATTGAAAGTCAGGTAACATATGGAAAAAGTCTGCTAAGAATTTGCAACCCTGACCCTGGTCACCTAAACTATGAGCAATTATCATTGTAGCTGTTGGAGCTATCGTTTGAAAGAATCTGCTAAGATTTGATTAGAAAATATGCTGAGGTTGCAACTAGAAGTGGTATTAGTAGTTCTACTAATGTATTCATACATAATATGAATTCTAATCTTCTACAGAAAAAGGAACCTCTCAAAAACGGATCAACACTCGCTTTTATAATAAATTTACTTGCACTTTAGCACAACGCAGCTCTAAATCTCGCTGAATAAGATGACAAACACATCTTTCATCACTAGTTTCTGACTAAAACAGCTACCAACATTCTATAATGCAACAACCTATCATTCCTCAAAAGCCAATTTTAAATCAAACGCAAACAGCTGCCCCAGATACTTCGATAGAGAATCAGGAGATTAATTACGAGGGCTTGGACTATCCACTGATACCCTCAAATGCAGCAGCAGAACAATTATCCTTTGAACCAAAACAGCCACAATACTTTCGTGAACTATCGTCAGTTAAACTACGGGAATTACTGAACGATTATCAAGTGCTCAAAGGGTTAGTCTTGCACAAGTACAGCGACGCCTATGAAGCGTTAGGCAACAATATTTTAGAAATATTAAATAAACAAATCAATTACGTTGAAGAACTAATAACGAATTATGAAACTAAAGTTTTACCCGAGGTTGATAATTTGAATGATAAATTGGCTAGGCATCATGCAAATTTAGAGAATTTTAATCATTTACAAGTTTTAATGTATGATAAGATGAACAGAGTCTCTAAAAATGCTGTTATTGATACATTGCGACAAAGTATGAAGAAGTCGGATAATGAATGCTTGAAATTAGTTGATAATGCTCGTAGTATATCTGGAGGCATTGATTGTACAGAACTAGATCAATTTATTGAACAGTATAAAGTCCAAAAACAAACTTATTATCTAAGAAAAGAAAAATTAACTAGGGTTGAACAAGAACGTGTTGGTGGTTTGGATTGAAATTTTTAATTCCTTAAATTTATTTTTGCTGACAATTTGCTAATTTAAAAGGTTGGTGTAGTTCTTTTATTCAATATTTTAGCTTAATACATCAATGGTAATTAATATCTTTATGAGTAAATTTCATGAATACAATGGGTAGGTATAAATAACGGCAAAAGATAAAACAATGAAGAACTTAATTACCTGAAACAACGAACAAAAAAAGAAAACATAAAAGAAAATGATTGGTAAACTTTTGTAGAATCAGACAAAAATACTAAAAATAAAAATAAAGTTTAAGACAAAACTTGAAAGAAAATTAAATGTATAGGACAACGAAAAAAATTACAAAGACACTAGATATATGGGGAATTCAAACTATTGACGACAAAACAAAACACAAACACAAGCACAATTATTATTAATTAACTAATTAAATAAAACAAAAAACAACAAACTGAAGTAGAAATAAAACTGAATCAAGCTGAATCTAGTAAGTAATTAGTAGCTAAGTCCAGTTGCCAATTATTTTTCTTTAAAGCCTCTAAGACGTCACTTTCTTCGAAGCCCATACCCTTTAGCTCTTGGATAGCTAATTGTTGACCTTGAGTGTATCCAGATCCAGATTTAGGACTAGTATTGCTCTCATTTGTAACCTTGGCGGCAGCATTAGAAGAACTTGGAATATTGGCAGCAGGTGTCGTTAGAACACTAGTGAAATCAAAAGCTGGAGGTGCAGGAGAAGCACCGCCGAAATTCAAGCCTTCTTCATCGTTAATTTGCGTAGCAGGCTTTAAGTTTGGATCATTACCAAACCCTGCAAAAACTTGTTCCCAATCATCCGAAACGCCAGGGGCAGAGGCAGTGGTTACCTTTTCATTAGATTGTGGTTCGGTTTGTGCAAATGAAAAACCAGTATCAGAAAAGCCATGGCTATTAAAGTCAAATGCATTATCAAATGAATCTTCCTGTTTAGCATCTTCTAGTCCCAAATCATCAAACAGATTAGATGAACTTGAAGTTTCAGCTTGGGCAGGTTGTAAGCCAGCTGCAGTGAATGGATTTCTTGGAAGTATTTGTGATGGGGCTTGCTTGGAAGTAAGTTGTTGGTCATGTTCATCTGGATATGAAGGAACAGATGGAGGATTTGAAAGTTTTTTATCAACTGAACATGACTGCGCTGGAGTTTGAACAGTGTCATGGAAAACTTCTTCATCTTCACTTGTATCGTCTTCATCCACTGGTTCTAGCTCTTGTAAAGGTGGAAATTCTTCGTCAATACTAGTTGGGAAAGCACCTGGTGTTTTGGAAACTCTCCTTTCAGATTCAGCGGCGGCAATCTCTAAATCGTCAACTGAAGGGAATTTGGCTTCCTGATCTGTCTTAGTATTAGAAACAGATTTGTCATTCATAATGGCACCATTATTGCCAGAAGATGATTGAGATTCAGCTAAGGACTGGGAGTTAATGGTTTCAGTTTCATTCAGTTCATCATTATTAACAACATTCGCTGAAGCATCTAATTCTTTACTGACAGATTCTTCAGACAATTCCTTTTGAACACCAACAGTTTTGGAAGTCTCAGGTTGAGCTGACTCTTCTTCTTCTATACCAGAATGAATCTTCCTTTCAGTCATAGTAGAAGCAGGAACGGCAGTTTCTAATCCTCTATCTAAGTACTCTTCAGGGGTTGAAACAATGGATGAGTTGGTATTGCCGGATGGTGGTTCGGATGCTAGTGAATCAGGAACAGTCAAATGAGTTGATGGTTCATGCCTAATCGAACTTAAAGGACCTGCCGTGGCTGTTGCTGTTGCTGTAGTAACATCATCACTGACTTTAGAGACTGGAGATTTATCTTCAACCTCTTCTCCTTCTCCTTCATCAGAAGCTTCAAATCTAAATGGCGTCTCAAAGGCATTGGTATTCTGTTGTGGAATAGCTGAAGAAACACTAGTTGTAGCAATAGATTTCCAATCATGCGTCTTTCTTTCCTTGGATGGCTGCTCAGCTGGCTGCTCGGCTTTTTCTGGAACAGTACACTCACTTGAAACAGAAGCGGTATTAGCTGTAGTTGTAGAATCAGCCTTTGCAGCAGGATGAGTGCAAGAGCCTTGAGCCTCATCATGTTCAACTAATTCGAAAGATTCAGCTTGATCATAGGATGGAACAGTGGTTGCAACACTACCGCGCTGACCTGTTGTTGGCATTGGAGTTAATTCTTGACCACCTTCAGGTAAAATCTGAGAGCTCAATATGGTTGGAGGAGCACGGCGTTCCTCTTCAATAGTAGAAGTTGGCGATTCGGTGACATCTAAATCGCCTCTAACAGATTGTGACGGGTTGTTTTGAATAGAGGAAGTTTCGGAATGTGGAATGCCAAATGGTAACTGGAACTGTTGATCTTGTTGTTCTTGTTGTTGAATATAAGGTGAATCAGTGGTTTGAGTTGGCTCGGTTTCATCAGATGATTTGATCGAAGAATCAAAAGCGCTGGTAGATTCGGAAGGTGACATTAAAACTTCTTTATTTTGACTAGCAGCAGGAGCTGTAGCAAAATCTTCATCATTGAAATCATCTAAGGTGGTTGTTGGAACTTCTTCAGGTTCATCATTGGAATGTGACAGAACAGCGGCACCAGCAGCCAAAGCAGCTCCACCAGCAACATAAGCACCGGATGATAAAGCAGTACTGTAATCTAAATTTTTTTCAGCATAATCAGTACTGAGCTGGCCATGTTGTTCATGTAAATTCAACTGTTCATCTTCTAATTGATCAGCCCTGCGAACTAAATTAGAATGTTTAGTTTGAACTTCCCTGATAGCATTGGTAACTTCTATAACCTTTGACTTTAATTCATTGTTTTCAGATTCTTGAGATACTACTTGTTGTTCGGCAACAATCACCATATTTTGAATTTGTTTAGTCTTGATAGTTAGTTCTTCAATTTGTTCTTTCAAATCAATAGATTCAGCATTTAAGACTCCCAACTTTTCTTTAATCAGTTGATTCTTCTTTTGGGATTCTTCGTATCCAGATTGTAGTTGTTGTAATTTAGTTTGTTCAGCATGATAATTAGCTTCAGCAATTGATAGTTCTTGATTTAAAGTATCAGTTTCCTTCTTTGAAGTGATCAGTACCTCTCCAACCTCTTTGACTTGTTGAACTTCTCTTTCATATAAATTTCTTAATTGCACCAACTTAGATTCAATCTTTTCTTTAACTTTCAAAGTTCTATCCAATTCCTTTTGAACCCTATCTCTCTTAGAATTCGTACTGGTCGTTTGATTCGTTAGTGAATTAATTTGATTTGAAAAATTAGCAATATCAATTGATGTTTGAGTCAGTCTGTTGGAGATGTCTTTGTCGGTGCTACCAGCAATGTTCGCTTCAATTGAAGATGAAGCAGCTGGTTGAGAGGTAAAACCTGCAGAAGGTTGATTAGAGAATCCAGTGGTAGTTTCAAATGCAGAATCAGTGAATCCTGAAGGTTGGTTAGAGAACTCAGTTGGTTGATTAGTAAAACCACCAGTTGCAGGTTGATTACTGAAACTAGAAGTAATAGATTGACTTGAAACTTCTCTTGTCACTGCTGATGAGATTTGTTGTTGTTGAAGTTGCTGAGGTTGAGCAGTGGTAGACGAAACTTGAGAAGGGGTGTTTCCGATAACAGTTGTTTGGTTGTTAAATCTTAATGCTTCATAGTTTGGACCATTTGGAGCTTTTGGAATAGATTGTGGAGAATCAGTGCTATCAAATGAGCCAAAAGATGGTTTTTGGTCTCTACCTGGAATAGCAGGAGGTAAAATCTTTTTATCTAAGTCTTCTGGACCTTCATCATCTGAAGATTCATCTTCATTTGGTTTCTGTTGCTGTTTTAAATGCTGACCAAAGTTAGACGATGGAACAAATGCACGACCTCCAGTTAACGAAGTAGTTAAAGTTGGGGTACCTGCATTAACAGATCTGTTAGTTGGGGCGGTTGAAACAGCAGAAGTAATTTGTACCGGAGCTGGAGAAACAGAAGATGATGTATTAAACACATCCAGCAAGTCATCCAAGTGGGTTTGCTGTTTTGGTAATTGTTGTGGAGGTTGCTCTTGAGTTGGAACAGTTTTACCAGGAGCCGGTGGTAGTGGAGGTGGGACCGAAGATGTCGAATTTGTTGGAGTGTGTGAAGATGGGTGTTGAGAGACATATTGAACTGAACTCGTTCTAGATTGTTCTGGAGAGCCGACTGTAGTAGAGCTAGTTTGAATTAATTCTCTAGGTGTTTCTTCTGGAAGTTCGAAGCCCGCCAATTTCTTCTGTACTAAATACATAGCAATTGCAAATTCTTGTTTATTGAAATTTTCATCATCATTAATATTTGCTAATTCCCAAATAGTGGCTAAAACATCGTTTGGAAGCTTGGAAGTGCTTAGAAAGTTTGCAACATCACCACCAGAAATACGACCTGCTTTGGCTTTATCTAAATTATCAAAAAGTGCATTGTATTGTTGTTTTTGTTGTGAAGACATGATCCAGGTATTCAGATTTGTTACTCCAGTTGAGGAGACTGAATTACCAGAATGTTGGTGAGAAATTGGAGAAGCAGGAGTGGTTGGCGCACTTGATTGAGAAGCAGTTGCCCAAATTGGTTCTGGAATAACTGTTGGCAAGATAGTCATTGACTTGTTCATAAACGATTGGATTAGATGCATTGCAACAATAAATTGAGGTTTGGTTAATTGACCAGCTTGATTTTGATCAGCCAACATCCAGATTTTTTCTAAGATTGGAACAGGTAGTCTGGCCTTCAAGAAAATATCTCTGGCTTTATCACCAGGCAATAAGCCAGTTGGTGCTTCTTTATCGAACATAGCAGCAAAATTCTTGGCTTGTTGATTAGGCAAAACAGGGATAACAAGTTGAGTAGTTGATTGTTTTGAAACAGAGGACAGAGATGAGGCATTAGAAGTAGCTCTTGAACCTGTGTTGTTGGTTTGTAAAGAACCGATTCCGGCTGAAGTCAGCGGAATAGTACTAAATTTAGCTAAACTACCAGCTTTTTGAGCTAACGAAGCATCAATTTGAGCACCAGATTGAGCATGCCCAATTAATCTCATAGCTGTACAAAATCCCAGTTGATCTAATTTACCAACATTAGCTGAGTCAGCAATATTCCAAATTTCCCCTAAAACTGGTAACGGTAGACCAGAAGCTTCAAGAAGAGGCTTAGCAGCAATACCTGATATATAACCAGACTTTTGAGGATCTAAGGTTCTAAATATTTGACCGTAGAACCCCTTTTCCTCTTGAGTCAGTGACTCGTTTAATGTTCCGCCTGTAATCAGTGACTATGTGTTAGTAAACAAACAGCAACAATGCCGGAAAGAATAAAAAAATAAAAGTAGGAAACACATACTAGATGTCATTGAAGTTGAATATTTGTATTACTGGAAAGAGATGACGAGAACTAGAAGATACTAGGCAATGATGGTTTTTGAAAATGTTGAGGTGAATCAAATTGACTCAGTGTTTTTGGAAAGGTTCGGGTGTGTGATTCCAATCAGATGTACATGGGAAGCGTTGTGAGCCCTCACACGTCGATCAGTACGAGCCCAGTGGGCCGATACCAGAGATCGACTTGATGATAGATCTGAATATTGATAATCATACAAAATAGAAGAACTTACAATCAAAGCATAAAAGTACCTTTAAATTAAAGAAACATTGAAAAATCTGACAACAAAAAAGATAAGAAAAACACTAATCTACCTTGATTGAGCTAAAACAGTTACTACAGAAATGCTAAACTAATAATGAACTTCTTCAGCTTTCCTAACTCTCTTACAAAAAGCATCATCTAAATCATCGTCATCAACATCTTTAATTTTTCTTTTGTTTAAATATGCATCAGGAGAACTAGTTAGTACTTTAAACCCAGGTATTGTCTTCCCAGAATATGTTACAAAAGGTAACATCACCCCATTCTGAGTTTCAACAGTTGTGGGACTATCAAGTTGACAAAGTAGCCTGACATTATCAGTGGGAGAATAGATGGTGATATGCTCGTTAATTCCATTGACAACACAATAAGGCATTCCCAATTCCTCAATAGCTCTATTAAACCTTTTATCAACATCATTTTCAAAGTTGGTTACAACAAGTATCTCATGAGATGAATTGATTTCTAGCAGCATTGGTGTGTCGGCATCTCTGGAAGTCCCAACTTTCATTCCAAATACTTTTCCACTACTTAAAGCCTTGGTTGGTGCTATACTAATGGATATATTTTCAACAGATTCAGAGATGGTGTTCCAAACGGTATCTGACTCGTTAATCCCTGCCACTGATTCACCTGCTGAGCCACATAAAAATATAGAATTAAGATAGCAGCATGAACTAAGGTCCATCTGTGTAAACGTATGTATCCCATCAACTGTCAAATCTCTGATACCGTTAGGAAGACTGTAAATATCTGTTCGATGATCCTTAGGTAAATGTAAACTCAAGTACAAATTATTTAAGGAACTAGGTAAAGTGGATAAACTTTTGGGGTCAATTTGAGCATCGAGGGTAACCTCTTTCAACCCCTTAAGGCCACTGAAATCACAATTTTGGATTAATTCAGTATCAATCAATTTCAGTTCTGTGACATTTTGCACGGTGAATTTCAAATCTTTGAATTCTTTTATTTCCCTAAAGACTAAAGTTTCTATCCTTTTGAATTTTTCAATGTTATTCAGTTCATCAATTGAATTTAATAAATAAGTTCCTGCTGAGTAATTATGAAAACTACCCAGAAACGAAACGTCTGTATATGGAGGCATAAAATAAGGCATTACTAGTTCGATATTAGAAAGTTTAGAAATCCGAGAAATTGATTCAGGGGTAAAGAACCCTAAGTGAATAGCAGGATGCTCTAGCACAACTTGTTTCACTGACTCGCATAATTTTATAATATTATCGATATCATCACTGAGCAAAGCTCTAAGAATAAAAACTTTAACTAGTTTGGTGTTTTTCAGAATTGACAATTGATCAATAATATGAGGAAGAAGTGAGAGTTCAAGACAAATTATTGTTTGAATTTTATCAGGTGGTATTTGCCATTCTTTCAACCTATCGGGGTCATATTGTTTAACAGTGATACTTTCAGCATATGGAATCAATTGTTTCCATTGATCATTGGAATAACTTTGTGATACTACCAGATTCGTTATTTTGAAATTTTCGAAAAGCGTCATATAATTTTCTAAGTCTTTCACAATGAACGACTTACCATCTCCAGTACCATCATTTGAATAAATTGATCGAATGTTGAAAGAACCAGTATCATCAGGATATACTTCCAATTTAAAGTCGTGATTCAATTTCAAGTATTCTATGAATTGTAGGTTATGCTTTAAGACATCAAACGTATGCATGCTGTAGCTGATTATAACACTTTGAAGTTCGATTGGTAATGGTGAAACTAAATCTATATACTTTTGTAATTGAGTCATGTTAATATTTCAATTATTGACTTTCTGCATGACTTTAATTTTCTGATTGGCTGAATATTTGAGAAGTACTCAAGATTGGTAAATTCCTGAACGAATTCCTGAATGAATATCTGGTGTGAATAAAAGGAACCATCTTCAAAGATATCTCTGCTAAACTAAATATGATCTCGATCGATATCTTCGGTTTGATATAATAGTGGTGCACGGATGTTATTTTGCACAGGTCTAGAAATTTTTGTTCAACATGGAGAATATGATTTCCTCAGATTAATCTAGTTCCTTAGTCCTAATCTAAACTTAGTTAACTGTACATACTTAGCACACAAATATATAAATCATAATGTTAGGACCCTTCAGACAAACACTTACGAATTTAGGTGGTTTACTATGGAAAAAACCCTGGAGATTATCACCAAATCAGAAATACAGACAAAGAAAAAGAATGCAACAAGTTGATGCAAACATCGAAGCATTATACAAAGGATTAAAAGCTAACTCAATGAGTACAAAGTTAACAGATAAACTAATGTTTGAATTTCCAAAGGAAGCTGAAATGGCACCTAAGGACAAGTACACAGTGTTTAACAAACATTCTAGAGGTTATAGAAAGGGTGTTCATTTCGTTCCTCATTGGACTAAATTATCACTTAGAAGCAATCCAGAAAATTATTAAATGCCTGTGCTGTTGTTTACAAACTATATATTTGTTTTTACTTGTACATATAAATATATATATATATATATAGTTGTTTAATGGATAAAATTACACTATAAAAAATTAAAAATACACAGATGCAATACATACAATAGGTATCAAAAGGTTCTTAAGAGGATTCAAAAGAAACTTAGAGATTATCCCAAATATAATTAGAAACAAAATATTCACTGTAGTTATCATCCATATTCAAAACATTTGAATTGTTCTGTAGTTTGTTCAACACAAAGACTTGTCGTTTTTCGAAATCCAACTTGAGGCCTAGACTTTCAAATAATTTCAATTTAAGTATTTTAGCGGTATCATGGTTAACAGAAGTCTCGTCTGATTGATTGTTTTGAGGGATTTTAGAAGAATGATCTATTTTTAATGAATGTAGTTGAGACTCTAGTTCTTCTAATTTTTTTAGGTCTTGATTATATGTTAATTTCAAAGTATTTAAGTCTAAATTTAAACTTGATAAATTATTAGCAATAGCAAACAATTCATTCTCTAATTGCACTGAATCTTTAATTATATCTTGTAATTTACCAGATGATTTTAATTCTTGTACCAATGATTCAAGTGATTCAATTTTCTTACTTAGATCTAGAATTCAATTATTAAAAGAAAACCAAAAAGTTAGTATATATAGGTGATAATAAAAAGTAAGCTGGAATTGCTATTTATGCGGGTGAGAGTATAGTAGTATACATACTTGTATTTGCTTTTTTATGAGTTTCTAAATCAGACTGCCTAATCGAATCCAGTGCTTTTAGTTTCTTATTGATTCCATCGATCAAATCCAGGTCGTTTTTCAAATCAAATCCCGATCTTGTCTCGCTGATTGTCGAACTGAGTGTTTCCATGGTTGCTTGCTAGGTTGTATTTCTATATGTAGTGGCGATATGGATCAAGTAAAGAAAAGCAAACTAGAATTCAATCTCTCATGTAAACAAATCAATCTAGTAGTAAGAAAACAGCGTGCGCGACACAACGCTCAAACTGTTTTTATAAGTAGTTTGAAAAGTGTTTGGAGATTTCTCTTATCAAGAGTCTGAGTGTCCAATTTACTAAGGTTTTACCTAACTACAACCACGCTACATACAAGCAGCAATATGGACAGAAAAAGAATCGGAGGTCTTCCAGTGTGGATGCTTACACCAAAGGAAGAACAAGAAGTGTTTGAAAACTGGAGAAGCAATACATGGAAATACTGTGACCAATACGTAAGTGCCTTCCATCAATGTGAAAAGCAGGCTGGGTTTGGAGTTTGGATCAAGTGCAGAAAAGAAGGTGAAGCTATGAAAAATTGTATCACTGCTAGACAAGACCAAAAGTTTGTTGATGAAGAAAGGGATAAGTTTATTCAGAAAAAGATTGAGTTTCAGAAAGCCCAGCAAGAAAAGCAAGAAGCTGAAAAAAGAAAGTTGGCTGAAGCTGACGCAGCACAAAGAAAATCGGGGTGGAAGTTTTGGACTAGGGCCTAGCTTAATAATTAATTACTTTACTAATGTACTGATGTACTGATGAATAATTCCAAACAATTAAGTATCTTGTATATAGAAAATCAAGCATTTCAACCTTACGTAAACAGCAAGTGGAGATTCAAGCTGACTAAGGCTCGCTTTAATAACTAACTATAGATGACTTCATCATGTGCGAACCAGATGCTTCTCCACAAATAACATAGTAGAGTAGTAGGCATACTAAACCCGAACAATTATGATAGTTTGAGAGGAGAAATAGTCATTGAGGAATTGAGCCAATGATACGATTATAAAAGGGGGCAGGTTTCTCCCTTTCTAAACCTTTCTGTTTTACTATCATGTATTGATTAATTTCCATCAATTATTTTATTTACTACAAAACAATTAATATACAATGTCATTTTTAGATCGCTGGTTATATCAATCCTCCAAAAAACATGGCTCTACCTCCATTGCTGGTATGAATACTGGTACTCCTTACTCTTCCCCAAAAACCATGTCAGCTCCTGAAAAGCATTCTGTTGCAGACTACCTTACCCAAGTTAAAACAACTGAGCCAAATTTAAAGAACGTTCCTTATTCTTATTACAAACAAGAAATAAGTGCTGATTCTGGTATCCCTGATGTTGAAAGTTCATTTGCTGATAAAAGAAAAGGAAGTATCTCGTCAACCATTTCCTCGGATAGTGAGAGAGATTAGTTTGTCTTAGGTATTTGCTTGTCTTAGGTATTTGCTTGTCTCAGTTTAACTCTATCAGCAAGTGACCGGATATGCATAAGGGATGATTATTGATCACGTGATCACGTGATATGTTCCACGGCGCAGAGGCTGAAGCGGTTTTTCGCTCCAGTTTTGGTATCTATTTGTTTTTTTCTATATCAGCCTTTTTTTTACTAGCTTTTTACATATTACACTTTACTTATATAGTTTACTTAATTTATTTGCACATTTAACACTAAATATCATCTATTTATAAAGTATGGTTAAGCGAGATATATGGGTATTATATGGGTCTGATACTGGTAACTCTCAGGACTTTGCACATATGTTAGCTTACAAATTAAAATATCTTCGATTCATAACCCATGTCTTAGCACTAGACGACTTAGATTTGAAGAAACTGTTAGATATAAAGAATCTGATAATAATATGTTCAACTACAGGTCAAGGTGAACTTCCTAGAAATTCTCTTAAATTTTGGAAATTCATGTTAAAAAAAAAACTACCACATGACTTGCTTAGTCATGTCAGATTTACAACATTTGGTTTGGGTGATTCTTCATACCCAAAGTTCAACTTTGCCATTAAGAAAATTCATGCTAGATTGTTGCAACTTGGAGCTAAGGAATTAAGCCCTAGAGCTGAATCTGACGAGCAGTCCGCCGAAGGTTCTGAATCATTTTATTCTGCTTGGGAAACTGAACTCTTGAAAAATTTAAATACTGCATACCCTTTACCACCTGAACTACCAGCCATACAAAGAACGCAATTATTACTTCCATCAATTAAAGTACAAGTGAATAAAAATAAATTTAAAATTAATACTGAAGCAAACATTAAAGAATTATCAATAACTAAAGAAGAGCATGAGAATGTTACCTTAGTCGAAGTGGCGGAGAATACACATCTTATGGCCCCTGACCATTTTCAAGATGTCAGAAAGCTTGTGTTAAGAGATCCAAATGGCGGACTAAATTACAAACCTGGAGACTCTATTTCCATTTACCCTTATAATGATCCAAAGCAAGTTGATATTTTAATTAAAAGTCAGGATTGGGAGGACATCGCAGATTATCCAATTGAGATTTTGACTAAAGAAGCAATGTCACACATAGGAAATGGAGGCTTAATCAAGAAGAAAACATTAAGATCTTTATTAACTCATCATTTGGATATAGCTTCAATTCCCAAACGGACATTTTTCATGCTGGTTTGGCATTTTGCAAGTGATGACCGAGAGAAAGAAAAACTACAAGAATTTGCAAAAATTGAAGAGACTCAAGCGCTATATGATTACTGCAATCGGCCAAGAAGATCTATGGTTGAAGTAATTCAAGAATTTTTCTCTTTGAAAATCCCAGTTGAGTATTTATTCGACGTGTTCCCATTAATCAAACCAAGGTTGTTTTCTATTAGTTCGAAGCCAAGTAAAAATGAAGTCGAACTGACTATTGCTATAGTTGAATATCAAACAATTATCAGAAAACTCAGACAAGGCTTATGCACAAAGTATATTAAAAGCTTGCAACCTGGTGATAAATTGTTGATATCTATAGTTAAGAACAATTTAAAGATCAGTCTAACACAAACCTCATCACCTCCACTTATTATGATTGGTCCAGGTACAGGTATAGCACCAATCAAATCCATGATCGAGCATATTATTTCAACTGATAGTGATAGAAAATTATATCTTTTTGCAGGAAATAGAGACTCAACCAAATCATACCTATATGGAGAATTGTGGATGTCATTGGCTCAGCAAGGTAAATTGCATTTATTCTCGTCTTTTTCAAGAGAGAAGAATTGGTCAGGTGGTAGATATGTTCAGGATACGATATATTTGAATAAACAACTGATTAATGATTTAATTATTTATGAAGGTGCTATTATTTTCCTTTGTGGATCTTCTGGTAAAATGCCTATTCAGGTTAGAATTACCATTGAGACCATTTTGACTGAGTGTAATGACGGGTGGGATGAGAAGAAGAGCAAGGATTATTTCTTGACTGAATTGGAAAATAAGAATAGATATATACAGGAAACTTGGTAGAATGGTCAAAAACTTATTAGAAAAGCTTTTGATTTTATTTATTTGTTTTTTTTCTGTTTATTTGTTTTCATTGTCATTTTCATTGTCATTTTCATTCTTTAATATTTTTTAGTTTAGTTTAGTTTGCTTTAGTTTATTATACTTTACTCTATTTATTTGTATCAGCTTTTTGATACAGTGTTTTTTATTTTCTTAGCTTTAATATTTTTAATAGACCTCAAACCAACTCTATCACTTTAATCAGTATTATTGTTGTGTGCACGGGTGTTTTCCATGGAGTTACAGCTGATGATTCATCTACCACAGCTCAATTTAATATAAGAAGTTTGAACTCAGAGCCGGTAAAAGGCGCGATGAATATAGTTGTTGGTTCTTGTAGTTGATCTTCTCACAGTTATAATTTTGCAAATAGCAAGGGCATCAGTGGTGATAGATAGAGAGATTTTGATTGATACCTTGGTCAAAAAGTAAGAATAGGCAAAATAATATGAGATATCTTAAACTGGAATCTTAATTTCCTGGTGTACAGGATAGAATGTTGGCCTGTTTAGATCCAAACAGATCAAGGAGTCTTTGTAGTAGTGAGATTTTGATTTGGGTTTGGGCTTGGAACAAACCAAGGCCTTATTTATACTGTTGAACTGCCTCAACGTTAGTTCGTTTTCCATTTTGAGTATCACTTCTTTTTCCTAAAACAACAACCAGAATACACCTCACATACCACCGTATCTCTGACACACAGATAGTACTGTTGCTGTTTACTGTATCACATATACCATATCCATCACATCCATCATCGCATAGCTCATCTTATTACATACACAAATTTATACGATATCAGCTTAACATCCTAACCCATCCTTTTTAGATACACCATTCCCAGGATATCTTACACTATAGCTGTTATTCTTTACTCTTCACTCTTTACTTATTACACTCTGTCTGAAAACTTATATCAACTCAAACTATCATGGCTATCTGGGAACACTTAAACACCGACAAGGCCCATGTAGCATACGCTGTCTTAGCTGTCTTTGCAACTGTTTTCTCTCTATTTTCATTATTTGTTAAAGAGAAATTATACATTGGTGAGGCTTCAGTGGCCACTATTTATGGTCTTATAGTTGGACCCCATTGTCTAGATTGGGTTAACCCTGCATCTTGGGGAAATCATTTCTATATTACGTTAGAGATATCTAGAATTCTTCTATGTATTGAAATTATTGCTGTTGCGGTTGAGCTACCCAAAAAATATATTTGGAAACATTTATTTTCTGTTTTCTTACTATTGATCCCTGTTATGACTTGTGGGTTCTTAATCATTGGATTGTTCATTTGGTTAATCATACCCAACCTTAAATTCAGTTACGGTTTATTAATTGCGGCGTGTATCACTGCTACAGATCCGGTTTTGGCTCAAGCTGTTGTTGGTAAAGGTAAATTTGCTAGGAGAGTTCCTGCCCATCTAAGAAATTTATTATCTTGTGAATCCGGTTGTAATGATGGTGTTTCCGTTCCCTTCGTTTATTTGTCATTAAATCTGATCCTCCATGAAGGTAAGCATGCAGAAATTGCCAAAGATTTCATCTGTGTGACCGTTTTGTATGAATGTGTATTTGGAGCTATAATGGGCGCTTTTATTGGTTATGCAGGTCGAAAATTGATTAGATTTGTCGAAGATAAAGATTTGATTGATCGTGAATCTCTATTAGCTTTCTATATCATGTTAGCTTTCTTATGTGCTGGTTTTGGTTCTCTTTTAGGTGTTGATGATTTGTTAGCTTCCTTTGCTGCTGGTGCTGCTTTTGCTTGGGATGGTTGGTTTACTGAAAAAACTGAAGAATCTCAAGTTTCTACTGTTATTGATTTATTATTAAATCTAGCTTACTTTGTGTTTTTTGGTACTCAAATCCCTTGGGGTCAATTCAATAATGGAGAATTGGGTTTAGATTGGTGGAGACTTGTGTGTTTAGCCTTAGTTGTCTTGACTTTAAGAAGAATTCCAGCTGTCTTCATGATAAAGACGCTATCTCCGGATATTAAAAATTGGAAAGAAGCTTTATTCGTTGGTCATTTTGGTCCAATTGGTGTCGGTGCTGTCTTTGCTGCAATTATTGCAATCGGAGATCTAGAAGCTAAAGTTGCAGATGTTCATCATGGACCTACTTACAGTTATCCTGACTCTGAACATTATCATCAATTAATTAGAATAATTTGGCCAATTGTTTGTTTCTTAATATTTACCTCAATTGTTGTGCATGGGTCTTCTGTTGCCGTCATGACCTTAGGTCGTCATTTACAAACTATGACTTTTACGATGACTCTCACCAGAGGTGATACTAATGGTACCAACACTGGATGGACTTCAAGATTACCAAGATTAGAAAAATCGGCTACTTCATTTTCAATCAAGCGTGTTGATACAATGGCACAACTAAATACCGATAATGAATTATTCACTGATGATGAAAAATTATTAAGTGATAGATACCCTGATGCTGGTCCATTGAGTAATGCACCAACTATTGATGGCACTGGATTCCCAGAACATCATGTCAAAGCTCCAGGTTTGAAGAAGAGAAGACATAAGAGAAGATTACAAAAAAAGAGAAGAGAAAGAAAGAAAGTTCCTGTTTCTGAGACTTTGGATTTAAGAGACAGACCTGCTCCTATTGTTTTAGATTTATCTGGTAATAACAAACCCCATTCTGAAAGCCATGATGAAGAAGGTGATTTAGCTAATCAAATATCACAATCTGAGGAAGCTAATCAAAATCAAATTGAAAACCAAAATGCTGATGAAAGCGTCAATTCTAGAAAGTTAGACGCTGAAATGGATGATCATAATGTTACCACTACCGGTTCATCATCAACATCAACTGAAGCTGTTCAACAATTTACAGCTAAACAAAACATTTCATCTGAAATTCCTCGCGTGAACTTTACAACTGATTCAATGGAAAGATTAGAAAAAACATATTCAATCAATGATGATACATTGAAACCAAAACTAGATGATGATGGCCAATTAAGATATCCAAGTCATGCATATGCTGATAGATCTCAATTAATCATCGAAGATCAAAATGGAGAAATCTTGCATACTGTTAAATCAAGAAAAAGTGAAGAAACAACATCTGGCAGCGTTAATATGAAGCCTCAAAATAGTTCACAAAGATTATTTGCCAGTAATAGTAGGGCCTCTTCACTGGAATTATCTTCCGTTCAATCATTTAAATCTGTTAGTTCTTTAAAACGAGTCATTTCAAAAGCAGCTATGAAATCTAATAACAGGGAACATTCTAAGGACGAAAGTATCAAATTGGGCGGTTATTTGAAGCAAATGAGTCCAACTGAATATGCTGATCATAAAATCCAAGAAATCGTGCATAATTCAAACCCAAGACAGAAAACTGCGATTGCATCTGGTAAAAGAAAAGGAACTCAAAAATCCCATAAATTTCATGGTTACAGAGTTGATGATGATATTATTGTTGAGAATGAAGAAGGCGAAATTGTTGGTAGATACAAGCTAAACATGAAAAAGAAGAATTCATCCAAAAATTCTAACGACACATTATCCAAAGCTTTGAATTTAATAGGCATGAAAAAACAACAATCACAAACGCAAAAAAAACGTCCCGATAGTCCAATTGATGAAGATTTAGAAATTGGACACACTGAAAAACAGGAAATTGTGCCTGAATTAGGTACCCAAACCAGTAGGAAACTAGAATCCAAGCTAAAAGGTTTCTTAAAAGCTAATCCAAAGAAAACTTTAGTCAAGCCACCCAATACAGATGATGAAATTTCGAGCAGTGAAGATGAAGATGAAGAGTTTGATGATGAGACTGATGAATCTGTGAATCAAACTCAAGATTTTATTGAAGGTGAGTCTGAATTTGAAAGAGCTAGAAGATTAGCTGCTTTAAGTAGTAGTGGTGATAGAGATAGTGAAGATGAAGAAGAGGAACCTAAAACCAAGTATTAGATGTTGTTATTGTTGAATTGAACATAAATCTTTTTAATTATATCCATTTCCATTTAGTACTCTATGTATTATTTATTTATTTATTTTTAGAACTTTGTTCATTGTCGTTGCTTTGCTGGTTTCCTTTTTGATGGTATCTCATTTCATTCATACTTTTATCTCGTTACTTCCTTGACTCAACTTTTTAGTTTTCAATTGAGTTACTAAGGCACATTTATTTGCATCAGACTAAATTAGATTGGTTTCATCGTTTTCAGTCATTAATAACGAACTATACACATTTCCTACTTATTCCGTCACTGTTTCCTTTTATTTTTCTAATGTTTATTTTTTTAGTGTTTATTTGCTTAGTGTTTACTTATTTATTTTAAATTCTTAATTTCTGATTATTGTTCAATCACATAATTATTTTACCACATGCTGTTTTTACTAAAGTATTGCCTATTGCTTTTGCTTTTATGCCTCCTTTCCAATGTATCCCATAATTGTTCTCCCTAAAAAAGAAAAAAATACAATTAAAAAAATACAGTTAGTTACCCTCACACTATTTTAGATTATTATAAAGCACGTCCGTTATCTCTCCATCATGTTGCTACTAACTCACTGGCTATTTTAATAGTTAATAATTGGATTTTGTTCCTTAAGAAAAAAGTGTGTGTTATGTGATTATCTATTTTTCAAATATTATATTTCTTTGATTTTTAAAATAAAAGAATTGATGTTTCAATTTTTGCTCAATTAGCTAAAGTTATTTAACATACTTTTTTTTTCATTTTAAATTTTCTACATAGTCCAATAATCAATCATTTTTAATATTAATGATATAACATATTTTAAAAAACGATTGCATAAAAGATATATTTAATCTGATAATAAATTAAAAGTTAAGCCAGCGAACATTTTTAGCAATAAGGCAAAAATGAAATTTTTACAGTATAAATTTTAGTAGTTAAGTATTTAGAAAAAAAAAAAAATCAATCTACATCTTGATTAGAAAGAGTACTGTTTTAATTGCAGATTCTGAACTAGTTATTCTCTATGTTCAACAGTATATCAATTTAAAAATCCGGAAGTATTTTTTAACAAAGGTATCTAGCTAGCTGCAATGCTTTATCACAATATAGCCCGTGGTACGCCTAGTTTCTTGAAAAAAAAAGAACCATGAGGGTTTTCCAGAGAATTTATTATAGTATCATTTAGCTTAGGTCATTTTGTTCTTGTTAACGCTTATTTAGTATAATGGAACTGAATAATCAAATATCTGAATGCTTTCACTTTCAAAAATAATATATACTTCTATATATGTAATTATATCTGAATTTTATCGATCAAAATGAAACCGTATCAGTTAGTAGCATAATTAATGATTACTATTCTAGGCAATTGATAATAAACATAAATTTCGGACAAAACCTCAGAATTCTTCTCAAAGCACTAACCTTCATGGTTATATTTTAATCACACATGTATAGTCGTAAATTATTTCCATATATTTCTATTTTTGAATGACATTTTAATTAATATCAAAATGTATTCTATTAAGTTACAATTTATTTGTAAGTATTAGTGGATATGTATATTTCGTAAAAAAATATACGTATTATTGTACTTTGTATGTGTATCAAATTGAGTGTAATCAGAGAGAATTTGAAAACAGTAATCATTTTTTGTTCTGAAAATTTACTTTAGTGATATACACCATTTATTATCATCATTATATTTATATTTGTATTTATCAAATTACTTGTTTTAAATCACATTATTTAAATTGTAAGTAGAATTGCCAATGAAGTTTTTTTTTTTTTTTTCGCATAACCTTTTCGTTCCTTTATTTTAATAATAGAGTAAACCTCAATAAAGAAACTTTTGATAGGGACACCGACCAGTTTTAAATTATGTCATTAATTTTTAATGGTTAAGGGTTAAGAGTGAAGTTAACATAGTTAACTTCAAATTACAGATACCTATTTTCTGGTCTTCTGACCATACTTAAATAATATCCTTTCTTATATCCCTATCCCTATCCCTTCCTATCCTTTTTTCCTATGAGCTGTCTGTGTTGTCAATTCTCAAGTTTATAAGCCATAAACAAATACACTAACCTCTGTGGTTTTTTATATACAAAGAAGTTAATATAACTAAGCTAGAATATAATTTAGTATTGCCGCATAAAGGAAAAAGTCCGATTTTTTATGAAACTAGGACTAAAGTTTATATCAATTACTCTTTTTAATTATGGGTTCTCTAATTAAAATTGCCAAAAACATTGTACCGCAAATAAATTTTTTTTTGCATCTTAAGTGGCATTTACTGTCGACTATTGCAGAGAACTTCACTTTTTCTTTGTCTACAATATCTCTTGGCAAAACTGTAAAATTCACGTGACTAAAATACAAATCCCAAATTCAGTATTGGTTAAATTCAAATTCTAATTATTGTCGAGTTATTTGGTGTAAGAAAGTATGTGCTTATATGCAGGAAAAGTATTTGTCTGCGGCGTCATGTGAGATCTCTAACCTCAAGGGTTGAAGTTATTTTCGTTAAATCCAACGTTTCCTTTAAGCAACAATGAAGTGGAATAATATAGGATTAATTAACATCAGTATATAAAGAAGGAGATTCTCTTTTTTTTTGCAGATTTGTACTTCTCCTCTCCTTTTGAAATCTTATCAATATTGATAACACTCTTTTCAAAATGACACATCCTGTTGAAATGGTTGCTTCCTTCTTGTTGAAGAGAGAAGATACATGTCAAGTTGATACAGATTATGATGACGCTCATTGGGGTGCTAGAATATCCTCCGTTTTTGTCATTATGGTAACTTCATCCTTTGGTGCTTTTTTTCCTATTATGGCTTCGAGATACTCTTTTATCAGACTACCTCCGTGGACTTTCTTCATTGCTAAATACTTTGGTTCTGGTGTTATTGTAGCTACTGCATTCATCCATTTACTACAACCAGCCAATGAGAATTTAAGTGATGATTGTTTGGATGGTGTTTTTCAAGAATATCCAATGGCTTTTGGTATTTGCTTGATTATGATTATGGTTATGTTTTTCATTGAGTTAGTTGCTTACAGATATGTTGAATCACTGATAGTTAAGGCCACTGGTGTCAGGGTTGATCAACACACTCACTCTCATATGGGTGAAGAATTATTAGCTAAAAAAGATGCTTTTGATGATGATGATGATGCGAATAGTTCACATGGTATTGCTCCAACATGTGCTCCAGTTGATAAAGATGGCGAGAAGGTTAAGAGCCATTATGTACATGAAAGTAGTAAAAAAGACCCTGAAGCTGACTCTCTTGAAGATTCTGATTTTCATGCAAGTTATTTAGCCAACTTGTTTGCTGTCTTTGTTTTAGAGTTTGGTATTATCTTCCATTCTGTCTTTATTGGTTTAACTTTAGCATGTTCCGGTGATGAATTTGTCACATTATATATTGTCTTGGTTTTCCATCAAATGTTTGAAGGTCTAGGTTTAGGTACTAGAATTGCTATGGTTAACTGGCCACATGATAAGAGATGGACTCCATGGGTATTGGCTGCTGGTTATGGTTTGACTACTCCTATCTCTATTGCTATTGGTATTGGTGTCAGAACCTCTTACTTACCAGGTTCTAGAACTGCTTTAATAACAAATGGTTGTTTTGATTCTATTTCTGCTGGTATTTTAGTTTACACTGGTTTAGTTGAATTGATGGCACATGAATTCTTATTCTCTGATGAATTCAAAGGTGAATCTGGTGTTCGGAGAATGCTTGCAGCATATGTTATTATGTGTACTGGTGCTGGTTTGATGGCCTTGCTAGGTAAATGGGCTTAAATGTTTACTGATTGTTCATTTCCAGGTTAATCTAAAAGTTTATGTTTATTATAACTTCTTTTCCATTCTTTCAATCTGATTTCTAGATTAGATTTATGGCACTTCAAAACTGAGGCTCTTTTCCTTTTACTCTGTGTTTAGCTAATCCCCCTTTATATTTTTTCATTCATTACTGTACTTCTGCTTTGTCTTTTTTGTGTTTGCATTTCTAAATAAAGTTATTTATAAATATGTAATAGTTTGCTTCTTCGCTGTTATAGGTATAAATGTACAGAGCGAATAGAGCCAGTACAAAGAGCGTCAAATGAAGGGAAGGGTGAAGAGTAATTGTTAGGAAGAAACATACGTTTCAGTCAGTGAGCGTTATGAAAAAAAGAACTATATATCAATCGATTACCACTAAAAGAAGCTTAGGTACAAAAATACAAGAACAGTAACAAACAAAGTAAGTAATTATAATCAAAATATTGATTTACTAGCATATCCACTTCTAAATTAGAAGCAAATCAACTCAAGATTAGCATAACGTTGGAGAGATATAACTTGTATTTCAACGAATAGCCCTAACATTGGATAAGCAGAAATAATCAATATTAGTATTGTATGATTCTAAGTTCTATTAAAAAAGTAAAATTGCCAGTACAACAATAAGATGAGGTAATCGTGATAAAGCATTTTAGTTGAAATCAACTTTTTTAACTGGATCTTTTGCAATCAAATAATTATGCTTTTTTTTAATTCAGTATAAAAAAACAACAACCAATGTAACAAGATTTAACTACTTCATTTTGCAATAAATTTATTATGAACCGCATATAAATGCTTAAAAACTTTTGTGTTCCTAATCCAGCAGATCATGTTCAGTACTTGCTTGTTTTATTATTCAAGTTAGTCTAGAGAAATGTCTTCACATTTGGTTGAGGGAAATGCTCTACAATCGGTTGGGCAACGGGTCTAATTTATCTTAACCCTCCCCTGCAAAACCCTTGTCATTTACACACTATTAATCTTACTATGAATACGGTAAGATAAATTTATGACACCAGAAAAACCAAAAATAATGAAGGGCATTGAGCATTATAAAAACAGAAAACTATTTATTTATAAGGGATGTAAACAGATCAAAGAAATAAAATCGTAAAAAGGTGTAAAGACTGAAGTTTCTATATCGGACTGAAGTCAATATCGCAAGTATATATTACAAGAATTCAAAGGGAGAGAAATAAAGGTCTTCATTTTGATTCATAGTAGCTTCAATTCCTACGTAGCCTTAGTACTTTTTCTTTTCTTCTCTAATGTATATAATATATTCTTTGTTTTTTTTTAATTAAATAAGTTAGATGAATGGTTTTGAAGAAGTGCTAAAAAATTATGAAGAAAGAATGTATATTTATAATTCATCAGCGTATGGAATAGAGTCAACATCACCAACAACAGCTAAGTTGAAAGCTGGGACAGAGACGGTGGTGGAAGCAGAAGCAACATCAGCACCAGATTGGTAAGAAGCTAAAGCCTTGTAGGCAGATAAGTCAGCACCTGACTTGATTAACTTTGAAGCTTCTGAGATTAAAGAAGCAACTTCAGAAGCATTTTCAGAAGTAACTGAAACATAAAATAATGAAGCAGCATCATAATTGGCAACCTTGGTTTCTAAAGTAGCGGTATATGGAACTTCTAAAGCAGAGCTTAAGTAAGCAGATAATAAAGAGTACGAAGCAGCATCAGATGAAGCAACTGGAACACCAATGACAGCAGTGGTTGGGCCTGCCTTTCTGACTCTAGATTCAGTACCAGTGTAACTTTTTTGCTCGGCAGCGATGGCAGCACCAGATTCTGGTAAAGAGGCTAATGGAGATTGCTTAACGAAATTTTGTAAATCAGATTCAATGATATTTTCACCAACAACTTCAACATTTTCTGAAGTAAAAGCGGCTTTAGCAAAAGCTGCAATATCTTCAGATGTGTATGATTTACTACCATCGTAGTATAGTGGATAACCTAAGCCCTTTCTGAACGAGATAGCGTGTAATTCTTCCAAAGCTTTAGCTGGGGCAGCTTGAGAAGCAGCAGAAACAGAAAAGGCATATGGTAAAGCAATTTCTGATAATTCATGTGGTTTGTATGGACTTTCAGTTAGAACGCTACCTAAAGCATTGACAAAGAATGGTAAGTTTTCTTTCAAGAAAGTAGCTTGTAAAACGATAGAATCTCTGGTAACAGTTGAGGAGTATTCACCACCCAATAATTCAGCTTCTCTCTTTAATCTTAAACCAGACTTGGAAGTAGTGCTCAAGAAGTTAGAAGCAGCTAATAAATGTGGTAAACCGGCTGGACCAGACTTGGAACCAGCGTTCTTGACAATAACTTTTAAAGTAGAGACTGGAGAAGCAGTTGAAGTGTTGGATGAAACCTTGACAGCTCTTGGTAAAGAGGTAGCAAAAGATCTAGTTGAAACCTTTGAAAGCATTGTTATGAATGTTGTTGTAGGTAGCAATTAAGCGAAGTTTGCTCTATTTGTTGTTTGCAAAAGAAATCAGACACAGTGTTTAAGTCTTATTGGTTTGAATCGTGTTGGAAAAATAGAGAGAGAAATTCAATCTGCGGCGCACTTGAGAGAGTAGGAGATGGCAAAAAGCTGAGGTTTGAACTTGTTTTAGAGGGTTTAACGATTATTTGATAAGTCGTCAAAATTTCTACAACATTTAATTAAACTATTCACTTATTTCTAAGCTTTTTCGGTTTGGTTTGGTCTTTGTAAAGCTGTTTTGACGTGGTGAAAAGTGGAAAATGAGATAGTAGAATTTAGAAATTCGACCCTTCTGATTGGCTGCACAGTTAATCTCTGCACCAGCAACACGCCATTTTTATAAAAGTGGCACATTAATACCCGGCGAAGTATTTGACGTCCAAATACATCGATCGACCTTTATTTGGTTTGTTCTCATTATATGCGGCTCAGATTTGTTTATGTTTCGAGTGTGATTCTAATTCCAGTGACTTCATACCTATAGCACTTCTGGCTTTGTGGGAAGAAATTACATACCCACACGATAGCATTAATACATTTTAGATATGGTATGTTATATGTTTAAAAGGTCTCAATAGAGCTAAAATTTGTTATCTACTAACTATCTGGTTCTATCTGCTTATCTCAGTCCGAAGAAGACTCTACTTTACTTACAAAGTTATCAAAAGACCAAATACATACATTTAGATCTTTATTCAATCTAATTGATCAGGATCAAGATGGCATGATCACTATTAAGGACTTAAAAACTACCGTCGTAAAAATTGGAATAGATAATATCGATGATGACACCATAGGTAAAATGATCCCAGCCTCATCTAATGGCGAACTCAACTTCAATTCATTTTTAAAGATCATGAATACAAAATTCGGAAACTTTAGCAACAAGACCGAACTAACACAAGCTTTTGCTGCTTTTAACGATCCACAAAGTATGAAAAACTTAGATAACATTAATTCGAATAAATTGAAAATAGATTTACAAGAAACATGTGCAAAATCGACAGACCTAAATTTTTCTGAAAAGGATATTGCCAAAATTGTGGAAGGATTCACTGAATCAAATGCACTTACAGGAGAAAAATTGTTTGATGCCAACAAATTTATCGATATTATCCACAACTAGATTCCTTTCTTTTTATAGTTAATTTGTGTTTTAAGTTTCAAACATGCGTTTATTAAATTTTGATTTTATTAAAATGGGGTAAATAATGTACAAAACAGTAGACAGTGTAATAAGTTGAGAGTTTTCAGGTAGTAGTAATGTGGGAGCCAGCAAAAAAATAAAGAAATATGAATCAGGTGAAAAAAGGAGAATAGAAATAAAAAAAACTGTTACAGCAATTCTATTGATCAATAATTAACTCTTCGACACTCCAATCTTCATAAGAACCATCTGGCAAATATCTTCTAATAATCAAAGGGATCTTCTTTTGAGACAATTCTTTCATGGCAATTTGTAATGGATCTGTTTCACCTTCAATATCAACCAATGCAGGGGCATTCATAGAAATTTGTAATGCTCTAGTACCCAATATTCTGGCTCTTTCATATTTAGTCATGAAAGGAGTTGTTGTTCTTTGTTCTTTTGGAATACTTAATAGCTTGACTCTTTTACCATTTGCAATATCACCAGTTCCAAAATCTTTATCATCTGGTCCAAAACCACCTTTGATAATTTGTTTTCCATCTTGAGTCACATCTTCTTTGTCGTTGAACCCACCTTCGTAATCACTTATATCTTGTGGTTCATCATCAAAATCTTCATATTGATCACCTGTATTCATTGGTTCGTCACCATAATCAGCCATCTTGAATTAAATCGAATGAACTAGGGTGTAATCAACTGAATGATGATTGTAGTTTTCATTAGGTGCTTCCTTGAGATAAATCGATCAACTTTTCTTAATTCTTCAAAATTTTAAGGCCGGGTAATTATCAAGCCGCAACGCCAGACTATTATGTAAGCATCACTATCAATTATAATTTCTCTGAATTTAGAACATTTAAATCTACAGATAACCACTCTAATTAGATATACGAGCGGATACGAGAGAAATGGATCCAATATAATATCAAAACTATGTATTTCAAAACAATTTTGTATACGGCTCTAACTTAACAGCATCACTTGGAAATGTTTGTGAAAGATGATGAAAGTTTGAAAATGAAAGAAAGCGGGCATTTGATAATGTGGAATAATTCTTATCGGTACTAGTTCATGCGGTTAAGGTTCACAATTCAATTGTGTAGAATTAATAATTCGAATTATAATGTACTCCTAGTTTCTAATATAAGAGTTTGTGTGGCTTGAATCAAAGTCAAAGTCAAAGTCAAAGTCAAAGTCAAAGTCAAAGTCAAAGTCAAAAAGAGATAAATGGTGTATGCTAATTACTATATTAAATCGACAAAAAATTGCCCGTGTTTCACTCGGTATTAAAATATTTTCAAACAAATATAATAGAAAATAAATATGAAGTCACCTTATATCTATTAGCTCCTTTACCTCTCCTGTTCAGGTTTAAATTTGATTAACCTGACAATGATACTTACGTTATCACTTTTGAAATACCGTATTCTTTGAAAGAAAGAAAAATAATTAGAATCCGGAAAAATACACTTCCCGTAAGAATCGTAGGAATCGTAGGAATAGTAGGAATAGTAGGAATAGTAGGAAGCTTACCTTCATTTGAGCAACATGATTAGTGAATATCTCCGCGTCTCGTGAAGTATTTGAAATTATCCTTAAATGTCTTCATACCTTTCTTATTTGCTCATCGTATATGTTGTTAATTGGACTTATAGATTCCTATATATTTATTTGAATAATTGAAAGTTTAAAGTCTAAATACGTAATCGTTTTAGATTATACATCTTCAATTATAGATTTAAACTGGAAATGCGTGTTAATGGGCCAATAGGATACAGTGGAAGTGATCCGAGGATTTCTTTGACTTTCGGCGGAGAACCACCATATATATATATATATATATATATATATGAACTCCTGAAATTGGAGAAGATCTCTTGATATCTAATATAGATAAAAGGGAAGATAAAATTATTGATTTAATTCGTTCCAAGTTTTACAACCACAAATCATAGACCACACATTTACTTTGTCGGTTATAGTTTGCATAGTAGCAATGAAATAACTATGTTTATTTGAATACTTCACGCCATAATAAAATCTTCTAACCTTGAATCGTTGAGTAGCAAACATATGTGTTAACCCTCTTCATTATACTCCGTCCATATTTAAATCGATTGGTAAAATTAGAATTATGCAGAGATCATGAAGTATATGTAATGATCATTTGATAAGTACGGAATTTCGAAACACCCATAAATTCTTCACACCAGTTATAAAAAAAAAAATAGAAAACAAGAAAATTATATTTCCAAGTATTAAATCGAATAAGTGATAGAATTAAGGATTAAAGGGGGTCGTTCTTTATCAGTATAGATAGATATCATATATATATACCTGTGACCATATGCCAGTGTCCCACTTCTGTCTCGTTTTTGGGTGAACTTTTCCACTGTTCTTTTAATTGTAAATGTTAATGTAACCACAATTAATTTATACCAGTCTGCAGTCTCATTATGTAAGAGTGCAAATTGGTTATAGTTTGGAAGCTGTAGTTTTACCGAATAACTAATAGCTATTTAAGAAAAAACCTTACTAAAGTTAATTAGGTTAAACCCAATATATTTAAATATATTGTAAGCTAAATGTGTTTTTTTTCACATATCAATTTGAACATCCTTTAATAAAAATTATATAAATTCAATTCGATTATTGTGTAAAGTGTAGATCATCACAATTGAATATCATTCAGCATGAAATATGAGAGTCCACAATTTAAAGTTTCTTTTGATAATGGTCGTCCACGGATCTCGCTCTAAGGTACCATGCCTAACTAACTATGCCACACCTCTACCATACCATTTATAATGAATTTGATTTTCGTTTTATAAATTAAATAGTAATTAGCTGTATTTATTTCATGATGCAGCCAAGTTAATTAATAATGTATAATGTATAATGTATAATGTAAATTACTGAATACATATATATATAAATGAGTTATGTACTGTTGAATACCTCTCAACATAGGAGATGAACACAATGCATGCACCAATTTCATGCTGGTCTGTATCCAACGGTCGTAACGGCTCAGGTGGGACCTATCCTGAAAGACATCGGTTGAGTCAGCGAATTTCGAAAACGTAATCTATAAATCTAACTGATAGAATCTAAAATCTTTAAATTTGAAAGACTGATATTTTCCTAGAAACCAGCTTTGGTTTACTGAAAAATAAACTATATAAGCTTTGACCTTTATTAGTCTAAGTCTTACAGCTACGAGGTTTTAATCCACTTTTTTATAAGTACACTAATAATTGCGGCATAAATGCATGGATCAGATATATTTTATATTAAGGCGCGGCAAGAAGCAGGAAAATCTACTTATAAACTGACCATACTAAAACATGAATGTACTTTTTTGATCGAAGAATTCAGAAGTTTAATTAGTTGTTTCAAAAAAAAAGGAATGCAGTAATTATATTAAAAATATTTATATATGTTTGAACTCAAAGAATTCATGTATAAGAAAGAACTAAACTAGAGTGGACCGTTTTAAAAACTACGTTAAAGGAAATCATTAAAGTTATAGTATCAAAGTAGAGAGAGTATATATGAATGTGTAAAAAACATCGAATGAATGAATACAGCCATAATTATTGGAATTGGTAAATGAATGAATACACGAGTGAAATTCCAAATCAAACGACTCATTTAAAAGTACACGTTAATTAAAATAACTATCAGCAAATTAACAAATGTTTTGCATTTAAAATCACTAGCTATGAAACAAACTTTGTCTAGTTAGTGGTACTATTTTGAAGCATTAAACGGATTGATTCTTTGACCTGTCTCTCATAATCAAATTGGGTAAAAGCTCTATCATAACAGCCGGTTTCATAATCATAAGCCATACCTATAGTATATGTTTGGTGCCAATCGGGATAACGTTTAGCTATTGCAGCTTCAAGCTCTTTTATAAATTGTTTTCTTTGTTGTACAGTTATTCCTCTGTTATCGTTCAATCTTATTCTAATATCCATTATATACCCTATGTATGTATGAATGTATGTATGTATGTGAGTATATTATATTAATGCGAAGAGATGCTTAGTAAAACTAGTATTGTATCAGCAAATGGTTTGGGCCATGGAGACAGAATGATCTGGGAGTATGAAAAATGAGGAAAGGGGTAGGGAAAGAGAGGGAATTTAGTTGTATTTATAGACTGACGACTTGTTTACTGAGACAAGTGAGTTCAAAATTCAAAAAAATAGGCCTGTCAAGATGATAAAAGCTAAAACACTCACATTCCATTTTGACAGCTATAATTTGAGCTGCGCAACGTACGTCCAGCAAGGCGGGTAAACGTGTATATTTTTGAGCCGTCAGTCGGACATTTGTTTGTATTTAAAGCCTCAAAGCCATAAACCTCCACTCAACGGTTTTCGTGGCGAGTTGATGGGTTAGTCAAGCGCAGGCACGCTGTGGTTCTATAGCAGCTGTCAACTTGGATTTATACTATATAACAAACTCTTTAGGAGCTAATCACCTTGAAATTATCAAAGGGATAAATTGGAATTCTAATTTTATCCTCCAGTTTAAGGACATTCTACTACTCTCAGTATTCCTTGATAAAAACCACGAATCGCGATTGATCTCATTATCTTTGAACCCAAGGCACCCCGTATTTGTATTTTTTATGAACCCATAAATAAAATCTTTCCAGAAAAGTTGAATTTTGCATCATTTGTCTTTTTCATCTTGCATAAAGGTCATTAGCATTCGGTTAACTTAATCACTCTGAATTATGTATGACAAATTTAAAATAGCAGCATCTAGTATATATATTTACTTCTAAATAATTCATGATGAAAAAATTCTACTTACTCATAAATGTTTACATTTAGTAATCAATATAACCAGTAGGTCAAAAATCTTTTTGAACCAAGTGGTACTGGAGGAAGGATATTACTATCCATAGAATTCGTTCATATCAGACCGCCTTATTTCTGATCCACATTATATAACTATTGTGCAGTTCGCGTAATAGAAGGAACTCGTAACTTGACAATATGAACCTCCACTGGTCCATAGCTGATAAGGCATCCATAATATAATTAAATTTTTAATCATAATATTTATCACATAATAACATTGAATGGCCCCTTTTTATTTATGCAGCTAGAGATCTATCTTGATTTTTATTTAAACATAGATAGATTATATCAATTAAAGAGTATTAGCCCAAAACCTACCCCTTTGCTTGTTGCACCACCCTCCTCACAATGTGGGCTCACACTAAAAAACAGTTATAGATTAAACAGGGCCATAAAAATGGTTGCCAATGTTTGACTGAAATATAATTAGCCGACTATTATTGGAAATGCTACCGATGCTCCCCTCCCATTTAAAGAATGTGATTAAAGTAAAGATTCATTCCATAAATCTAATTTTAAAATATAATCCTATTTCGACTGAACAGATATCGAGATCTGGCAGATCTGTAATTAAATGTTGATCAGGAAAATCAAAAAAAATAGAATATAATTTCTCAGTGTCTTAATGCTTATTATTGGCCAGGCCCTTAACCGAGCCTATATGCATTATGTCAAGCTGATTCCATTGGCAGTAATCAAACCGATCGGACATGACAATTCAATATACGTGTACTTACGAAGAAATTAACTGAAAAGAAGATATCAGATTAAGGAGGGTAACAATGGAGATCCGGATATAAAGAAGTATAAGTAATGATGAAATACGGAAACATATTGTGAATAAAAAAAAAAGAAAATGTAATATGTATATAAAAAAAATTAACAGAATTCGCTTTCAGAGAATTGAAAGTTATTGGGAAGACAACGCATACAAAACTAAAAAAAATATTTAATTAACAACAGAGAAAGCTTTAATAACAAAACCAACATTCACACCATATATTATGAACCAAAAAATTAAACGAGAGAGCAAATAAAGATGATTGCGTGACTTATAAATTAAATTTGTGGATGTTAAACGCAGTTTTTTTATGCTTATCCTTTGGGTCCAACGTTGCCGATGCAGATTCATTACCATTGTCTTTGACTTTTTCTGCTCCACTGGTAGGGGCATCTGTTTGACTGGTTTGCTTAACACTAGGATTCTCCGAGCCAGAATATGCGTTTGCGGGAGCTGGATGTTGTTGTTGTTTCAAAGAGTTGTGTACAGCTGCCTTCTTAATATCTCTAGATCTAACGGTTTTTGCATCTTTCATTAATTTTTCAAACATTTGAATATCGCTTTCATCATCAGCGTCTCTCTTTGCATGTTTAAACAGAGTACCCATTAATACTAAAACTGCTGCTCTCAATTTTCTTATTTCTAATGGTATATTCCTGTCGTGTAGAACCTTCGAACAAACAGCGTTTAGTGTTCTTTCAATTTCAAATTTTGAAGAAGCCCAAGCAACAGAAATAAACTTACCAGTCATAGCCTCTTGATATCTGGCCTTTTCGTATTCGTCCATTTCAGAATCTTCTAAGTCTAGTTCTGCCAAAGCTTTCATTGTATTCTCAGCATCTGAAGCAGAAGACAACATACCCCAAACAGACTTTGTAGTGTTACCGGCTTGCTTGAATGAAGAAGCAACTTTATGAAATTTACCAAAAAGTAATCTTTGGGATTTTAAAAATGACTTACCCTTAAAATAATATACCTTACCAATAATATGACAGATATCCAAGCCAAATGATTCTAATTTCAAGTCTTCAATTTCATTGCTGATCTTGTTTTGGAAGTCTAACACTTCATTGTTATCAAAAGAACCTTTATGAGCGGTATTAATCAATGGACTCATTTTTTCAACTAATTTTTGAGATAGTTCTTCGACCTTTTTATTTAGCTCTGCTCTTTGTTTTTCTATCATTTCGTGGTCCAATTGACTTTGTTTCTTTGGATTGGATGCTTCGGTATCAGCAGTAGTGGTAGATGGTACAGTTTTACCATCATGTGGAACAACGTGAGTAGTATTTGTTTTTTCAGCAGCAGCCTTCTTTTCAGCCTCTGATTTACCTTCCATTGATTCATCAAATTCAGCTTGTTTTTCTGCAGCCTCGAACAAAGAACTCAACATATTCAATTCACCAATATAATCGTTAAAACCTTCACCACCAAACATGGCAGAGAAAAATTCTTTAGGATCAATTTCTTGAGGACCAGCACCAGAATTGTTTAATTCCTCTTTTCCGACCTCATCATAAATGGCTCTTTTTTGTGGATCACTTAGAATTTGATAAGCTTCAGCAATTTCTTGAAATTTCACTTCAGCCTCCTTATTACCAGGATTTTTATCAGGGTGATACTTCAAGGCCATTTTTCTATATGCCTTTTTAATTTGGACTGCATCAGCATCCGTAGGGACTGCTAATAAGTCGTAGTATTCAGAATCTTTGACCATAATATATGACAGGGTGTTTAACTTTGTATAAAAATTGTTGTTTCAAGTTTATATTTGAACTTGGAATTCGGAAAGAGTTAATCTTAAACAAAAAATAAATTACAAACAAATGCTATATTTCAGTTAAACAAGCTGGTAGTAATTAGCGTATCGAAAATCAGAATGGTAGGTACGATTGCAATTTAAATTTTGGATGTAGGTTGCTTATGAAAATTATACAACAAGTAAAGAACACGCCCCAAAATATAGAGTGGCGTTATGAATGTTTAATGTTTCATGTGGCGCAGTTATACCATCTAGTGAGAAAATGAAAAATGATAAAAATCTCTGGATTTATTTATGATCTCGGTGTTTACTTCAGTGATCTTAGGTATAATTTACACACTATAAATGGAGAAAAACGTGATAATCGACAATGGCTCTTATGAGATGAAGTATGGATTGACCATGGATGATACCCCGATCCATGTACCTAATTGTATGATCAGAACACGGGACAGAAGATTTGTTTTAGGTCAACAATTACTATCACAACAGACTGATCTTGCCAACATTCAAATTCGAAGACCCATAGAGAACAACGGCCAATTGACTCAATGGATGGTTGAAAGACAGATTTGGGATGATACTTTTTTGAATGATAAACAGGATGATGAATTTTTAAAGGATTCAAATTTAATTTATTTAGAAACCCCAATCACATTAACCAAATTTCAAAACAATACGGATCAGGTTATATTTGAAGAATTTCAAGTTAAGAACTATTATCGTTGTTCAGGAAGCTCATTAGTTCCGTGGCTAACGTACTCTGAAGAATCCAATAGTAGCACGAAGTACAGTGATTTTCAATTAATTATTGATTCTGGATTCGATTCAACTTGGGTCATACCTGTTGTTTATGGTCTACCATATTGGAAGGCTATCAAAAGATTACCATTAGGAGGCAGGATACTGAATGGTTACTTGAGAGAAATCATATCGTTCAGACATTATAATGTGACAGACGAAACTGTGTTAGTGAATAACATCAAAGAAAAAACCTGTTACATAAGCCAAGATTTCAACGAATCGTTAAAACAAATAGAAAATCTACGTAAACTATCTCTAAAGCAGCAACAACACCATTTGGCAAGCAACAACCTCGTATTGAATTATATCCTACCTGAAGATAAATCGTTAGGATACACATTAACGGAACAAGAATTGTTAAAACATAAACAACAATCAAACTTACAGATTCTAAAACTATATGATGAACGATTCACTATTCCTGAATTAATCTTTCAGCCCGAACTAGCAGGATTACATAAAGCAGGACTAATTCAAACCATCCAAGAATCGTTGAAGCTAGTTCCTGAATTAATCCGCCCTTTGCTATTAGCGAACTTAGTCACTATTGGTGGTGGCTTCAATCTTCCTGGATTTAAGGAACGATTAATAACTGAATTAAAACAGGTTATCCCAATCAACAATGAAGTTAAACTATACGATTTCAAGCAGGCTGGTTATGGAGATAATTTAGATTACTCTAATATTGGATTTTATTCGGCTAAGAAATTCTATGAGAATGAAGGGTTTAAGAAAACTTGTGTTTCAAGAGATGAGTATATGGAATTCGGGGCTGAATACACACAAGAGAAATTTGGTTATAGAATAGCTATCTAAATTCTACAGACTCGAGGAAAGCACGAAAGTATGTATTAAATTATACCATGTATAGTAACTATATAGTAGATAAAAAAAATGTACATTAAAAAATAAGTTAAGAAAACAGAAGCAATAATCACAATGTACATCTCAATCAGGTCAAACAAAACAAAATAAACAATGCAAAAAGTGGCAACAACGCTATAACAAGAATAAATGTCAGTAATTCAAAAAAGCGAAAAAGCAAAAGAGCAAAAAGAGCAGAAATCAAGAGAAAAATGTAAATATGTATAATTAAATGAATATATGTATAACTGACTAGCTAGCAGAAAAATATATGAGCCTTGAGAAATACTTTTTTTTGATGTAAAAAGCAAAAGGTTCTAAAAGATAACACAAATTGAAATGACAAACAAAACAGTAGTAAGAGAAACACCAAACCAAACCACTAAATTATGCCATAAAGGAGGAGAGCTATACCGACAAATCATAACAGAGATTGAAGCAATGGATAGCACAAAGCTGATGCAAAGGCAAACAGCCCCAAAAACCAAAATCATAAAATAGCTTGTCCGACTTTCAAAATCCGGATCAGTGATCACTGGATTATGAGAAAGAGGAATAATTACACCTATTCCAATACCAGAGATTAAAAAACACAATAAAATAAAGGTCATATAGACAAATGTTAAGATCTTATCATGATTTACTTGCTTTAAAATCTCATTGGGTCTTGAATTTAGGCTAATAACGGAATTTCGATGGAAATTATAAATTGGATCATTTGATCGAATAATTGATCTTCTTCTATCGTCATTGGCTTGTGCAAAATCACTAAAGGAAGTATCTGAATCAGATAAATTACCATTACGTTTAGAATTATTGCTATTAAAATGATGATTACCATTGGATGCACCATTGCTTCCATTGGTTGGCAATGTGTGATAAAATTGATTTTTGCAATTAGCAACTAAGGCTTGACGTTCAAGATCATCGATTCTTGTATCTGTTGGTGAATTACTTAAAAATGACAATAAATGGGTAAAATGGTCACTGAGTTTATTGGAAACCGACAAAATCCAATCAATTCTTTCATTAGTCAACAAACCGCCAAAAAAGTAACCTAATATACCACCTTCATCTGATTCATCGGAATCAACATAAAATCCACCATCATCTCCATAATCCGAACCATTATCAAACTCGTTCCAATATCCTTTATTTTGCCCTTCTTGCGGACGTACTGGAGGTACTTCATTCTTGTTTAATAAGATACTTTTCAATGGGGCATCTTGTTGTGTTGGGCAGGGAGATGGAGATATGGGTCTATTTAATTCAGGCAATTTTCTAATATCCTTATTTTCCAATTCTTCAAACCAAGGCATAATGCATTCTGATAATGTAGAATCATTCAAATTTGCGGGATAATATTTAGCCAGGAGGTAATTATTAATTGAGAAATTCAAAGCATCAACTTTATATACCAAATGAGACACAATCAATTGGTTGACTTTATTGGATAATTGTCTATTTGGGGAATCATATCTAATTTCCAAAACACTATGTTTAAATAAATCTTGATGTGATTCATCAAATTGGGTCCACTTGAATCCAGATTGTTTTAATTGTTCTTGAGGATCTATAATTTTGGTGGTTGAGATTGCAGAATCCAAAGTAATGTAGCAACCAATTTTCGAGCTTTGATTATCTAATTCAATAAATCTAAGTCTATCATAATGAATCTTAGCCAATGGTTTTATTTTCTTATCTAAACACCAATTCAATGATAACTGGGCCATTTTGGGATTACCAACCACACCAAACGACTTCCATTTCTCAAAAATTTTGGCTTTTTTCTGAGTCATGTTGCCTAACAAAGTTAATGCATGATCATCTGAGTTGGGGCTTGTTGGTGAGTAGAACAAATCATCAATTAATAAGTCTGGAACTGATGTGACTGAAAATTGCCTCAGTCCACCAATCGGTGCAATCAATAAAGGCTTTGCAGATTTATCTAATTCATTTGGGATTCTAATTTCACCAATTCTAGAATCATTACTTGAAGAACCCGAGGCATCTCTTCTATTAGATTGAGTCATCATTGGATTATCAATGTTGTTTAACCAAATTGAAACAACACCAGTTTGAGGATGAAACATTGAATTGCCCTTACTGTTACTATCATTATCACTGGAACTTTGATTTTGTTCAGGAGGAGTATCATGTGGATTGGTAGTATGGTTGTTCAAATCTAAAGATGAGTTAGTTTTCTTCAATTGAATAGTTGAAACATTTTTGGTCAAACCAGGTCTTTTAACTTCTTGCTCATCTAATCCGGTATCATCGGAAATCAATTTGAATTCCTGTAATAATAAGAATCTTAATTCATCCAAGTTATCATTATGGACCCAAAAGCATTGAGAAACAGGAGCTTTTTTACGACTGACCAAATCAAAAGTAGTAGCTTTTGAATATAATGATTTAATAGAGTCTGATAATGTTGTCGGTAGATGCAGTGAATCCAAAGTAACCACCGAATTATGTCTTGATTTATTATGATACATTGAATCAGTATTTGGAGATCTTATTGTTAAGATACCGTCGTTATAATAATTATTTAAAACGTCAAACATCAGAGTTAATTCTAAAGCGGCATCATTTAAAGATAAATTAGCAAAAGAGTTAACATCATTATTAATTAATTGTTCATTAATCTTATTAACCAATTCTTGTTTATATTGATAATTACTATACTTCAGGAATTTTTTTAATAATTTCTTAATTGCAATTTTTTGAAGTAAAATAAATCTCGATAATTCTTGTAGATCAGTTGAAATATTACCTAATTCTTTATTTATATAGAATAACTTTCTTTTCTTTAAACGATTGTGGATTTGGGATTCTTCATTTTGGGAATAATTAATCATTTCATTAAGTGAATTTTTAATAGTTAAGACTCTTCTTGATATCTCACCATACTTTGAATTAACAAATAATGAGACAAATTCAATTTGTTCTTTAAAAGACTTGTATAGATCTTTCAATAAACTTTTTTGTTTTCTGTCAATCAAAGCAGTAGTTTGCTCAGAAGAAAGAATAGCACTAGATGCTGAAACATGATGATCCGAAGAATCTGGTGCAGAAGAGGAAGAAGAAGAAGTTGCACGATGAGGTGGGTCAATTGGAGAGGTTGCTAACTTAATCTTTAGTTTTAGGTCATTGTAGTCTACATTGTAGTTTTTCCATTTTGATATGGATCTATCATTGAATTCGGAACCGAATTTCATTTAATATAGAAATAGAAGCTGGGTTTTGGAACAGTATACCAGTATGTAACTAAAGTTGAAAGAGATAAGATAAATTTGACTGAGCTAAAATTGCACTACAATGAGCAAGTGAAATTAGAGCTATACTAAAGTATACCACAGTGAAAGTAATTAGGGGAAAATTTAGAAAGACTTTTATAAGTTGTAATAATGAATGAGATCTGTTGTCTTATATAAAAGGTTAGTTATGAAAATCAGGTGTGCAGCTAATTAATATGAAAGTTGTAATTTAAAATCCAGGCACGAAACCAAAAATGCTGCTTCTATTGTTCTTTGTTCGTTGGTGCGAAGCAAATTTGTTAGCAAGTTAGTACCTAATAGGATGATCCACAAACGATGAATAATAACTAAGGATTTTAGTATTTATATGTACTAATATTGCATTGGTATAAATTTATCTTCTATTGAAGGTATGTAAATTTTCAGGATTGAAAAATGGCAATTACGTTTTGCCTGAAATTGTTAGTTGGCATTACTATTACTATTACTATTACTATATAGACTAATTTTAAGTAAGCTCAACAATGTTGTCCTAATTGATTTAACTTTTTTTCAGTCCTTTAATCTATTCAAGGTTTGCTGTTTGTTAGATGTACCTATCATACATCATAATTAAAATATTTCAGGTGAGCAACCTGGTTGTTGCTACCTATTTCATTCATAATATTTTGTTAGGTAGTTAACTTAATGTTCAACTCAAATTTATCAACTAATCCTAAATCATCTGAAGTTGCTACGGATTTTTCATAATCATGCAATATACAAGTTTATTATAAAAAGAAGCTATATTGTTGTATTTATTTCTATATTTATTAGCTTGTTTTGTTGAAGTTAAGCAGTAACTTGTTACTTTGTATATTTTTCTTTTGATCATTTGGTGGCAAATATCTATTACCCTCTTCATAATGCTGACTACAAATAAAAAGTAAATGATAATTGAACTTAGAAATAACTTTAGCTTGATCATATATATCTTAAAGAAGTTTGAATACAAATTGCTCATTCCTTTCGGGCCACATCTTTATACATTATATTTGGGCTTTTCCCAAACAGGTAAGATGTCTTGCAAGCTTAAATGACTATTGTATCAAAGCCACATTACTTTGTTTCTTTGGCATAATAAGCCTTGTATTTATCTGTGTCTTTACACACGCAAAAAAAAAGTTTTGATAGGCAATAATTGGATTACCTGCAGCAAAATTAGGAAAGAATACTGGCTTAGTAGATCCTTTTATAGTGAACCCCGACTCTTGGATTATCGCTATCCTTATCTATAAAGTATAATACCAAGAGATATTCAATTTTGAATACAGTGAATTATGTAAAGAGTGATTTTCAAACAAGTAATTATTATAACTTTGATTTTCAGTTCAAATATTTGAAATTATATTTTTTTTTTTCCATTTAGTTAGTCATACAAATTTGTGTTATCAACAATATAATCGAAGCTATAGAAGCACGCACGTGGGCTTTATTTTTTCTCTTTCGTTTTTGTCGGATTTTACAGTTAATTGGTGCGGCTGCTCAAATTTTGAGGTAAATGTTTAATATTATAATTTAAAAAAAGGACCCTCTACTAATTAATTTGACTTCTTTATTTAGCTCTAAATTTATGATTTCGTATATAAGATCTTCTTCATATTAATATATATTGTTTTAGTAGTTGAAGAATTTAAATTTCGGTCTTATTTTTTTTTTTTTTTTTGTTTTATATATATACTCATTTGTTTATTAGACATTTCTGTAGTAGGTTGCAGTATATACAATTACTTAAAATTTAAAGAAAATTGTTTACTTAATAGTCATGTGTCATGTAGGAATTAAAATCGGTATTTTTGCTAGAAAATCAGGAGCATTCTCAAGACATACAGACATGGATGTTGTAAATGTAATTTGATACAATGAATGATTTTCTCTTATAAATTTTTTTTTCAATTTTTTCTTTTCAAATTAAAATATAGAAACATTCTTTTAGTTATAAATTTATTAAATTAGTATATTGTTATTACGTTATGCAGATAGTGAAGTCGTTCTGTATAAATAGAATTAATTGTACAATCATTATTCATAGAAATAGTTACTTGAGTTGATCGAAAAACTGAAGAACCAGGGCTGTGCATTACAATCTGATCTATGGACATGAATAGAGAATTAAGATTTCAGTGTTTGATTTAATTACATTAGTTCTGAAAAAGAGTAAGATCTGAAAAATCAACTTTAACTTTAATTAAAAGAGACTGGTAGCATTTTGATGTTTCTAGATAATAAAACTGTATGCACTACTACTTACAGTGTTTGAATATTTTTCTGGGTATGCACCAATTACTTAGTTCATTATAGAATGCTACAACAGTACTAGCAAGATAAACATACATGAGGCTATACCAAAATACCAAATATGAAATGATGAGCGAGAATGTAACCTTTACATGAAAATCACACATAAAGTTATGTATAATAAGAAGACCATCACGCATTATGCATTTATAGTTCTATATTTGAAGTTAAAACATGAGGAGCTAAATATGTGGCACAGTACAGAAACAAGCAGGTACCAGCCACCCACCCCCTGCAGCTCGTTATTGTGGAAGTGACCTGGTGGCGTATTCACACAATTATCAAACATCAACAAAACATGAAAATTGATTGAGTAAACTTAGATAGATCATAATTGATTAAACTTAGACTTGACCAATGCACCTGAGCACTCAACAAAATGTTGGATTTATCTATTATTTTTCAAACAAATTTATGACAATATATTTTTCTTTATGGAGATGTATATATATCACATTAGAAACCTTTTTTTTTTTGAATCCTTCGCCATTGATTATCATGAAAGAACTTGATCTTTATTTTATTTCCACAAACTTCCTCTTAATCACTGTTTCTCTATAATAATTGATCTCTGAGATATACTCAAATTTTAATATATTGATAAACAATCGTTTTACAACACTCTTATATTCCTACATAACAACAACATTCATGAGAAAAATATCCAAAAAACTGAAATCTTCTTTAAGTAACATGCTACATCATTTTGAAAATGAGAAAAGTAAGAAAAGTAAGAAAGAAATTTTGTCTTCAGTTCAAAAAATTGAACAGATAATGCAACCAAACAGAACTAGATTAACCACAGAAGATGTATCCATTTTGCCTTCCATCACTCCTCTAAAGCAAAATAATGTGACACATAACAAAAGAGATATTAAGAACTTGAAAGAAACGATTGATCATGAAACACTCTCAAATATCAACTCCAATAATTTACAACCTCTTATTTCAGCTAATTCTTTAAACTCTCCTAGTTTGGATAATCCTGACAAGCAACCGATTAGTACCAAAGACTATGGCGATAGTTCAATGGTCTATATCCCCATGAATAGTGTTAATTCAATAAGCTCAAACGAATATTCTGAAGGACCTGCTTGTCCATTAGTTACTACTTCTACTACTACAGCTGTACCTGCTACCACTATAGGCTGTTGCAATTCAACTTCAACTTCAACTTCAACTTCAACTTCATCAAGGCATTACACAACCTCAATTAACATATCAATAGCTACATCGAACACCAATCATCAGTCATTAAATGAATCAGCAGCTGGTTTTAATATGGCCGAATATAGTTCATTTACTGCCCTATCGCCAGTATCAAAACAAAGTGAGTTGGTCTTTGATGGGCTAGGATTTCAAAGCACTCCATTCAAAATTATGAGTAATCCCATTGGACCCACTGCTTTTGGATTTGCTACACCTAACGGGTTAGCTGATAATGAAGCTAATGTTGAAAATAACAAAAGTAAACGGGTACTACACGATGATGATATTTTTGTTAATTCTCAAATAACTGATCAGTTATCAAATGGTGATTGCTGGCTGGATTTGTCTAGCATGAAACTTTCTGATGTAGAAATATTTGATTGTAGTGGTGATAACAATGATGTGGCTAGCTATGATGAGTGTGATAATTCTACAGATTTGAATTATGACAAAATTATTGTCGATAATGATAAATTATGTTCCCCTTTTAAAGTTTCTTCTGACGATGTTAATGTTGTTAATATTCATGGTTTTGAAGATAAAGCTAGTAAACTTGAGAACGACCACTTGATTAATGATCATTTATTCCTTAATAGGGGTCAATCCTGTGGATTTTCACCAATTGATTCATTGTTTCATGAAGAAGGGTTTACGGATGATGAGCTAGATTTAGGCAGCGAATTTGAGGATTTAAACGATTTAGAAGGTTATGGAAGTGAAACCGCTGAAATCATATATAGAAGAGAAAGTGAAGAAAGTTTACAGCTCTTATATCAAGGTCTGCAAGATCAAGTCACTGAAAGAGATGAGATTATAATTAAAACTGTTTTAAGGGAATTGGAAATTGAATTACGACCAAAAATCAGCGAATTGATGCAATTGAAAATGGAATATGCAGAACTATTGACACTTTTATCGAAAATCCCGAGGTATTCAAAACTGATAACCCTACATAGGGCCAGATACTTTCAGAAAGATTCCAGAACTATTGATCAATTAATTAATGATAGACTATCGTATATATCATTAAGTGAATTGATTGATAGTGAACAAATTGTTTCAAAGGTTAAAGGTTCAACTGACCCTCTTAAAATTGGTGAATTTCACAAGATCAAAATTGAAAAGCCCAAAGATGTTAAGGTAATCACAATTCAAAATGATGGTATTCCACCTGCACAAGAACAAATCTTTACGAATTTTAATAGGGATCGAAAAATGTATACTATTGATGAAGAAATCCCTGGGCCCATTTTCACTTCGCTAAATAATTCAAAAATAATTAAAGACTCAGAGCTTGGTGTCATTAGCCACCCTACCATAGTAAAATACTATGAACAACAACCACAAAAGTCAAAATTTATTGTTGGGGCCCAATCAACTGATGATGATTCAAGTTTTAGTATTATTGACGAAGATAGCTTAAACAATAGTGTTATCGAAATCCAAATCGCTAAGAAAGATTATGATAGACAGATTGATTCTAGGCTGATTAATGAAATAGGCACTACGGAGCTGCAATTAATGGAAGCTCAATTAAAAGGGAAAGATTTTGATGAATTATTAGTGACTCCAGATAATAAAAAGAATGTGTCTACGAAGATCATGAAGTTCGACGAGAAGAAAAGGCTCTCGTCTCACCCGTTTCTCAGTGTTAATAAATTAATGAACGAGGAGTTATTGAGTGCTGTTATGGTTGAATTGAGCCTTAGAGCTTAGATTAACTATATTTTATGATTTGTTTTTGTTTTTTACTTCCCTATTTTCAATGCTTTTTCACTGTTCATTTTATTTTTCATGTTTGTTTCGATTTTGTGTTTTTTACTGTTCTCTTAGGTGATTTTTGTACGTATATTTTCCGATTTTATATTTCTCTGTATTTACTTTTATTTTGTATAACACTTTTTTGATACCAACCTATATTATATGTAACTAAATCGCACTTTACATCATCATTCCTTTCTAAAACGGTAGGAGGGTTTATAAAAACAAAATACAAGAATGGAAAACTAAAACTAAAATTAAAACTAAAACTAAAAACTAAAAGACTAATGTAATTAAACAAACTTGATAGAAAATGCAAAGACAGCAACAAAAACTAGTACGCATACACATTAGTGCTTCTTAGGTTTCTTCTTTACTGGTTCGACTGATTCTTTTCCGGTTGCAGCATCAGCATCATTATCACTCATACTTGCATCAGAATCAAACTCTTCAGCAATATCAGATTCAGAATCGCCTCCATTGAAATCCTCATCTGGAGAATCGTCATCATCAGCAGATCCCATATCAAGGTCACCATCATCATCTGAAGCAGCAGCTAATGCATCAGCCAATCTTTCTTGTGCGATCTTTTCGTCATTTGTAACCTTCAGATTTCTAGATTTAAAAAATTGTTCCAATGCATTTTGCTCTGCCCTGTCGATATTACCAAACTTTTGTGTACCACCACCAGATCTTAAAGCAATTTCCATATCAAATGTTCTTGAAGCACCCGCACCAGTGCCTGTTCTCGAAAAAGTGATTGCTGAAACTTCAGAATATGGAATTAAAACAGTTGGTTTAGTGACAAATAAAACACATTTGTCCAAAGGATATAAATGGCCTTCATTGGCTCTTAATGAACAGGAAATTGCAACTAAATCATCCTTAGATTTGAAAGAACCTGGTAAGATAACTCTACGTTCAGTGAAACCTTTGAAAATGTTAGCTAGAACTAAATATGTGTATGAAGCATATTTCTTATTCAATTTACCTTTGAATTTTTGATCAAATTCATCATCGTCAATATTCAATTCAACTTCGAGTTCTTCTTGTGAATCGAATTGTAATGTCAAGAAAGAATATTTAGTTTGACCTTGTCTTAAAGGTGGCTCAACTTGTAAAATCATCAGATGATGTAAACCATCTGATTTCGGTAATGAAAATATTCTTTGAACTTGTTGATACTGAATTTTGTAATCATAAGTTTTACCTCTTAATCTTAAAGAAGTATCATAAAGATCAATATCATAACGACCTCTTGGAGTTAAGAACAGTATTTCACCAAATGAAACAATTGCTTCACCAGTGGTTTGTCCAATATCAGCCTTTTCTTTTAATTCATCATAGAACACTTGAGCGTTGGATTTTTTCTCCACAGCTTTAACTTCTTCGCCTTCTTCAACGTCACCATTTTCCTCTTTCAATTTACCGTCACCATTAGATTGGTCATTATCATCATTATCAGCATTACCTGGAATTAAAAATTTAACTTCAACTAATTGATCGCCTGCTTTATCATATAAATCATTTTGATGTAGCAAATCGAATTCAATAGAAACTTCATTTTTACCAGATAAATTAGTGTTCGAAATTTCAGAATAAGGTAGTTCGAAAGCTGGTCTGTTGTTGACATTAAAAATCATCTCATTTCTCGCTAATTGAGTCTTTCCCCAATTCCAGCCTCTTAATGAATGTTCTTTGATTTCTAATTGAATACTGAAATTTTCATGCATTTGTCTTTTCAACCCAGTTAAATCTTCTTGGTCAAATCCATCCAACATGACAACACCTTTGTTCTTGGTATCAATTCTCAGTTCATGACCTCTTGAACCTCTAGACCAGTGAGCACTTTGTAATTCTTCACTTGGTAAAAGAAAAGGTTGTGTCTTGACAGTGGATCCTGGTGTTGGTTGAGATTTCCAACCTAAACCAGATTCAGCAATCTTCATAGTACCAGGCAACTTGGACTGATTTAAATATATTCTCTCGTATGCTAAAGATGACATGTTTTGAATGTATTGAGAATGGAGAGGATAGATTGGTGCTCAAGAATATGAAAGTTTACTGTTTATCGTGTTTGTAGTAAATTGTTCTTTCAGTTCATTTAGTTTTCGTGTCTTCAAAGTCGTGGAAATGTCAAATATACGACATCTTAAATGTTGTGCTCATGTGTATATGCCATCTAATAAACTGTGTTACCCGCCTCCAAGAATTATCCAGCGAATTTCCAAAAGTTTCAACGACGGCAACTGTTAAAACAGAGATGATGAAAACTGAACAACAAAACTCGTCCTAGAAGAACTTTAGTGTGTACTCAATTACATAAACCTACACATAATGTCTGCCGAAGGTGAAGAAGAACTATTAGACTACTCTGATTCAGAAGAAATCAACGTGGCACCAACCACTGAAGCATCCGGTGAAGAAAAAAAAGAAGAAGCCGACAAGAAGGGTTCTTACGTTGGTATTCACACTACTGGTTTCAGAGACTTCTTATTGAAACCAGAATTGTTGAGAGCCATTGCTGATTGTGGTTTCGAACATCCTTCTGAAGGTTAGTATCCTAATTTCATGAATGAGAAGGTAAACCCTTCCCTTTACTCTTTAACCTCATTATTACGTGTCTTTTTATCTGTCTTTTTATTTCCAAAGATTGGATATGTTGAAAAATTGAACCCTCTGAATATCATTAAAAGCTGACCATCGACTTATAAAAATTTAATTTGTGAAAGCTTATATTTTCAGAGTCTATGTCAAACTAGCTTTGAACTAATTATTCGGCTCAAATTTGGGCTTCTTGGCTGTTAATTTTGTTTTACAAAATTTTAAGTGTCAATTGAATTTTGACTTTCTCAACTTGACCATCTAATGATGTTATATTTTATTGTCCCATAATTTGTATTATTGGAGTTACTATTCATCTAGATCGATTATTGACACTTAATTTATTCAATTGCATCATTTCTTGAAATATTTGAGACTATTTTAGACTAAGATTTAGTTCTAGATATAGATTATGTCGTTGATATAAATATATTAATGTAATGACAAATGAATATATATACACTCGACAAAAAACAGTTATTAACTTTTTAACATCAATCTACAGATAAAAAGACAGTGATAACTAACTAAATAGTTTTTTTTATTGTATCACTACCTAAAATGCATAATCCCCACTAACATAACACACCTCTTTTTTTTTATTATTACAGTCCAACAAGCTTGTATTCCACAATCCATCCTAGGAAATGATGTTTTATGTCAAGCTAAGTCTGGTTTAGGTAAGACCGCTGTCTTTGTTTTGTCCACATTACAACAATTAGATCCAACTCCTGGTGAAGTTTCGACTATTGTTATTTGTCATACTAGAGAATTAGCTTATCAAATTAAGAATGAATATGCTAGATTTTCTAAGTACATGCCAGAGGTTAGAACTGAAGTGTTCTACGGTGGTATTCCAATCAAGAAGGATGCTGAAAAATTAAAGAACAAAGATACATGTCCACATATTGTCGTTGGTACTCCAGGTAGATTAAATGCTTTAGTTAGAGAAAAATTAGTTAGATTAAATAACGTTAAGAATTTTGTTATTGATGAATGTGATCAAGTTTTAGAACAAATAGATATGAGAAGGGATGTTCAAGAAGTTTTCAGAGCAACTCCATTCCAAAAACAAGTTATGATGTTCTCTGCTACGTTATCTCAAGAAATCAGACCAATTTGTAAGAAGTTCATGAAAAATCCATTAGAAATTTATGTTGATGATGAAAAGAAGTTAACTTTACATGGTTTACAACAATATTACATCAACTTATCTGAAGAAAAGAAGAATTTGAAATTAGCCGAATTATTAGATTCTTTGGAATTTAACCAAGTTATTATTTTTGTTAAATCGACCAAAAGGGCCAATGCTTTAAACAAATTACTATGTGATTCTAACTTCCCATCTATTGTTGTTCATTCTGGTATTCCACAAGAAGAGAGAATTGCTAGATATAAGTTATTTAAAGAATATAACAAAAGAATTTGTGTTTCTACTGACGTCTTCGGCAGAGGTATTGATATTGAAAGAATTAATTTGGCTATCAATTACGATTTACCACACGAAGCCGATCAATATCTACATAGAGTTGGTAGAGCTGGTAGATTTGGTACTAAAGGTTTATCTGTTTCATTTGTTTCAAGTGATGAAGACAAGGAAATTTTAAGTAAGATTCAAGAAAGATTTGATGTTAAGATGCAAGAATTCCCAGAAGAAGGTGTTGATCCATCTACTTACATGAATACTTAGATTACATTCGGTATTTTTTACTGCTTTTTTGTATATTTAACGTTTATCTACTCTTAAATTTGTTTTTACTCTATTTTTATTTGCCTTTTTTTCACCTTATATTTTGATAGCTGTGATCTGATTTTAAAAAAAAACTAAAATACTTTGTTTGTATTTCTCTTACTATTTCTATTCTGTGTATTCCCACGCTTTAAATAAAACAAAATGTATACTGTTTAATTTGTTTCTTAATTTTCGGCTAACTCTTTTTTAATGACCGTGCCTGATCCAGGCCGACTTCGCTTAGAACCATAGGTATCTATGACTAATATCAAAATGTCTTTATAACCCAAAGACTTGCCAGTAATATTAGACCTAATATATCCTTCAATTGAATTGTATTTTTACGGTGAAAATGTTGAAAATAGCACATCAAAATCAATTCCAAACCTCAAGGCCTCCTCCTATTGGAATGTCTGAAGAGCATCCCACATTAATGGAGCAGTTAAGAAATGAAGAAGTTTCTGAACTATCTTCTTCGAATATTCCTAAAAACCATGCCATTTACATAGTAGTAGGTGGATTCATTTCAAATTTTATGGTTTTTGGTATTGGCTTCACATTTGGTGTTTTTCAGGACTTTTACGCAGCTTCAGGGGGTCCTTTGGCCGAGTCATCTCATGCAGCTGTTTCTATGATTGGTACGATTGGTACAGCTACTACCTACATCTTTTCAATATTCAATAATTTCGCTACAAAACATTTAAAGTCACCTAAGATGGTTATGTTATTTGGATCAATTCTGATGTCCTTCGGCTTTATTTTGGCTAGCTTTGCTCAAGATGGTCAAGTTTATCAATTTATTCTAAGTCAAGGTTTATTATTTGGTATTGGCGCTTCATTGGTTTATACTCCTCCAGTTACATGTGCTCCTCCATATTTCACAAGGCATAGAGGAATTGCTTTAGGTATTCTATTTTCGGGAAGTGGTATGGGTGCTGTTGCAATGGCACCAATTTCAAGATTGTTAATTTCGAAACTTGGTTGGAGGTGGTGTCTTCGTGTACTTGGTTTAATCAGTTTTGTGATTACCTCCGTTGGCAGTTTATTAATTAATCAACATCCTGCTTTGAAAGGTAAATATAAGCCTTTGAAAGAAATGTTTAATTACAAAGTTGTTGATTCTTGGAGTTTAATACTTCAGTTGGGTGCTGGTTTCTTCCAAAGTGCTGGTTACTTGATTTGTTTAACTTATATGTCCACTTATGCTGAAACATTGGGATTCTCAGCTCAGCAAGGTGCTAACTTCATTGCTATTAATAATGGTATTAATGCAGTGTTTAAAGTAGTTATCGGTTATATTGGAGACAAAACTAGTAAATTCAACACTATTATTGTTTGCAACTTTATTAGTGCTGTTACAGTTTTAGTTTTATGGATGATTAATACCAAAGGAACATTCATATCATTTGTTGTTTTATATGGTGTATTTTCTGGAGCTATCATTTCATTATTACCTGCTTGTTTAAGTGAACTATTTGGAATAAAAAACTACCAGTCTATTAGCGGGTTAATGTATTTTTTCAGGGGTTGTGGAAATTTATTAGGATCTCCAATTGCCGGTTTATTGATTGTAAATAGATATTCTAGTAAGTATCAACTGCCTTCAGATTATAGGAATGCTGTCATTTATAATGGTGTTTTACTAGTCTTTAGCACTATTCTTTTAGCCTTACTAAATATAAGATTCACAAACCAGCTATTTAACAAGACTCATAATTAAATTGATTGAATTGTTTGTTTTGTGCAAATATGGTGTGTATTTAGTATATATTTTATTTGAACGGGTAACTTGAAGTATATTAAAAATAGGGATAAGCAAAATGCCCTCGAGAAACAAGGATTCTCACGTGCCACAGCCAGATTAATAGCACCGTCAGAATTCCAATTTCCCTCTTTAGGTTTCAGCTTGTTTAGAGTTGGACTGTAATCTAAACCAAATGAATCAATTACATTGTTAAATTCCTCCGAGATATTTTGTATGATTACAAAAGGGAATTGAAAGGTAAATAACTCAGCTTTGAAGGGATTACTTGTATTAGAGCAAAGAAATTTTCCAGATAATTACCACCCAAATAATTGATTCGACAATGTGTCAACTTACGTAAATTGGAAACTCAAATATACAAAAGATTTGATAAATTTAAAGGTGCCAAATAACTATCTAAATCTGAATTAAAGGTTATATGTGATATCATTAATCCTGTCTAAGGGTTTCGCAAATCTGATAATTTTAAGAAAAGTGAATTCTTCGCAGATACTTTCCTTCTAAATCCTATTAATCAGTGATCGAACACTCTTTTCATAATGGTTTACATTTTAAAAATTAACATTTGAGGTGGGCTTTACTTTGTTTTATAAGTTATCATTTTTCTCAATGTGTAGAGCTTGTATAGATTTCGTACTATAAATTAATGAATTCCGATATGCTATCTTCTGAACGAGTATAAAGCGACCCAGAAGTTTGTGAAATTGATCTTCAAAGTGTGATTGATTGCTTTATGTATCTCAACTCTTCTTGAAATATCATATTTCTTCAATCTTCAAATAAATAGAAACATGAAAAAATGCATCACGCTGCAATTTTCAACTTGTCATAAGATAATCGAAATATGACCTCCGTGTTCTTACTCTCACATAACTCATGTTTTTCAAAATTTTAGACCATAAGAGTCTATTAAACCAATATAGTGGTTATAAATATTATATTATTTATAAGATTAATTTATAATGGTGAAAAGACGAAAAGAAACAACTCAACTGATTATTAGATCTTGGAGCTCCAAATTCTCTAGGTTAAAATCTTCTTAATGTAAACTTTAACAGATATTCGTGACAATATGAAAAAACAATAAAATTTTATTCACATGATAAATAAAAAAATGAATGAACCCCAAATTATAAAACAAAAAACAAAAATAATACAAAGTAAAACTTAAAGAGAAATCACATATCAATCAAAAATTTGACAAATGACATATGACAAATGAATAATATATTCTTCTAATTTTAATTTTGTTTGACATTGTTCTAATGCTTTTCATGTTTAGCTAAGTATTCAGCAATGAATTTTTCTTCTTCTGGGGAAGTAGCTTCAATCTTGGCTTCTAACTTTGGTTTGGTGGCCCATGGTCTAGCAACAAGAAGAGCAACTAAACTAATAGTACCAATAGATAACTATAGTAATAACAATCATTTTGGAAATCAAAACGAAACGGTAGTTAGTATTTATTCACTGAACTCATTCTAATACAAAGTGGGGTTCGCCAATGAATCAATTGAGACGGAGAAAACAACTTGAATTGAACACTTACATGATGTGGAGGAACTGCTTTACCAAAAATAACGTATGCTGCACCCATTTTTGTGAATTTCAGATGGTCTGTGTGATGTTTTATGGATAAGACCAAACAAAGTCCTCAGTAGAAATCTTGTTCAAAGGGCAGTTCGTTCAATTCAGCTGAAAAATCGCTTTTTTCTATTGGCTAAGCACTCGGTGCACGGGTGTATAGATAGACACCGGAATACTGTTCGGCTAACAGAGCAGGTAGATATGGGTGTTTTAGTGTATTCTGTATATTCTAAATTGATTATCCGTTCATTGTTTTACTATAATACAAAAATCCTGACACGTCATCTACTGGATAGATACATAGTTTGGTAAATCATTATGGCACTTCCATACGATACAACTCTTCTGATAAATGTTCTAAGAGAATCAGCAATCTCAATACAAAATAATAGCACCAATTCGGACATCAAATCATCAAGAATAGAGTCTATACTGGGTAGTTTCTACAACTCACATTCCCTAGATCAGTCAATAGATCTCAATTCTCACTTTCCTATCATTTCAAGAACTAATCAACAAAATTCTCCTCCTATCCAATCAAATGTGTTGAGCTATAAAAATCGTTATAAAACCGATAAGGATTCTAATTTCACTAGTTCTATAAAACATCTTAAATCTAGGCACAACTCTATAGAGTCTGCTACTTCAGAAAAGCGTTCAACTAGAAGACATTCAGATGTCTCTTCAAAGGTTAACTCTTCCAAAAGCAGACGACAAGAGAGTATAAGTTCTATTCCAGAATCGTCAATCTCCACTAATTCTTCAGCTTCAACAGCTAGAGGAAGTATCCAGTCTCCGATATCACCCACTTCCCCTATACCTCCACCAACCCAGAACAAAACGACAGTTAAAGTTACCCCTTTCTCTAAAATCAGTAATTTAATTAGACAGAGACATGTATCGAATCCTAATACAATTGATGAGGAAAATGAGTCATCAGATACATCGCTTACAATTACGTCTAATGATTCAAAACATGAAACGAATAGTACTACTGCTGTTGACATAGCCAAGACAAGAATTCCAGGTTTTATTATGCAACGTGCTGAATCTGAGTCGTCATATGAAAGTGATGATATTGGGCTAGAATCAGATAATGAAGACGAATTTACCACGAATAACTTTAGAGAAATTCAACCAATAGATTCCGAACAGTTACTAGATGCAGACTATGATGATAATTACACACCAGAGACCTTGCGTTATTCAGATGACAATGACGATGATGAAGATGAGTTTCAAGATGAGTTTGATTCGGACGATTACTTAGATGACTCAGATTATCTGATAGATGATAGCCTAGGTGCAAGCTCATCCTCTGCTTTAAATATGTTCAGATCACAAACGGATACAGATACAAACTCAATATCAAAGATCAGTTTCACAAGGGCTAGAAATAATAGTAATGCATTTTCACTGAAGTTAGGTAAACTGGGTGGTGCAGCCGTTTCGTTAAAATTAAAAAGTAATGCTGGTCCTTTTTCCTTACAACCACTTAGCAACAACCTGGCTACTTTGCCACCTGCACCTTCTCATCTTCCTTCAACTTCTTATCAAACTACAACTAAGTTCAAACAGGCTTTGAAACGAAATTCAAAATCATTTTCGAATATCTTAGATAGTAGTCCATCAGTTGAGCACTCTATTAATTTTGTAAAGAGGGAAGTGAAGCCTATGGATTCAGATGTTAAAAAACCTGAAAAATCTAACTTAACTTCTGCCATTAAAAAATTAGATGGTAATCCAGATGGTAAGCTGGCCTTAGATTATTTTGAGTACGCAGAGCATCAACAAACAGCCACTGATAAAATTATTAACATTTCAATATCGTTACCTTCACTCAAAATTTTATCTTTGGGTATAAAAGTTAATGGATCTGTCACTATTTTTGAATTGATCGGCTACATATTATTAACAATTAAGAGAAAAGGGCAAATTACACTTACCGAACTTCAGCAGAATCCAAATCATTGGATTCTTTATTTAGCTGATGATGATGGTGAAATTGAAGATGATTTTGGTGTCTTAGATAGAACAAGAGAATTTCAATCTTATGGTGCCGATGAATTTATTCTGATTGAATGTAGTGACTCAGACATAGAAAGAAATGAAAAGATTACACCTTATTCAATTCAGCAATCCAATGAAGTTGAAGGGTATAGTGAATCTGATATGAAGGATATTCCACAAAGACAGTTAACTATTGAGAAGTCACAACAAGGGAAAATCCTCTCTTTGGCTACTATACCGGGAGGAGGTCTCACGCCAAATTCTGGTGTTACTCTTTCAAGTGAATTTCAGCGTCAAAATAGTGTCCGTGCTCTGGCAGAAACAACTTTTAGCGATTATGATTCTGATGAAGAAACTTCTAATTCGAATAATGTCAGACCTCTAAAATTGATGAAGAAGCCATACACAGCTAACGCTTCACCTAGTATAGCAGAAACTTCTGTTAGCACTCTGAAGGATTCTAAATTAAATAGATTCAAAAACAGTAAAACATTTCAAACTTTATTACATGCAAGTGCAAATTATTATCAACAACAACACAACATGATGTTACAGCAACAGTTAAATCAAGTTGGTGGAAATCAATTACCAGATTTAACTTCTTATCATAGATGGACTATTTGGAGAAGACAGCAAATGTCTTTCAAAACTAAACATCCTAAATCATTAGCTGTTGATGGCTGGCAGATTTACATTTTACCATTTAATGAAATTAACGGGTCTTGGTCCGAATCTAAAACTTCAAGTTTTAATATTAGCCAGGTTTTGAAAGTCAAACAAAGTACGAAAGTTCCTAAATATTTTAAAATAATTATCAATAAGAATTATGAACATGCGGATGCTGTTTTAAAGAAGTATTATTTGGAAGCTAAAACCAATCAAGAGTGTAAGGAGATTGTTGATACTGTTAAAGGGTTGATGACTGCTTACCATCGTGACCAACTGCATGGCTCAATTATGTAGTTGCTATATTACTTTCTATAATTATCTTTAGTGAAATAACACAGATAACGATGTATTTATTTATTTATTTTCATGGTTTATAAGGGTTTGTATATACTAATAACTAACTAATAAAATGTTTATTTAAAAATAACAAATTGCTGTTGAGTTTAGTCCTTCTTTTTGCCAAAACATCCAACAAAGTAATGATTCTAAAAAGCTCTTTTCTAATATGAACTAAATATGGAGAGTATTTCTGTTCAAGAAATTCTTCATCTAATGTACACATGTATCTTAGAATTCCTTCTGCTGTATAAGGTAAACTGGATTTGTATCCTATTATGGAATTGTACAGTCTTTCCTTATATTCTTTTAACAGAACTTTTCTAAATATTTTCCATTCTGGGTGTAATGATTCATACTCACTCTTTGTGTATTTTGCAATGTCGTAGGCCAATTCAATATAGAAGTCAATATGATTCCTATCCACTTCTTGTAGAATAATATCTTGAGATGCCATGAAATAAAGTAACCAGGAATATCTCAAAAACTTATTTTTGGCTTCTATTAAACTTTGTATTTTATTAAAATTTAGTAAGAATTTTTTGTTTTCAAGTTGGAAGCACAACCCAAAAAGCCCAATAATAGAGGTAGTATTCACTCTTAAATCTGAAGAGAACTTTATGTTTGTTTGATTTAATACTTCCATAGCATTTATTTTGTAAAACAAATCTCTTCTTTCCTTTTCCACCCCATTTTTTGGTAAAATATTGATTTTCTCTTCCTGAAGAATCGAAATTCTTCTGAAAAACTCCTTCTCCTTAGCAGAAAATGGTACTTCGGTACATAGTAACCAAGGGTGAATTTTATAAGACGGCACAAAAAAATCATCTATTTTTCTGATATACATTAATTCTTTTTGTTTCTTTTTGTCAAACTTCTGGTAGCATGGAGGTGATTGTATATAAACACTTTTATCTAGTTTGTTTGGTGAAACTATTCTAGCAGAAGACTTGGATATGCACCATTTTTCAAATTCTTTGTCAATAGTAAAACTTGTTCCCATTATTTATGATATTTTCTATAAAGAAGTAAAGTTTAGTCTAGAGATGAAGCGTAAATGGGATTAACTTACCTTTTATAAATTATGGTGCGGGTGTTGACAAACATGAAATAAACTGGGGAAAGGATTAGCTGTTATCTGTAATACAAAACTACTCTCCCCTCCCTAAACCTAAAACAACAAAACTTTTATTACTTCCTCCATGCAAATTTTTATTAGGAACTATCAGATCCGCCTTTAACATAACTTTTTTTGTATTTGCTTAGGATGCTGCCAGTTTTATTAAAGCAATCCAGACTGAGAAGAAAAATAACTAAAACTGATTTAGACGGGGGTATGCATCCTAGTTCCGAAAGAGATTCTGCTTGAAGAGTTAGAGAGATGAAACTCTTTTGAAACAATATCATCATATATATACGTCAAGAGCAATACCTATATTCTAAACTCATTAAATATGCCAATTTAAATTTTCGATGTTATTTTCTAAAAAATTACTCCAAAATCAAACCGGAAACAAGTATACAAAAGTGTGGGTGACAAACATCTTGATATCAATTTGATATAATAGACTATGGAGGGATTATTTCTTGCTATGAATAACTAAAGGTTCAATACAAGCTAATAGCGTCGTTTCTGTCTTCAATGATAAAGCTTTTAAACCTTTTAAATACCACATATTCTAAAGTTATTCAAAATTATTATTTTGAGTCGTATTTTCTTCACTTGTTTCTCTATAATTAAAAGGCACAAAATATTCTTGTTAACAGTTATTCATTTTTAAGAAAGTCGGATGTTAAACTTGATTTTGCATTTTCTAATTTTCATAGTTTAATTATACATATAGAGAAAATCAATCATATCACAGTGGAATTTGCATACATTAGAAACTAATGGCTTGCGAATAAGCATTTTACAACTCTTCCAAGAACTTCTAATTGTACCATTGATGTAAATTAGATTATAATGCCTTCTGAGTAACATGCCATCTCACAGTTTGGAGCTACCCATAAAATGAACTTAACCTAGTGAGAACTCTCAGCTCAGTGAATCATTTTACCAATGTTGAAAAAGTTACGTACGAGGCACGTTTAACATAAGGTTTGAATTTGAAAACAATTTATTAAAACAATCGTAGTACTTGAAAACCACTTTCAATCCATTCTTCAAGGAACTTTAAGAACACTAAAATTTCTTTACGTTAGTTTATATTAAATCAAACTTATTGTTTCAATGAGTGTGATTTTCGAATTCCTTTAACTAAGCTTAGATTTGATGATCTCAATAATTGCATTTCGTAATCTCTCAAATCTTTATGAAGTCTGTTTAATTAAGTTGTTATGACTGAAGAAGATAACTGACCCTGGAATAACTTTTCAGATTTTTTAACAGTAATGCATTTAAACTTCGGCTCTGATATTTTTGTAATAGTGAATTTTGGCACTACTGTGAATGAAAACAATTAATATTTAAATATTACTCTGAAATGTGGGATTCTCCAGGAAAGTGCTTTTGTCGTTGCAGTTAAAGGTTTGGACCCCATGGGCATGAACAAGTGTGTCGAATTTATTTGAAGAATCTGAAGTATATTTTTATGTACCTCTAATTTAGAGTACAACTCATACAGCTAATGTAAAAATACCTTGATCACACCATGTTAAAGTGCATCTTCCAAATGTTTTACACAATATCACAATTCATACACTACATTGTAACAATTTAATTTAACGCTTTCTTTCATAAGACATATATGACAACAAAAAATAAAAAACAATGAGTAATTCTAAACATAAAAATTTATTTGGAATAATTCAGAACAAAAGGAGGAATGTATAGTTCATAACAAAATAATGATATAAGTCGAAAAGAGATATTTCTTTTTTTATACATAAAAATTTCTCTCAACAATTTTTCATAGGTCGTAGCTTTCTAATTTATGTAATCGTTATCGGTAAATAATAAGCATGCTTATTTTTCTTTAGCAAATAACTTTTCAACTTCTTCAATAGATTGAGCCAAAACCTTGTCTTGGAATTTAGGATCCTTTAAGTCAGATTGAACCTTGGCGATAACCGTAGAAGATAATTGTTCTTGTTCTAATTGTCTAACTTGAGCTTCATATCTGACCCAAGAGTCTAAGACTGATTTAGCTTCGGATACAACACCAACTTTTTGCTTTAACTCGAAAGCTTCAGCTTCAATGGCGGCAGTTTCCTTAGAGATTTCAAATAAAGCCTTGGTAGTAGAAACAACATCCTTTAAAGCAGCAACTTGGGAAATTCTGTCTTTAACGGCAGAAACATGACCAGCTCTAGCTTCATTCAATAAGTTGGTAACATGGCCGATTCTGTCTCTGGCGAATTCACCGTATAATGGAGCAACAGATTTAGCGATTAAACCTAAGAAACCGACGAAGGTAACTAATAGAATGGTTTCATCGTTAACAATGTATAATTCGTTAGAAATAGCGTAAATGGTAGCAGCAGTAGTAGTAGCTAAGATGCCGGTTTTAGAAATGAAAGAGTTACCAGGTAATGCATCAACGATAGAAGTAGCCTTAGCTTTTGGGTCAGATGGTGTTTGGGTAGCTAAGGTTCTTAAGCCAATTGGGCCTAAAGCTCTGATACCGATTGGTTTAGCAGCTAGAATAATATTTATTGGAAGATAAAATGTTAGTATTACTTATTTGGTGCTTTAATCCGGTAAAACAACGATTAAATTATTGAACCAATTGTGTGAAATGTTTAATAATACGCATGAGAATTTTTATATTATGCAAAATTTTCTATCGTTTTGATCAACATGGTCATAGATATAATAACTAAACAAGAAATACTTGGTATATCTTGCTTGCTGCTTGTAAATGTGTCGAACCTTTCACATTTTCTTCCTGTCAAGACTTGAAAAACAATTACATTTCATTAAGATACAAATTAGTCTCAAATCAATGGATTGAAAAACTAGTAGGGAAGAATTGACATCAAAAGTTAAGCTGAATGCAACACATATGGTCTATTTTAAATTGATGTTTATGAAACTATTGGTGATATAACGGTGATAACTTTTGAGCATGTTCGTATTTAATGGCGACGTATTATATTACACTGGAACAAAGACAATTGTTGAATGAAAAGAGATGACATACCTCTTAAAGCTAATCTTGAAGCTAACATTGCGTATGTCTGTGTATACCTGTAAAAGCAGCTGGTTTGTGGTATGCATAGGTGTTCTCCAATTCGATTTGATGTTTTTTGCGAGTGCTCCAACAGAAGCGACGGTTGCTCATGATTGGTTGACCAAATGTATGGCGCAGGTGGAGGTGGAGGCGCATGTTACAGGGCGGGTAATGTGTAAATAATGCATCTGTGCACCAAATATATTTAACCTTCAAATCATTTCTTAGCAGACTTCTACAAATAAGATGTGTGTAGTACAGAAAGACACTTTTATTAGATCGATGATATATATATGTATATGAATTAGAAAGACTCAGAAAAAGAGAAAGCATGAGCATATATGAAAATAAAATAGATTCTAATTAGTATTTTCTTCTCGAGTAGCCACAGCAAGTAAGAACCTTCATTTGATTTAAAAGAATTGAAATTTGTATAACAATTAATATATTCAATTAAAAAGGCAAAATAAAAAAGAAAGTTAACTTTTTTTTATTTTCAAGCAAGCCAAATTTGATTTGAAAGCCTATGGTCTTAAAGCTTCTTCAGTTTCCAATTGATCTTGTTGGGCTACTCTTTTCAAAACTTCAGTAGCCGAAGATTCTTGAACAACACCATCAATAATTAATTCGTCCAAAACATGGTAGGCTGTTTGGAAGTTGAAAATGATATCTAACTCACAAACATTACCATAAACCTTATCCATAACCTCTACATACCTTTGAATGACATCCAACGTTATCAATTCATTATCATCATTATCAACGGCAGCAATTAAAAACAACGAGGCATATCTTCTGTATATCACTTTGGAATTCTTGTGTTCTATGACATTACACATTCTAGGCTTTCTTAGAGGAATCATGGCGACTATTTCTCTAACTATTCTTTGTTTTTCTTTTTGACTTAAGGTGATATACCATTTGGAAAGTCTCACCTTTCCCTGTCTGGATAGTAATATGAGATATTTTATAGCCATACTGTATTTTTAGAATTGTAATGTGCAAAAAAGGGATAGAAACGAAATAGTTATCGTAGTCGTTAACGTGTTCACTCTGTTGGACTTCGTAAGTTGATTTGCGCAGTGCGCTCTCAGTTTATTTAGACTTAAACGGTCTCTTTGGCCGAATTGGTTCGTGGTGGCAGCAGGCCATTCCTGTGCTTTACCACTTTCTTCGCATATTCATCTCTACATCCACCATCACAACTCATATCTACCATTACCTGATGTCCTCATAATGGATACATCTTCTAATAACAGTGCAAATATCAGCTCGGATGAATCCGTACTCTCCCACACCAATACGAACTACTCAGGCGATTCAAACTTTCATCATTCAATCGATAAGTCACAAATACTTCGCATATTGAATCCCACTTCACAAAGCAACACTTCTCATGATTTGGATACAGATGATAATGAAGATGATTATGATGGCTCAGACGTTCCATCACATGTCAAGAAATTCAAGCTGAATAATGACACTAGCCAACTCATACAAACTAATGACAATAATAATGATAATGATGATGATGCAGCAAATAAAGATAACAAAAAATTAAGTAAAATTCAAAGACAACAAAGATTAAAGAAAAGATTACTTAGTGAGTTACGTATGTCAGATAATGAAGATTTTGATTTTGAAGAGCAGGAATTATTGCATTCTAAAAGAAGTTTCAGAGAGAGACAGCGTATAGACTATAATGAAAATAAAAAACCAACTAAGCCTTCTTCTTCCTCTTATACTACCACTACCACACTATCTTCAGAATCATATTTACATAATAACATTAATAACACTAACAGCAAATCTACTAGCAGTATATCATCACATAAAAATTCAACTAATTCTAGTGCAAGCACGAGGACTCCCTCCTCAGTACAATCAGTCATTTTGAGATTAGGAAAGCGAGAAAAACCTACTTCCTCTTCATCAAGTTTAACCTGGTCTCATGGAAAAGTAATATCAAACTCTAAAAACTCTAGAAAATCTAAAAAATCTAAGAAACGCTCTCCATTAAATGCTAGAGGAGCAGATGGCAAATTTCTGAAAAGAACTGGTCGTTCGAAAAATCAAAAAATTGTTGAAAACGAAATTCTGGAATTGACTGATGACACAACTGAAGATTGGGATTCTGATTCTGATTCTGAATCTGAATATATTGATAACGATAATGATAATGAAGTTGATAAGGTACATTCTACTGAGTTTGATTATGAGGAAGAAGATGATGGTGAAGAAGATGAGGAAGATGAACAAGAAGCTGACGTGGAAGCAGATGCTGAAGAAGAAAAGAAAGAAAAAGAAGCAGTGGATAGTACAATGTCAAGCTCTCCTAGCTACTATGATGGATTTGAAAAGAAGAGCAACATAAGCATTCATTTAGATGATGATAAAGTTGACAAATCATTTGTGAATTCTCTTGTGGAAAGAAATATAGCTTCCAAATTATTATTATCAGTAAATACTGGCAATTCTCACATTAATAGCAATACACCAAAAATTAAAATTGAAGATGTTGTGAATGCCGATGCTGAAAGTACGTTAGCTACTGATATAACTGATAATGATGGTGAAATCCAGGAAGTTGGTCAACTTGGTTTTTTAGTAACTCAAGAGGATTTTGAAAATTATCAAAAATTACTAACCACTGAATATAGTAAACTCTCTCAAGATTTTGCAAATTCTACTACTACAAGAATAGATGAACTGGTTGATTTAATAGATTTAACAATAGGGAACACCAAAACAGAATATTCTAATTTCAAGAAAAGAGTTGAAAGTTATAGAGAAAACATTAAACATAAGGAATTCTTAATTTCTAATAGCAAAAAAGGTAAAGCTAGTAAAAACTCATTTGATAATTTAATTTCAAAAGATGCCATTGATAAATTCCGAGACCCAAGCCCTATGGATTTTCCAATTTTTCATGGATTTTTCCAAAATCATATGGAACCCCAATTCAATTTGCTGCAAGCAATTAAGAAAAGGTCAAAATATGACATAGGATTAATTGAAAGTGAGACTCTAAATAATGTTACTATCATAGAATTACAATTACAAAGAGCAATACGGGAAAACAGAGAAGCTATGAAAGAACAAATTTTGAAGGATTTAGATGACTTGAATTTAGAATTTTATGATCGTGTAGGATTTCCTGTTACAAATGGTGATGATGAATTTATAAAGTTATCTTTATTGGACGAAAATTTCAAGAAAACCTTGCCTTCAAAAAGTATGGATTCAAATAAGATACCAGACTTGGAAAGGTTGGATAAACAATTTGAAGGCAATGACGCTTTGAATGCGTTAGCTAGTTTAGTGGGTTCTGTTAGCCAGAATGAATCAGGCATATAGATATAGAAGCTGAAGCAAGATAAGTACTAAAGATATTGATCGAGAGTGATAAATAATACCAACAAGGTCATTGTTTTGTCTTCTTTAATTTTAACAACCGATACTTTTCTTTTATGGACCATTTTTCTTTTGTGATATGTTTTTTTCTCATTTCAAAAGTATATTTGCATTATAGTTTATATATGTGTGTTCTCTTTTTTAATTTGCATCGTTTTGTTCTACTTTCGTAGTTTGTTTAAATTTGAGTTTGAGTCGCGCACACAACAATAAAGTGATAAGTCCTCTGAAGCAGAAAGAAACTGATATATGCCAAAAGATATTGTGTATCCTTGATTTTTCCTTTAAACATACCAATTTCCTTTCACAAGCATCAATTACAAAACTACCACAGATACTCGAGATGGATGAAAAAGTTTCTATGTTTATGTCATTCACCTCTGTAGAAGACCCTCAAGTGGCGACAAATTTCTTAGAAATGAGTGGTGGTGATTTAGACACAGCAGTTAGTTTATTCTTTGAACACGGTGCTGAACTGGGCCAAGCTACGAACACAGCTATTAATTCACATGAAGCTGCTTTTTCTGACACCGCTTCTGATATGGATGCTGATGATGCTGCGATGGCACAAAGACTACAACAAGAGATGTATCAGGAACAATCAAATCAAGAAGAGCAAATACGTAGACCAATTGAGCCAATGCATGATCAATTATTAGATTATATGGGACCTAGAGTTACCGGTGAACAAGGAATGTTTGGTCAAGCTCAAGGAAGTATTTTTAATCAAACTGAAACTAACGATTTTGTTGATGTTAGCAATGATTTTGTTGAAGATAGTGATGAGGACTATGAAGTCATGGATGAAAACGGGGAAATTGTTGAGCTAAATAATAGAAGAAGAAGAAGAATACCAGTCAATGATACACGTAGCTCTACTCAGAGGAGATTAGCTAACATTTTCAGACCCCCTTTTGATATCATAGACAAGTTAGATTTAGACAGCGCTAAAGTTAAGGCTAGAGGTGAAAAGAAATGGATTCTGATTAATATTCAAGATGTCACTGATTTTAGATGTCAATGTCTAAACAGAGATTTTTGGGCTTCTAATCAAATTAAAGAAATTGTTCTAGAAAATTTCGTGTTTTTACAATATCAACATGATTCACAAAGTGGACAGATGTACGCTAATTTATATCCGTTCACTGATTATCCACATATAGCTATATTAGATCCTATGACAGGGGAAAGACTAAAAATGTGGTCTGAGAATCCAGAAATTCATAAATGGATTGAACAGGTTGTTGATTTTATGGATAGATTCTCATTAGATAAAGGTAAGTTAAATCCAATTGTTAGACATAAGCAAAAACTTAATGTTGAAACATTATCGGAAGAACAACAATTAGATTTAGCAATGAAAAAATCTCTTGGAGCTATTACACATGATGAAGGTAATGATGATGTTGTTATAATAAAAGATGTTGTTGGAGGCACGGAAGAAGACCCTATTAAGCTGGACGAATCTGACGTGGCTGATGATGGTGACGAATTACAGTTTGAAGATGCTAAGGATGAATACAAAGAAGAACCGAAGGAGTCCGTTGAATTAACATATGCTGAAAAAATAACTGCTATTATCGCAATGGATCCTAGTGAGCCAACTGATATTGATCCTAAATTGACTACAAGAATACAAATCAGATCGGGTATTGATGGTAAAAGGGTTGTTAAAAAGTTTGCTTTAAGTGATAGTGTTTTGAAATTGTATCAATTTGTAAAATTCTCTTTTAGGAATTCTATTGGAGATAAGACTTTTACTTTAACCATGCAGAGAACTAATCTATTTGAAAAACTAGGTAAGACTATTGAAGAAAGTGGATTGAAAAATGCTTCTGTGCTATTGGAGATCCTAGACGAGGATGATGAATAATTAGAAAAAAATGTATAACTGACTTATTAATTATTCTTTTTTTATATGTAGTTTTACTTTGCATTTTCTTACTTTTTACTAATAGATCCATTTCCGTTTTTTGTTTCTATGAACAAAAAGTTGTTTTTAGTTTTGGATAAGCATTGATATACTAAATCTAGACTTAAGAGGCGAGGTGGGGCCGAGATCTCGAGAAGCAAAATCACTAGAATTTTGATTACATCATCGGTTTCCCCAGGTTTAGCACATGGACAGTTGTCAGTACTCAGTGGCCCTTTTCCTTGTTTTCTAGAGGAGGGCAAAACATGCTCTAGTTATTTCCAGAACATCAGTGAACACATCACAATACCACAACTCACTGAACACTGCGATCATCTTCAGTTTCACAACATGACAAGATCGCAGGTGCCGAATTGTTTCCCACGGTCCAGAACTGATATCTTATTTGGTTTGTTGATGAGGCAATTACCCCTTGAAATTACAGAGAAAATTTGGCTTACCGCTTTTGCCAGCCTATTCAGCTTGAAAACATTGATTGATTTAATAAATCTGAACGAAAATATGGATTATTGTTTATCAAGAGTATTTACAAGTTTAGAGCTAACACTCTACAGGCTGGAGTCACCCTCCTCATGGGTGGGTCAACATGATAAAGAACCTCAGTTTCAGATATTCTACATGAATGGAAAAGGAATGGAGCAAGAAAGTATATCTATTGATTCCCTCGAATTCAAGAAATTTGCCTTATTTGTTTCTGAGGCCAAAGTTAGAATTAAATCGTTATCTTTAAATGCTGAAGTGCTGGAGTTCTTTGATAATGATAAGTCATTTACAAACTTTTTTCAATGTATTGATGATATTAAGTTTCACCAATCTACCAGTGGTGCTCTTAGTTATGCCTTAAAACTTGGCCATTTAGATTTAAAATATTTAAGTGCATTGGATGACATCAATCTTGATCTACGAACTTATTTACCTGGTTTGGAACATATAGCTCTTCAGATTCAAACCCACCAGCAAACAGATTTAGCTGAGATTTTATGTTCATTTCCCCCAGATTTACAGGATTTAAAGATTCATTATATTGTTAGAAAGTCTCCTTGTTTAGGCCGAAGGCTATTAAATTTAGTTAATTTATTCAATAAATCGCGTGCAAATGCCAAAGTTCAAGTCACATTAGACTTCTCAGCCATTGGGGGAGAAATCTCCGGTAAAGAAATATCAGATTTAGTCAATACAATTGGACCTATTAATCATACTATAAGACATTTAATTATTACTCCTTTTGTCTCTAATGATAAATTTCAATGGATAAATAGTCTACCAAACTTGAATTCCCTAACATTGGATGCAAGTCAAGTTACCGAAAATTTTGAGTTTAAAATCAATCATAACGAATTGGAAGAATTACAGTACTATGATCCAGTTGACTTCTCTTTGGATGAGGTTTCAAAAACTCTAAAGAAATTAGTATTGTATAACACCCTACTTCCAGAAACAGCAGCTAGAAATTTACCAGAATCAATTTGTGCCTTGGAGATATATTCTTACCCTAGAAAATCGCCTTTGACTAAAATCGCTTTTCCAAGAAATCTCACAAATTTGACTATTGGTCCAATGAATCCACTTCCAAAAATTGAATATAAACTTGGAAAAGAGTCATGCAAGCTCCGAAATGTTGAATTATTGAACTGCAAATATGAAAACAAAAATTTACAGGGTTTCATTGATGAATTGCCACCTTCTGTTATTTCACTTAAAATGAAACCTTATGATTCAAAGACCAGATTAAATTCCCTACAATCCCTTCAAGTCATTGAAGTTGGTAGTGATGATATTATCACATTAGACAAATTACCATTAAGCATGGAATATTCTTATCAGCCAATTATCTTAGATAATCTTTCAAGTATAGTTTTAGGATATAGATTCAGAGAATTGACTGTTGAAGTATTAGATAAAGAATTAGCCGGTAGCTTGATTAAAAGAACAATTGAGAACTTTGAATGGTTAGTAAGTTTGAAAGTAACCACTAAAGTAGGATATTTAGATTTAGGTTTAGTGCAATCAAGAGAATTAAGAGTTTTGAACATTCATTTTCAGCATGGAACCTTCAAGGATCCAAAAAGAGGTGAAGATAAAATTGTAGTTAGATTGATTGAGCTGCCATTCACTTTGAATTCCTTCAAAATCATTTGCGATGACCACCCCAAACCTGATGTTCAGTTACATTTAGGAATAATAACCAGTAATATCCGAAGATCAGGGATTTTGGGTCAAGTTGATAAAGTGGTCAATGCTAATACATGACGAATAATGAAATTTTGTATTAGTATATGTATAACTAGCTATTAACTTTTGCTTTCCATATAATTTAGTGCTTCTTTAAAAAGCTTAAAAGATGTCGAGAAATATATAATATATTACTGTATTGGTTTAGTAGCATCTTTGGCGAAACTTGGGAAATGCAAGCAGACCCCAAGAGGTTGAATAGGGGGCGTGATTTGGTTAATATTCTAGGTGAAGTAATCTAAAACAATGTTTTGAAATGCTTTATTTTACTAATATCTGTTTCTCTAGCTTTTAGAATGGCTTTTAAAGTATTTACAGTTAAATGTTTTTTATAACTTTTAGTCTAGAAAAATTCTTTTATTCAATTTCATCTTGGGATTAAAGTATACTAGGTAGGGCAAATTCGTATGTGTTGAACTTGCAAAGAAGGTTCAAAGTCATAAGCCTCTCATAAGCCGCAAAAGGCATTTAAAGAAAGCCAGTGATCTGTACCGCCCGATCTTCTCATGTGTAAATTTACTCATTTTATAAATACTTTTGAACTTTAGCTATATTTTGCTATATCAGAAATAATTTAAACTTTTGTGATAAATATTTATTAAAGAAAACAAATTGTTGAAGCGTATTTGAAAACAAATTTAGAGGAAAATACAGAACCAGCCCATCCAAGTACTGCCATCATATTATCTACCGTTCTTTGTTTAATAACTGTGTTAAATTCTACATTTAGATCTCTAACAGAAGATTCTGTCCAAATTTATGAAAAAATTCTACTCTTTTTTTCTCTCTGATTATCATGATCATATATTATTGATACTCAAATAATTCTCAATATATATTATCGTTTATCCGTAAAAATTTATCTAATAATATTTCGAGTTATGATGTGCTTATAAATTTGCTTCCAGGGTTGAATGGTTCAGAGAATATTATTAAATTTCTGACCTTCTAAGCCAATTTCTTTATTTTTCTAAACTTTTCTAAACTTGGGGCACTCTGGATTACCTAGAGTAATTTAATTTTTTGAGTACAAAATCTATTAAACAAAGTTTTCAAAATTACTTAAAATATAATAAAACTAAATATGTACTAAAAATTAACTAACAAAAATTTGTAGTCTTCAAGTCTAATCACTGAAGTTATCATTTGAATATATGAGCCATCTTTCTAGAAGAACTTAGCCTTGTCAATCGGTTCTTTACAATGACGACACTTCAATGACGACAACAGGAAATTCAGTATATACCAATATACACTAATATATATCAATATATAAAAAGAATCAATTTAATGATTTCATTTAAAGAAAAAAAAATTAATAAATCTGGAAAAATTTAGAGTAGATAGGATTTTAACTAGTTACAAGATTAAGGTGCAAGAATGACAAAAAAAGCTTTTTTTAAAAGCTTACCTTTTTGCTCACATATGTTTTCTGATTAAAATTGTTTTGTAGATGATTGATGTTTAATTTCTTTCCGAGAACTAGTATTGTTGTCTACTCAACTCCAAAAAACAGGAATTATCCAATTTGTTTACGAATTTTGTGTTCGCTGTAAGATCGGATAAGATTTAGGCCAGGAGGCAAGTACCAGCTGACTTATGATAGACTTTCTTTAGATGTATGTTAAAAGCATTCCATAACATCAAATGCCAAGGCGAGCATAATGAATTCCTACAAATACATAGTTACACAACTTCCATTTGAGATACAGCAACTGGTGATAGCGTACAGCTTAAGAAATGTGGAAGGGTTAGACATTAGTAGAAAGCTAGATATATACGAAGACATTTTTAGATTTATAAGACCAATTGGCAAGCTGAATATAGTCGATAACTTTAATGAGTTTGTTGTTATTTATTCCATATGCCTAGGTCTTGTCAATATTAAATTACCACAAATTCAAGATACTTTATTAAGATACACTGATGTGTTAACAGTGTCAAATCTTGAGATTTCAAATAGTTTGAATGAAACATTTTCAAAACTAGCTTTAAAAGCAAAGCAAATCACATTAGGAAGTTTAGACATGCCACATATTGAATTTACTTCTAACTTATTAAACAAAGTTAGTTGTATTAAGATAGGCTATAGAAGATTAACAACAGCCACCGAAATGGTTGATCAGTGTCCTAATTTGAATGTCTTAGTCATACGGTTAGATGACGATTTTCACGACTTTAATAAAATTTGGACTCTCTCAGAATATGATGATGTTTTAGTTAATTTAGAATACACCGGCAAAGTTGCATTTTTGGAAACTAAGGAAATGATTAGATTATTATCAAGTTCTAATGTGAAGCTTAAGAAATGTGAAATTTTGGTATCTCCATTAGATGAATCATTATCTTATATTTATAGACATATTAGAATTGGTTATTTAAGATTTGCAAACCAAATGCCTAGTTCTGAGCTTATCAACCATTTAACTATGACAAAATTTGTTTTTATCACATATCCGATAATCGAGAATATTAAATTTGAAAATAAGTATTTTAGAACGTTAATGATCAGATGCAAAGAAATTAGAAAGTGTGACTTTAGTGGGTTGCTTAAATTAACTTTTTTAAGTTTACAATGTAATAGAATTGATGATGAGAGTTTAAGTACCGTTCCTGAAGGTCTGCGAGGTAAATGCTTGAATCTAGTACCCGAGTCATCAGCTGACCAAGACATAGATAAAGTGAATCAATTACCATCGGTACAGGAATAACCTAATTCTATTTCCTTTCCCGGTAAATTTCATTGCTTTTTAAAGTATATTTAAATGTTTTTTTTTTTTTGATCTTTTGTAATTGCTGTCTCTACTGTTTAATATACTTTTGATAATTTTTAAGTAACTTTGAAGTTCCCTAACTTCAAGAGAGCTTCGATAATAACTATAGGGATAACGAGATCACAGGGCATCACGCAGAACATATACTAATAGCTGCCAAATGAAATGATAAAAGATGATACCATGTACCTATCTGAATTGACAACTTTCATAACCATTGGAGTATGTACAATAGCCTTACTACAATTAACAAATAAAATATAAATAAATAATTCAGTTTCCGAAGGTAATGCAAAAAAGTAAATAATGTACGATAAAAAAAAAGTTTAAAAAAGTGTTTAAAGTAACAATGATAGAAAAAGCAAAAAATATTAAGTAAATGCACAAAGTTAAGATCACAGAAAAAAATTAGAAAAACTAAATTAAGAGCAAGTTAATTGATAAGCAAGTCAAATGATAAGTAAATCGATATACAGAAGAAGTTCTGGCTATACCAAAGTCAGATTTTTCAATAGTCGACATTTCTGTTAGTGCTTTTAATAATTGAATCTTGAAAGGTAATAAAGTAGAAAAAACATGCGAGTAGAAGACAAAACAACTTTAGATATAAACCATGGTATGCTGAACATCTGGATGAATACCTTTACCAAACAACTGTTGAGCGGCCTCCAATTGTGTTTGACCTCTGGACGGTTGAGCGCCATAAATATAGCAAGTACCACGTTCACACATCAAATCAGCATAATAAGCAGGGGGGACTACTCTAACGGATTTGGTGGCTCTTGAGAATACGTTACACAGGTTATAAGTTAAAGATTGAATATCATCTGGTTCGAACTTATATTCATCATAAAGAACGAAATAGTGACCTGGAATAGCAGTACCTTGTAAAGCTTGTTGAGATTGTAAATAAAAATCATGGAATTTAACAGAAGTAATACCCTTATCAATAATGGAACCTGGCAAAACATTATTTTCAGCTTGAACAGCCACATATTTACCAGCTGAATTCTTAACATTCTTTGCTAATGGGAAAAATCTAGTTGAGTGTCTCTTAACAATAACCAAGAAGGTCAGTTTAGGATTATAGTTTTTTAGATTATACTTTCTAGCAACTTGTTTCAATGCTTCTTTTACCTTTGGAACTTCCTCCTTCAAAATAATTTCAAATTGACCATAAGATACACCATCTCTGTAAAATATGACATGTTGAGGGAACTTTGAAATACTTCTGTGATAGGCAGACACACGTTCAAAGACCATTTGAGCCATATCACCGATAACCTCTACTCGACCTTTTTGTAATCTGATAGAACCTGGAAATGTGTTGAAATATTCATCAATTGAACCAACAACTGAAGCTACAGAGACACCATCAGCGGATCCTGGTCCAACAGGATGAGAAACGTCAGCACCCAAGATTAAAGCAGGTAATTTGTTTTGGTTAACAATAGCAGAAGCACGGTCGTCCATAATATGATTAATACCACCCAATTTAATAGAAGCCTTCATACCCATAAGAGCATACATTTGTATATCAAATTTCCCATATCTTTGCTTAGTGAATTTGTTAATTAAAGTACATTGATTTGGAATACCTAGTTGGACATCCAAAACCTTTTTGACTGCAGCATAAAGAGCTTTATCAAGATGAGGCATAATATTTAAAACAAAGCCAACTTTATTCTTATATTTTTTAATAAAACTTGCATACTCACTCGTCATTCTATCAGGGAATGAGAATTCAAAATCTTCAAAAACCTTGATCTTTAAGTTGATACCATGTCTAGTACACTCTGTAATATACTCTTGAACAGCTTCACCGCAAGCATCTCTTTGGTATGGTCTCAGACCTCTACCCATTGGAGAAATAACAACAACCAATAAGTCAATGATACCTTTAACAGCCCGGTAGAACTGAATATTTGTCAAATCCCAACAACCCTTCTTCTTTTCAGATTTACCATTAGCAGGTCCTTCAATGTACCTGATAGTCTTATTCTTATAATGAATATCAGGAGCATCTATAATTCTGGAAGGAACAACAGCCAACTTCTTACTAATTCTTTCTTCCTTAGCAGCACCAACAATTTTAACCACACCTTCTTTCTGTATTAATCCAGCAATAACATTTGGTCTGTGGGTAGTAAAGGCGAGAACACCTCTAATATCAGTAATTTCACCAGTAAATTCTTGACCTTTAACAACAGTACATGCTTCCATTGGAACATAATTAGAACCGCCTAAATGGACTAAAGGGAGTTGTGGGTAATATATCTTCATGTTGTATCTTTGTTCAAAATATTGTGCAACAGATGTCACCCTACCATCAACTTCAAACTTATAGTTTGCAGAATTAAATTCTTTTGAAAGATCAAAAATTGCCTTTGGTCTAGATTTACTCAAGTATGATCTTGTAATTTTAATATTCTTGAAAAAACTCTTTTCCCTTAAGACAACTTCAGATGTTAGAGAACACAATGGCTCGCCATAATAATCCGCTGCCAACTGAGCAATATTCATAGGAGAACCATCCTTGTTATGAGATTTGATGAAAGCACTAGCAACAGGTCTGACGGAAACCAAAATGTTATCAAATGTTGGAACAATAGAAGCGAAGTACCCGTTTGCAATATATAATCCCTTTTGAAAAGGTTGGCATTTTTCTGGGTGATCAACAAAAAAAAATCTGTTTCTACCAGTAGTGAAAACATTTGGGGCCTGCGTAATTTGATAACCTAATGAAACATTAAGGGCAACAATGTAAGGGGAGGGATCAACAGTGTTATCATCTTTTAAGGAAATGTACCTTTGTAATTCAATCATATCTAATGTGTGAATGAATTCAACAGTACAGTAAACAACGTATTGAGCTTGGGCCACAGTTTTTGGTTCTTGATTTTTTGAAATTTTACCTTTTTGAGGAGCAACTCCTTTAAAGATTGAATTTGGAACAATACCTACAAATTCTTCTCTAGTAAAATCAAACCGAACTTTCTTTTCAGTGGAATCATCTAAATTAATTTTTTTGGTAGAAAATATGGCATCAGAACCATTATGTGATAATGAATCCCTAATATCAGCAAAAGGATCTTTATTCAGCAGAATTTCGAATAAATCATGTTTAAGTTTTCTTTTGTCATTAAATTCACCAGGAAATGTGACATGATATTGCCAGAATTTCAAATCTTTAATGGAATAATTGACATGATTAGTACCAACGTTAGCTTTGGTACCAGCGTTACCATACGCCTCTCTTAATTGGATATCTAAAGCACCTTTCTCAGAAACCAAAGGTGGTAGCTTCTGAATAGAAGGTAAAGAGTTGGCATCACGAACAACCGTATCGTAATCAGCAATAAAGTGGTAATCTGGCTTGATGATTTGAGTACCACTACTGAATGCACTTCTACCACCACGGCCACCACGGCCACCACGGCCTCCACGTCTACCTCTTCCACTACGACCTCTGTCTCTGCCTCCTATACTCATAATGAAAAACTCTTTAGTTAGTAAAAGTATTGAATGTAAATAAAAGTTGAAGAAAATCTGGATAACGAAGAGAAGATGTGCTAAATCAACAAGTTGCGACAGAAATTGAGGACTTTAACTCGATGAAATTAATTATTGAAATATAAAAAACTTAACAAGCTATTCAATTAAAAAATTCGATATGTTTGAGTTATGGTTGTTCTGGTGCATATAGCTTGAAGAGATAGTTCATCTGTATTCGAGAGATTTCATAGTTGCGTAGATAAGAACACGGGAGAGATGACGACATACTGCTTGACATTGTTGGTATAAATATAACTTGGTTGGAGAAGTGACAGTAAGTAGATTAAAATCTTACTAAAGCAAAATTGATTAATAGCAGTCTAGTTTAGTTACTTGTGATTTATGTGAAGTATATTTGGGAATACATAAAACATGTATGTATTCTCCTCCTTTAAATGTAATTTTTGACTTTCAACTTAAATGTTGCTGACTTGGGCAGCGCACTACGGGACCATGTCAACGCATGACTAATTCTTATATATAGATTGTTAGTTCATCTAAGAATTGAACTAAACAAGATTAGCAATAGTAAATAATGGCGACTTATAAGAGATTCAACATTAAACCGTTTTTCCTAGTACAATCGCTGATCATATATTTGAAACAATTTTTTTTAGATTGACTGATTTATTCTTCTTGAACGAGTTTCTATATATATATATATGTAAATTAGAAATGAAAGGAGTCGATTCTTTTATATAATGCCCAATACATTATGAACTGCTTGTGACTTGCATAAACATCTGTGATGTCCATTGATGAAAAATATTAGGGTAGGTGTTATTATAATCCATTTAGACAGACAATATCTTTATATAAGTTGTGGAGCGTTCTTGTGGCGCAGAGCTGTAAACTCAATTTCGTGCTTTCTGATTGATTAATTAGGCAAGTCCGACTTAGTCATTTTTTATTCTTCGGCAGTCAAAGATATGATTCATTAAATTTGGTTTCTAAAAAAACGATTCTTTTTGATACTCACCACAACTAGAAATTCACTTCATAATATCACTTTACGAAAATGACTAAAGGATTGGTTCATATTATTGATGTTGAAAGTGGTAATCTAAGATCTTTACAGAATGCAATTGAATACTTAGGTTATGAAGTCACTTTTATTAAACATGGTTCTGATTCATCGTTACAATCTGCTTCAAAATTGATCTTGCCTGGTGTTGGTAATTTTGGTCACTTTGTTAAACAATTTAGAGAAAGAGAATTTGTTCAGCCTGTTCAAGATTATATTAAATCTGGCAAACCTTTGTTTGGTATTTGTGTCGGTTTACAAACTTTCTTTAACGGCTCTGAAGAAAGTCCAAGTGTTGAAGGTTTAGGTTTAATTGATCTACAGTTAAAAAAATTTAATGATTCATATAAATCTGTTCCTCATATTGGATGGAATTCTCTGAATGTTTCTAAATATAATAAAGATGGTAAAACTTTATACAGTATGTACTCTGATTCCTATTATTACTTTGTTCATTCTTATGCTGCCATTGTCAATGATTCTCAAATCTCTGAAATTGAAACTCAAGGCTGGGATCTAGCTATTGGTCAGTATGCTGACGAAAAGTTTATTAGTGCTATTTCAAAAGACAATATATTTGCGACCCAATTTCATCCTGAAAAATCTGGTTTAGCAGGTCTAAAAATCATTCAACGTTTCTTAGAACAAAATAAATTGACTGAAATGCCTGTAAAACCAATTGTAAACTCAAATGTGGAAAAGTCAACGACAGGATTAACCAGAAGAGTCATTGCCTGTTTAGACGTTAGAACCAATGATCAGGGTGATTTAGTTGTTACCAAAGGTGATCAATATGATGTCAGAGAAAAGTCAGATGGTGGTGATGTTAGAAACTTAGGTAGACCTGTTGAAATGGCTGAAAAATACTACCAGCAAGGTGCTGATGAAGTTACTTTTCTAAATATCACTTCTTTCAGAAATTCACCAATTAAAGATGCCCCAATGTTGGATGTTTTGAAATTGGCCGCTAAAACTTGCTTTGTTCCATTGACTGTCGGTGGTGGTATTAAAGATGTTGTTGACCCTGATGGAACTAAGGTTCCGGCATTAGAAGTCGCTTCACTTTATTTCAGAGCTGGTGCTGATAAAGTCTCAATTGGTTCAGATGCTGTTGTTGCTGCTGAAAATTATATAGCCAATGGTAATAAAGCTTCTGGGGTTACACCAATTGAAACCATCTCAAGTGCTTATGGTGTGCAGGCTGTTGTTATTTCTGTTGATCCTAAAAGATTTTATATTAAAGATCCATCCTCATGTAAATATAATACAATTAAAACCAAAATTCTGGGCCCAAATGATGAGGAGTATTGTTATTATAAAATTACTTCACAGGGTGGTCGTAAAGTTCATGATTTAGGTGCCTTTGAATTATGTCAAATCTGTGAGAAGTTAGGTGCTGGTGAAGTTTTATTAAATTGTATTGATAAAGACGGTTCTAATTCAGGTTATGATTTTGAATTAATCAATCAAATTAAATCAGCTGTTTCGATACCCGTTATTGCTTCATCTGGTGCTGGTAAACCTGTTCATTTCGAAGAAGTTTTTAAAAATACTAAAGCTGATGCTGCTTTAGGTGCTGGTATGTTCCATAGAGGTGAATATACTGTTAATGAAGTCAAAAATTATATGAGAGATCATGGATTGCTTGTTAGAATTGATGACACTAAACTCTAATTTTACTTGATTTTTTTATCTATGCTTGTAGATCTATAATAATAAACTCGTAAATCTTATGTTTTTTATTATTAAGTTCTGAGTAAGCAAATGCTAAGAATGAACATTAATTAATTAAAGAAGTAAACGCAAACATTTTTTGAAAATAGTCCTTTGCAGCAGGAATAGAGATAATAATACAAATCAAAACAAACTAGAATATAAAGTGGAAACAGTGGCAGTATAATGTAATAAAAATCAATAAACATAATAAAAGAATTCTAATAAAAATATAATTACAATGATTCTTCAAACTCCTCGATAGCATCTAATCTAGTCTCATTTTGATCATCAGTTAGTTTAGAACCAGCACTAACACTAAATTGGCCACCACAACCAATGATTTTAATATCATGATCTCTAGTAGCAGTATTATCAATTCTAGTTGGTGATTCAATATCATCATCACAGCTACCTAAACCAACAGCATAAGTATCAGCAAAGCCCCAAGAGAAAGTGTAACCAGTTTCAGTAACAGCTAAAGAGTGATGAGAACCACAAGCAATAGCCTTACATTTGGGTAAACTAGTTAACTTAGTTGGAACAGGTAATGATCTAACTTTACCATGAGCATCCTTAATACAATTGTCTAATGGTAATCGGCTTTCTTTAATACCAATTTCCTTCATATCAAATCTACCAAATGAGTAGATATCACCAGATGAAGATAAAGCTAAAGAATGATGTTCACCACCGGTAATGTAAACAATATCTTTATCAGCCAGTGATTTGATTTCAGTTGGCTTAGCAACAACAGCACCATCTTCAATATCAATATTGAGACCACATTGACCAAATTGATTTAAACCCCAACAATACACTCTTCCGTCCGTTTTAATAGCAAAAGAATGAAATTCACCAGATCCAATAAATTTGACACCTTTCAAACCAAACGATCTAGCTTCCAATGAGGTCATTCTCGTTCTCTCTAAAATTTTTCTACCTAATTGGAATTGCTGACCATTTCCCCAAGCATAAACAATACCTTTGCTGTCTAAACCCAATAAATGATCTTTACCATAAGCCAATTGAACAATGTTTTGAAAATCCTCAATCTTAACTGGAATTTTTTGAATCTTTACATCTTTAGAAAAACCTAAAATACCTTCATTACATCTAAAAGTACCCCAAGCATAAACTTCACCGGTTTCATATAAAACAGCAGATAAATTGTCAGTTGCAGCCAATTGAACAATTTTTATATCAATTGGCAAGCCCTCCACTAAAGCAGGAGTTGATTCTTCAGGGTTCAAGTCACCATCTTCGTCATCATCATCATCACCAGCATCTCTTAACTGTTCACTACCAGGTTTTGAAGTATCTCTACCCAAGACCCCTGAATCATTTGTACCCCAAGACCAAACTCTATTATTATGATCTAAGGCCAAAACATGCATACCACCAACTGCCAAATCAACAATACCGACATCTTCCTTTTTCAAAAATGGATTTAATCTAGGTCTCTTAACTTCTTTTGTTTTGGCTGCTGGCCCAAGACCTAACTCACACATAGATCCAGAACCCCAAACAAACACGTCTAGAATTTCAGTTTTAGGAAAGCGGAAATCATTAATGGGCTTATATCTTGATGCTCTAACTGATTGTAAAGTAGAATGATTTCTAGTTGCTTTTTTTTCCGGAATAAGCTTGGGTTGTGTGACCTTAACATCGGAAATTGATGAAGTGGTTTTATTTTTCTTTGGAGTTCTAACTAATTTTGCTCTCGAGTTTCTTCTAGCCATTTTTTAAATGTTACTGTTTTCAAAAAGACTGACAAAGAAATAAAAAATGCAATTGTAATAGATTTGCTAGGCACTTAATACGGAAACACGTAAGTATTTGAGCTTGTGAATTTCTAAAACTGTTTAAGGTTGGTTTCGAAACCGTTTTTGCAATCGTCTGTTGATTTTTGGCCTATTTGAAAACCTCCTCGTGGCGCAAAACGTATCAACCACAATAACTGACGTTTTGCGCCACGCTCAGGGAAATTTTATTCAGCAGATCCTGATGCAGCAGCACCAACCCAGTAGAACCACCTATTAACTTGATTGGACCCACAACGAATAGTTCTGTGATGTAGATAGAGCGATAATCGTAATTCTTTCTCAGACTTGTTGACTTTATTTATGAACAGGCAGGTATAAAATCTTTATATGAATTTCTCTATTTAAACTAGAGAACCATTAAACCAATGTAACAATTGTATGACAATTCAAAATTACATCTTCAAACTATGACTTCTTCCACAATAAATGTAGATGATATTATTTCTCAACTTGCACTTAAGCAGAGTGTTTTCTTACTTTCATTAGACACCGTTTGCCATTTAACTTTACTTCTAAGATTCAACTTACCTATACCGAAAGAGAATGTTGAAGATATTTTCAAAAAACATTGTTCAGGCACTTTACTGATTCACATAAATGATGAATTGTTCATTAATAATAATGTTAAACAATAAATCGCATGAAAAAGAAGTTCTACAATTATATTTTTCACCACCAGATACAACAGCAGTTAAAAGATCAGTTAAAGAATTGAAAAGATTTACGAAGATTGGATTAAAAGCAAGTGAATCAAAAACTGTTGTAATCGAAGTTGCATAAAAACATTCTTTCTCATATTTTGATACTGATTCTGTTACTGACAAATTACAAACTGAATTTGATGTTTAATTTATTATAAGTAGTTAAAATATTATTATTTTTGAATTGGTCCATAATAGTAACAATTTGTAGAAGTTAGCTGTTTGACCTAAATTTTGTATATTATATCAACTAATATCAGCTACCATTAAGTAATAAAAACTCTTCAAGAACAATAGCGATGAACTGTCTTATCTGATAAAAATGATAGTTACTTAGTTACATTGCGCGGTAATCTATCAGTTTTGGAAGTTCTATCATAAATGGCGACTATGGAATCGAAGTTAACAGTGGGCTCCGTAATTTAGGATTTTAATCAGAGTGGTTTAAAAAGATTAAATACATTGAAATCAATACTAGATGGCCTGTCAGTTAATTGAAAACGTATATAACTTTAAGCAAAAATAAAGGTGTAAAGTCCTCACCACAATCATCGTCCCCCACTTTCACCAACATTATCATCAAAAAAAGATACATTTTTCAAACAAGCTATTCAAGCTGGTAATTATTAATCTGTTCTCCTATTTCGTCAATTTCATCATTTCCAATTCATAAAAAATTTAATTTGGCTCTTTCCAACAAGTTTTTCTTTTTTACCTACCAAAAACTTATATCAATAATGTCTAGAGTTACTTCGAGAATAGAATCCATCTCGAGTTGGTTAGACTCCTATGGTGGTGAAACAAGAGGTATTCATAGATACCTACCTTATGAAAGAGGTAACAATTTATTACGTTCCTTAATTCAAGTTTTTGGTCTTTGGATTTCTGGTTGTGGTGGTCTCACATCTATGTCCTCTTACTTTCTAGGTCCTTTACTATTTGGATTGGGCTATAAAGATACAATGATCTGTGGTTTATTAGGTACCTGGGTTGGATGCTTAGTTGCTGCGTATTGTTCAACCATGGGCCCAAGATCTGGGCTAAGACAGATGTGTTCTGCAAGATATTTATTTGGACCTTGGGGTGTTAGATTCGTTAGTTTAGTTACAATTGTTGGATTTTTGGGTTGGTCCGTTACCAATTGTGTTTTAGGTGGTGAAATTCTAAAATGGATGAGTAATGGTAAACTAGACTTAGAAGTTGGTATAACTATATTAAGTGTTGTTAGTTTATGTATTGCTATATTTGGGATTGAATATGTTTTGAAGTTTGAAACTTTAGTGGGTGTCCCTGTTTTCATTGTTGTTATCTTACTCTACATAATTGCAAGGAAAGAGATTGTTCTGTTTCATGATTTACCTACATATGGAGATAGTATAACTAAAATTGGTAATAGAATATCTTTCTTTACCTTAGCATATTCTGTCACTGCTACTTGGGGTGGTTGTGCTTCTGATTACTATGTTCTATTACCAGAAACTATCTCTCAAGTTCAGATATTCACTTTCACTTTCTTTGGTATTTCTATCCCTACAACAGTTGGTGGTGTTATTGGTATGTTAATTGGTAATGCCGCAGTTGGTATTGAGTCTTGGCATGAAGAATATGAAGATAATTCTTTAGGTGGTTTGCTAAATTTGATTTTTACTAAATGGAATGGTTTCGGGAAATTCTTATTGATTGTTTTATGGCTCTCATTAATCACAAATAATATCATCAATACCTATTCTTCAGCTTTGAGTGTTCAATTAATTGATAGATGGTTTTTTAAACATTTTCCAAGATGGCTTATCGTTGTTGTTATTTTTATTATCACTCTAGTCTGTTCAATGGCTGGTAGAAATAAATTTAGTACCATTTTGTCTAATTTCTTACCAATGTTAGGATACTGGATTTCTATTTATTTTACTTTGTTGATTGAAGAAAATCTTATTTTCAGATCAACAAGATTAATTAAACTTTATCGCGTTGAATTATATGAAAATGGAGAGTATGAACTTGAACATGATCGAGATGACCAAGGAGATGGAGCTGAATATGAACATAAATATCATAATGAAAAGAAAGTACCTGAATTTTCAGAATTAACTTCGACAAGTGAATTTCGCCCACCTCTTTCAACTACACCGAGTGTTCCATACTATAACTTTGATGCTTGGGATGCGAAAGAAAAACAATCCCATGGTTATGCAGCTTGTCTAGCATTCTGTTTTGGCGTCACTGGTGTTGTGTTAGGTATGAACCAAGTTTATTATGTTGGTAGGATAGCTGGATTAGTTGGTGAGGACAATGCTGATTTAGGTACTTTCCTAGCCATTGGGTTCACAGGAATCACATATCCTGCTTTTAGATATTTTGAATTAAAGAAATTTGGAAGATAGTCATTAGAGCTTTTTTATTTACTGCCTTTTTTAATTACTGCCTTTTTTTTTGTTGCTTAAATTATTTTTCTGCTGGTTCGGAATTACCAATTGATTAATTCTTAAAAAATTCACTTTAATTCTTTGTTTACTTTGGTTTTGGTTGTCGTTTTCATTCAGATCATCTCTGATCTTTCTCTTAGTTAATAAATATCACTATATATATATCTATGTGTTGGATTGGATTCTAGTATTGGATAGAATATTTGGGGTCCTTGATATACCCGACATCCTTCCCTGATTATAAAGGAGCACTTCTACCAATTCGGTCATATTAATGAATAACGTAGCTTAATGTTACACTATAGTCAGAATATATAAATAAGTGAACATGAGTATTTATCCTAAAGAAGTTAGATAATGTAAGACTATTCTCGGAAATCAAAGAACAGATATGGGGCCAGAGACATTGCCAAAATCGTGGGCAAGTCTCTGAGGTAGTTTCTTATCTGGAAAAGTGGAAACGAACGTATAACCAATATCAATATCATCATCCATTTTAAGCAATGGTTTATTGCTTTGCCCAGTAGCACTTCCGTAAACGTTGATATATGAAGTCTGTGTAGATGGAAAAGCAACCATAAACTTTTTGGACTCTGAAAACACCTTTATTTTAGTCGTAGAGGGCACATGAAAGGCAACATAATCCCAAAGATCAAAAGGTAAATGGGAATCATCATCTTGACCGTATTCATCATCACCATTTATACGTAAAAATATATCAGACATGGTTTTTATTCTGATCTCTAATTCTGTGTCTTTATGAGGCCAAAATACATCAAAATCTTTGAAAAAATCGAAAGAACCAGGTTGGCGAACACAGTTGAGAAATATTGTAGTGACTGATCTTGGTATCTTAGCCCATATTGATGGGTTACGTGGAACTTCACCATATCCCATATAAAGTGTGACTTGTTTTAATTTGGTACATTTGTTGAACTTATAATATGGTAAATCGGCAGGATCGAAAGCGAATTTCTTAATAGTCGAGGGAATCTCATATACAAACAATCCATTAAACTTACTGTTGATAATACCCAAAGATTCAGCATTAGAAGGTAAAGTTTCTAAAGTTTCTAAATCTATGAAAGCTCTTGGATCACGGCGGTCTTTGCTCATTAAAATAAGTTCTTTGACTGTGGTCAATTTTGATAGATCACAGTTATCAAACCCATTGCTAATAATAGTTAAACTGTTAATTGAATATTTGCTTTCTAGTGCTATCTCTGACAAAATATAAGAGTTAATAATTGTGACATTGTTCATATCTTTTAGTGACAAAAGCTTGTTTGTCGAATCATGATCAAACCCAGTGATATTATACAGCTCAGGTTTCAAATCCAATACATGACTCGCAGAATCAATATCAATTTCATAATCATCATCATCCTTGTAAGCAATAGTAAACTTTGTAAATTGGAAATTTTTGGAAAGACTAGCTTTCAATGATTTTATATCTTGCGTAAAGCAACTGTAAGCATTTTCTTTATCTAATTGAAAATCGATTCTCACGGAACGACCCAAATCTAATTGAACGGAATAGTTCGGGTTATCATGCACCAATGGAATAATATTAACAAGGGTCTCTGCATTAGCTTGTTCATGGTATAGCAGAACGTCCAAACCAGCGGACAGAATGATTTGTTGAATTGGTTTAGGCAGACTCAGTGAGATATTTGTGAAGTCTGGATCCATAGTCTTATACTTCACAGCCATTTTGAAAGTATGTAGGTGACAGCAGTATCTTAAGAAAAGGACTATATCATAACTTCTAATGTCTTTAGATGTTATAAAGAAAAGTGAGTTGGAAATATGAAGTTATTTAATTCGATTTCACTTCATTCCTCATCGATTAATTCAACAATCCTGCGGGCGGACTATGGAGCGGCTGCATAACTGCAGATCTATCCGCCCAATGTTGATCGGAAATACTAGACCAAGGCAGTGAAGCTGTCTGCTATTCCATGATAGCTATCATTTGTTATTCTACTAAATTGAATAATTGAAGTAATAAAATGAACATTAATATATAGAGTTATAGAAAAAATAATGAAGAAACGGTAGAGAAGAATTTTTGAAAAGCGATTGAGCTCTAAAGGGATGTAAGAATGAGTAATTACCTGTACTAATAATAGTCATGACAGCTGTGTTAATAGTAGCAATTGGTTCAAGTAGTAGAGGGGTTAAAACTTTGCTACCCAGGCTGGTATTTTGATAATTAAAAAAATAACTAGTGAATTTAAGTTTTTTTTCAGCATTAATTCTGTCTTTCCAAGAGAAGATGCCAATATAGGATGTCATTTTATCAGTATTGGAATGTTCCTGTGAAATCATTGTACTCATGACTTTTTTCATTAATATCATAATTGAATGCATAACATTGGGCTGGAATATATAAATCAGAGTTAACCAAGTTAATACCTGTTTCTGTAGATTGAGAAACCTCGGCATCTCATAAACCCCCGATGAATGTGATCTCCGGATACCATCCATTCAGAGTTTTGTAAAAATTGAAATACTCCAAATTATAAAACTCCACAATACTTGTAAGCATAGAACTTTGAATTTTTGTGGAAAATAAGTTATCACAATCATTCAGAATAGAAACAATTGAGCCTTCAATAGGCTTATCTTCAAAACTACAGATAGCATAGATCTCTTTAAGATCATAAGCCTCAGAGTATAGTGTTGGATTTAAAGAAGTTAAATAAGCATCATCTATTCTAGTATCATCAGCCACAATGAATGTAACAGCAATATTTCAAAATTCACTTAAAAAGTACTGATTCCATCTATCGTTCCTAATGAATGAAGAGGCATAGAGTTTGAAGGATCAGAAGGCAGATAATAAGAGCTGGTATTGCCACTATTGGATGAAGTAACAAGTGTAGATGAAATGGAACCAGAAATTGATAACGAATCGGAGCTTGAAAAACTGGACTCTAAAAAATTTTATGAAGGTCAAAAAATGGACTGATGTTTGTTGAACTTGAAGATAAAGTAGTATACACATTTGGTAATGGGTCCACCGGTCCTTGATTCAAGACTGAAATTGTTATCCCATTGTCAACAAAAGAAATTGAATCATCTTCTGTAGAATTATCAATATTTTTATAAGGTAAATCTAAACTGTCTAGAGATCTGGTGTTATTCAAGGAGTCATAGCAATGTGGAAATAGTTCAAAAGTCTCATTTTAAAGTTACTGCTATCCTTTTGCAAAATTGAAAAAATGGATTCATGGGTTAGTATCATTTAGTAATTTACAATACTAACATGGATCATAAAAATAAATAAATGTACTTAAATCCAAAAAACCTGTCTTGCAGAAAATCAAAAGACTCAAACTTATTGGATAAACAAGAAAACTAGAAAAACAAGTGGCAGTGATGATTTTGTCTAAAGGATTAAGGAAGAGTCATTCTAGATATTCTTTAATGTTAAAATGAATTGTCAGATATCTATAATACCAAGAAAAAAGCATCTAGCTGTCTCAGAGTTGCTTTTCTAGGAAACCAACCCCTTGTGGTTTGAATGCCTGCTAAGCAAAGCACAATGAATTTGATCTGCTAATCGGGAAACTAAGTATCATGTGTTTCATCACTGGATAATCAGAGCAAAAACACAGTTGCAAAAAGTAGAATAGGTCTAAAGTGTATGTTGCTTTCTGTATAATTGTTATATTCTACTTATATAATATATATTGTTTATAACATTTTACGGCTAATTCTGATGTTATAGCAAATATCTTAGGGACAATTGGCACTGTTTTATGATGTATTCAATTATCACCTCAAATTTATTTCCTTTGAAAACACAAAAATTCAGAAGTATTCCCACCATTATTCATGTTTCTATGGGCTTTATCAGGAATACCATTTTCTATTTATTTTGTGGTGTCTGATTCATATATTCCAATGCAAGTCCAACCTCAAATATTTACTGCTTTATGCTCAATAGCATGGATTCAGGCAATGTGTTATCCACCGTACCAATATCCAAAGAAGACCATTCTGTTATATTCAGGGATTTGCTTCTCTTGTGATTTGGGATTAGAATTAGGTTTTGGAATATGGTTAAGGCAAGTTTATAATACTGGCAAGCATTGGCCTAGTTTGCCATTTAGAATACTAGCATCAATCTTGTTAGCTGTTGGATTAATTCCTACCTATTTTGAATTGTTTAAAAGGAAAGGCAGTTATTGGAATTAATTTTTTGTTTCTTGGTATGGATTCGTCAGGTGCTCTGTTTTCAATGGCCAGTAATTTAGTTGACGAAATTGATTTAATGGGCATGATTTTATATGTTGTTATGCTTGCTTTAGAAATCGGTGTTTTTGTTTCTCAATTTATTTGGTGGATCCGATTTAGAGTTATTAGAAAAGAGATAGATGATGATGTTGACAACAATATTTCAATCAAGACCATTGAAACAAGTGATAAAGAAAACAGAAGGGGGCCAAGTTAAATCAAAATTGCATAGATAAATATCGAAAGTTTGATTACCCGATTGCTTGACTTGTGAGATTCTTTGATAATTGTGATAACGGAATTGAATGAGCTTGAAATGTATCAAAGCTTCGATTCAAGATTATCACCTTCAGGTGTGATCTTTTTGTTATTGATACAGCTGAAGCGATTAGAAGTCATAACACAATATAAAATTTAGAGCATTTAACGTTAATTTTCATTCATAGTTAGGAATAAGAAAAAAAATGTAAATGGAAATCGTAAATTTAAAAAAAGGAGAAGCCTAAACTAACTAACTTTGCGCAAACAAGAGTAAAAAAAAATGTTAAAAGTAAAGATTATCAGGCTAATAAATTTAAATCACTAAATATAGTCCCAAGAAAATAATACTAATACTAATGATACAAGTAATAATTGCAGCACCAGCTTTGTCACCATTATCTAACTTCAACAAAGCAGCGTTTGTTGTACGATTAGAAGAACCAGCACCAGGGTTACCATGTGAAGAACCACCATTAGAAGCAGTATATGGAGCTGGTCTATCAGCAACTAATAAATTCTGAATCACTTCTAATGCACACATTTGTTCACCTAATCCATAATGACCATCCCAGCCATTAGCAAACCAATTAGTACCGCATGTGTGATGATCAGTACCACCCGAACAAGACTGAGCAGCACCCATTGCAGAGGCTTCTATGTATTTTCTAACTGTATTGTATGTAGATGGGACTAAGACTGATGTTAACGATAAAAATCTCACTAAGTAAGCTTTGAATGATCTTTGATCATTGTTACAATTATCTGAATGTTGGCAAGCAGCTTCATATAAAATCGAGTTATTGGAAAATACTGCGATTCCTTTCAAATAATTTTCGGTTCTTGTTAACCATACATCATCCTGGGTATAGTTGTACAAATAAGCACAACCAGAAATAACTAGTCCAGCATTATAAGTCCATTGGAGTTTACTCAAGCTAGTAGTACAGTTATCGTCTGAATTAGCACCATCATAAACAAACCAGTAACCCATAGATTCAGAACCACCTTCAACAACAAATTTAACATCAAGCAACCAATCATAAATTTTCTCACACCAAGCAACATACGAATCATTTCCAGTAAATCTGGCCAAACGGGCACCAATATGGAACAATCCAGCATTCGCAACTACATTCTTGTAATCAAAACCAGCATTATAACGGAAGATTTGCCATCTTAAACCACCACCACAAGATGTATCATCCCATCTCCAAGACATAGTGTTAAAAACAGCTTGTGCTAGACTTAACCATTGTGTTTCAGGATCTGGAGGATTTGTGAAATTTCGTTCAGCAGCTTGTATTGCAGCAATACCCCAAAAAGCCTGATCATCGTTACCTTCGTTTGTAGTTTGATTTAATGGCATATAATTGTAATATTCACCTGTTTGGTACAATAAAGATTGATAAATAATGTCGTGATAAGTATCATTTTGTAATAAAAACCAGTGATCTAACATAGACCCCCATGCACCACCTGCTTCCCACCAGTAGTATGGGTTCGTGAACTCACCTATCGTTCCACCATACTTCTCACCATCATAATAGTCCATTAGACCCGAAGCAATCAAACCAGTTGCAGCTTGGATTGATTTATATGATGAGATATCTAGATCTATGGCTAGAGAAGTTAACGGAAGGAGAGATAGAGAAAGCAAATTAGGTGTTAAATTGAATTTCATTTTTATAATATGAAATGTAACCAGATGGATGTTTCAGTTTCTGTAAGGTCGTAACTTGTGATTGAAAAAGTGTTGATTGTTGTTTTGTTAAAAGTAAAAGTAAAACTAGAAATTAATAAGGACGAGACTTGTTCTTTTTTTAGAATAGCTTGGATAAAGGGAGATGTTAGACAGAAAAGAAGTATATAATACAGTGCAAGGCAAGTATATTCAAAACAGTATGTAAAGGTATTTCTAGTATTCCACTGAGAGTGTTTGTAAAGGATAATTCTATTAAAAGATGGAAATGAACTGTTGTTTAAGAAAACACTAAATCAAAAATTCTGCATGAATCCAATCACGAGGTGGATCTACTAAATGCAATTTCTAAAACTGTTATTTTATTACCTGTGATAACTTATATTAACTATATATATGCAGCTAAAAATTGTTAATATTTCCCAAACCTTTATATCTTGAGATACTAGATATATTAGTATTTGTTTGGTGACATAGAGACTTAGACATTCAAATATCAACAAATCAGAAACACACAAAATTCCACAAAAGGAAATTGTTCAATATCGAATTTGATGCCTTTGAATTCCGTCTAAATAAATAACATCTGAGCCTACTTAATTGCCATACAACTAGTACAGTGATTTACTAGAGTCATGTATTTGTACTCTTAAACTCTTAGAAAGCTTCAAACGAAAATAACAGCAGTATTCAAAACACCAAATCAGTATCTAGTTGTGATTGCCGATTTTGTTGCCTTGATGTCACTTTAGCCAAGACTCTTGAAAAAACAGACAATGTCTTGAATTAAGTGTCGTGACCGGCAAAAAAAAGCTTTTTTATATTTTTTTGCTTGATGTATATATAAACTGCAACCATAAAATTATATGCATTTAAAATATGAACATCAAAAAATACCAAAATGAAAGAATCCGTTTAGAAAATAAAATATATTCTAGGATAATAATAAACATGCAAATAAAGTAAAAAGGAACAAAATTAAGAATAAATAAAGAAAATGAAGGAATAATCGAAGGATTGAAATAAAGTCAAAATAAAATAAAATAAAATAAAACTTATATTAGTAATTTCTCTTTGCTTTTCAAAAAGAAGAAGAATAAAAAAACAGGCTAAAATATATAAGATAGATCAACATTAATAAACGTGTAGCAAATCAATTCTCAATCTACATCTAAATCTAAATAAATAAATACAATAAAATTCAACAAATCCTAATATATATATACAATGTTAATAAATATGCAGTTTTTCTTTGATATGACTAAATAACAACACAATCCAAGAATACTAAAACCAACAACAGCAGTAATAATAGCTGTACCAGCTTTATCATTAGCATCGTCATTTTCTAACACAGCCTGAAGTATGATTGTCAGACTTACTTCTGCAGAGAATGTTAGATATACACCAAGAACCAGTTTCACTGCTGCCTTTGTCTTTACATACAGAAGACTTGGGATATAGAAATACAATTAATATAAAATCAAGTCAAAGGAGTTGGTTATATCAACATTAAAGTAAAGTGTCACTGCAATTCAATACTGTGTGCCACATTAATCCAAATTAGAGATCCAACTTAATTATTTCTTATGCTTGTATCAGAAGATGTTGTAAAAGAAACTCCAAGAACCCTTTTCCGTATGAGATGAAACGCAACTCATTCTATTTTTATTAAATGTGATACTGCGTGATTAAACTCTTTAATCATGAGATAGTTATAGATATTATTCATCATTTCATAGACCAAATTAAACACAAAAGTAATGGATTCTATATATACAAGGCATAACTAAAGAGAGTAAATATTAATAATAAGAATAAAATCGAAAATAGAAAATAAAAACAAAAAAGAAATCAATAAACGTTAATCTTAAAACAGCAGAGCAAATTAAACATCTAATGGTCATAAAAATCACAATAGCACAGAATACCATACATCATTCGTAAAAAACCAATTTCCGACCCATTGAATAACCGGCTATCTAGAAGCCTACTTAGAGTTCTCCTTGGCTTTATTTTCTTCAACTGCAATTTTATCAAACTCTTTTTTCCAAACTGTGTTTCCTTCGTCCATTGGAACATTCAATAAAGTTTTGAAAGCATCTTCATACCAATCCGCAGGAACAGGCGTTAATCCTTCTTTAACATTATCCGGTAATTCTTTCCAGTCAGCTAAATTATCTTTAGGGAAAATAATAGTTTTAACACCGGATCTCTTAGCTGCGATAGCCTTTTCTTTTAATCCACCAATTCTTAAAACTTTACCAGTTAATGTAACTTCACCAGTCATTGCAACATCAGGTTGTAACGATTTATTCAAAGCTAACGACAAGAATGATGATGTTATAGTTACACCAGCACTTGGTCCATCTTTAGGTGTGGCACCTTCAGGACAATGTAAATGAATTTGTGCTTTATCAAAGAATTTATTATCTGGATAGTTCTTAGCCAAATACATCTTGGCCAATGAATATGAAATTCTAACAGATTCTTTCATTACATCACCCAATTGACCTGTTCTTTCAACTCTTGGTGAACTGTCCTTTGTAATAGCATGTTCTAAAACAGATTCAATATATAAAGCTGAGCCCCCCATTGAAGTCCACGCTAAACCCATTACTACACCGGGTGGAGTAGTCTCATATAATCTATCGGAAGTAAACACCGGAGGTCCAACGTAATCTTTCAATGTTTCTGGAGTGATTGAAACATTATAATCTTCAGGAACCACAATTGGTGGAGTATTGTCATCCTTTGATTCAGGTTCCTCAGTCTTAACACCATCCTTGGATAATGACTCCACACCTTTTTCACTTTCTTTAACTTCAGTTTCTTTAGATAACTCTTTGGACTCCACAATCTCATCGACAGTTTCTTGACTTTCTGCAACTTCATCTTGCTCACCTAAATCTTTCACAACATTCAAGGCAGATTTTCTATAAATCTTTTCTATTTGTTTTTTCAAATTTCTAACACCACTTTCTCTGCAATAATTCTTAATTAATGCCTTAACTGTGTCTTCTTGCAAGTCAACATTAACATGCTCTAAACCGGCACCTATCTTAGCTTCAGGTGCCAAGTATCTTTCGGCAATTTTAACCTTTTCATCTTCTATATAACCGGAAATAGAAATAACTTCCATACGATCTAATAAAGGACCTGGAATAGTACTTAAGTTGTTGGCTGTACATACAAACAAAACTTTAGATAAATCAATTGGAATATCCATATAATTATCCAAAAATGAGTTGTTCTGTTCAGGGTCTAATAATTCTAGTAAGGCAGCAGCTGGATCACCACCGTTAATAGAATGCGTATGAGAGATCTTATCAATTTCATCAATCAAAATCAATGGGTTTTCAGTTTGTGTCTTTTTTAATGCTTGAACAACACGACCTGGAATAGCACCAACATAAGTTCTTCTGTGACCTTTGATTTCAGCAACATCCGACAGACCACCAACTGAAAATCTATAAAACTTTCTATTTAAAGATTTTGCAATGGATTTACCGATAGAAGTCTTACCAACACCGGGTGGACCCACAAAACAAATAATCTTACCATTAATCTTATTCAGCAGTTTACCAACCGCAATAAATTCTAAAATTCTATCCTTTACATCTTTCAAACCATAGTGGTCCTCATCTAGTGTCTGCTTAGCTCTTTTGATATTGTAAAAATCTTTAGACTGTTTACCCCATGGAATTTGGGTTAGCCAATCTAAGTAGTTTCTGGTAACTGTAAACTCAGACATTAAAGGCTCTAAAGTTTGCAATTTAGCGATTTCGTCGTCATAAACCTTTTTAACTTCAGCAGGCATCTTCAAATCTTTTACCCTCTCATTATATGTGGCAATCAATTTATCCCTTCCATCATCAATACCTAATTCTTTCTTGATCCACTTCAATTGTTCGTTCAAGTGATATTCTCTATGTCTTTTGGTCATTCTTTCCTCAATATCTCTTTCAATTTTCTTCTGAATTTCTTTATTCATTAACTCCTTCTTTAAAGTAGTTAATGCTTTCTCTAATCTATCAGCGATATTAGTTGAGTCTAAAATTTCTTGTAAATCCTTCTGGTTTCCCGCAGTAACAGCAGCTGCAAAATCTGCTAATTTCTCAGGACAGTTAAAAATATCACTGTGTAAAGAAGCACTGAATGTAGCTAATTGATCACTAAAAGATTTATTCAATGCTGACATTTCTTTTAAAACCTCTAAAATTGAAGCAGTTAAAGAATTAATCATTGGATCATCTTTTTCAAATTTTTCATCTTCGACGTTGGAAACATTGACTAATGAAATTGAATATTTCTTTAAGAAAGCTGTTGGATTTTCTTCGTCTTCTTCAATTGTGACCTCTTGTTCGGTAGCTTTAATGATCTCTGAGGCAGTATGAGCTCCTGCTTCTTCTTTAACTGGAGCAACATCACCTTCCTTTTCACCAGTCACACCAGGAATAATTTCTTTTTCCTCAGGTTCAGGGGAAACCCTTTCTTCTTGAGTTGGAGTGACAGTAATCTTGGCCATGGAAGCAGTATCTTGTTTAACTTCTCCCTCGGCTGGTGGAAGTAATTCATCAATTCTAATTCTCTTATGTGGATATAAAACGGTAGTTAAAGTTTCAACTCCAGTTTCAGAATCTTTAGTGTAAACATTAGATGTGATTTGAGCCAAGACACCAGTTTCATAAACTTCATCTTTGGAAGTAATAACATCGGATTCCATGTTTTCATCTTTAAACAAGAAGCATCCAATAAATGGATATTGTTTATCCAATGATTCTTTAATGGCTTTAATAACATTGATATCTGAAATAATTACAGCCTTATAGAACCCAGGGAATAAAGGACGTCTTGAGATCGGTAATGCTATGATTTGCGGGTAAACTTCAGGCAATTCAACCAGTGATGGTGATTTTGGTTTAGGCTTTGAATATGAAGAACCATCATCTGAAGCACCAGATGAGCCCGAGCCACCTGCAGAAGTACCAACCGGCGACTCTGCACTTGAAGAAGATTTTGATTTCCTCACATTAGTACTCTTATCAGATTTGCCTTTTTCTTGTTCACTAGGTTTGTCTTTAGGTGCTGGGTCTTCAGTTTCAGACTCTGTAGTTTCAGTAGGCTTCTCGTCATCTTTGTCCTCTGAAGTAGAATCAGAAGGATCTTTCTTTTTGCTGGCCCTTAAAGACAGATGAGAAGGTAACTGAGGGATAGTTACAGATTGAATTAAAGGCTCATGATTCAGAAGCTGAGGATTTTGTATCAAATGCTGGAAATCTTTTTTCAAAACAGTAGGTTTCTTGACAGAAGCAAATTGTTGTTTAAAAGTAGCATGACTTTCTAAATTTGATAGCTGGGAAGCTAGTCTTGTCCCTGTGGAGAAACCTGTCTTGGTTCTCTTAAAAGGCTGTCTTTTCAAAGCAAGTCTCTTAGAGTAGTAAAACATTATGTAGACAAGAATAATGTAAAATTACTTTGAATAAGTCTAGCTGAAGGAGAGAAACAAGCACTTGTACAAAATGTTACACTTCTTTTCCGTTCCTGGCTCCTGGTTTTGAGTCTGACAAATTGAATCGGTGGTGTTGAACTCCATCAAAAGGCGAAAGGACGTGCGCGCACCATTGGAAGCATGAACTTCTTTACACCACTTAATCATTTATTTACACTATGATTTAGTCAAACAATAAATTATAAATAAGAGAAATAAAGAAAGTCAATAATATGGAAAAAGACAGAAATTATTTAGGACCAATCATCTTTTCAGGTCTAACCCATTCATCAAATTCTTCTTCGTTCAAGACACCTAATTCTAAGGCGGCTTGCTTCAAAGTTAAGCCCTTCTTGTGTGCATACTTAGCTGTCTTGGAAGCAGCATCGTAACCAATCTTTGGGTTTAAAGCAGTCACCAACATCAATGACTCGTGTAATAATTGATCAATTCTCTTGGTGTTAGCCTTGATACCTTCAACACAGTGAACTCTAAAAGAGTTAGAGGAGTCTGCTAATAATCTAACTGAAGATAGTAAATTGGAAATCATAACTGGCTTGAAAACATTTAATTCAAATTGACCAGAAGCACCAGCAAATGTAATGGCAGCATGATTACCAAATACTTGACAACAAGCCATGGTCATAGCTTCATTTTGAGTTGGGTTCACCTTACCTGGCATAATTGAAGAGCCTGGTTCGTTTTCTGGTAAGGATAACTCACCGTAACCACATCTTGGACCAGAACCTAAATATCTGATATCATTAGCGATTTTAAACAATGAAGTAGCAACAGTGTTTAAAGCACCAGATGCTTCAACAATGGCATCGTGAGCAGCTAAAGCTTCAAATTTATTTGGAGCAGTGTAGAATTGCAAACCAGTTAAAGAAGTCACTTCTTCAGCAACTTTTTCTGGGAAGCCAATTCTAGTGTTCAAACCAGTACCGACAGCAGTACCACCTTGTGCTAAGAATCTCAAAGATTCTAATGCAGTTTCAATTCTGTAAACTCCATTGGTTAATTGTTGAACATAACCTGAGAATTCTTGACCCAGAGTTAATGGAGTTGCATCTTGTAAATGCGTTCTACCAATTTTGATAATGTCTTTAAATTCGTCAGATTTAGTCTGTAAAGCATTTCTCAAACTTTTTAATTCTGGTAGTAAATGATTAGTGATTTCAGTGACTGCGGCAATGTGCATAACAGTTGGGAAAGTATCATTTGAAGATTGAGACATGTTGACATGATCATTTGGATGAACTGGTTTTTTAGAGCCTAATTCACCACCTAGGATTTCAATAGCTCTGTTTGAGATTACTTCATTGGCATTCATGTTGGATTGAGTACCAGAACCAGTCTGGAAAACAACCAATGGGAAATGATCCAATAACTTACCATCAGCAACTTCAGTTGCAGCTGTTTGAATAGCTTCAGATAATTTGGGATCCAGAGCACCCAATTCAGTGTTAACTTTGGCAGCAGCTTTCTTCAAAACACCAAAAGCATGAATGATTGGCTCTGGCATCTTTTCTCTAGCACCACCAATCTTGAAATTTTGGTAAGATCTTTGGGTTTGAGCTCCCCAGTATTTTTCACTTGGAACTTCAATGTCACCAAAGGCATCCTTTTCAGTTCTGAGAAGAATGGAAGAGGTTGTAAATGATCTGGTAACGACTGTTTGTCTGGTGATAGATTTAGAAGCTGCTAACATTTCTGGTTTGATATCTTTATTGTTTGCTGAGGAAGACATAGTGATGAGCATACCCAGGGATCAGGAGAAACGGACTCTAGCGTGGTTATATACATTTCCGATAGCAGCACGCAAAAGTTGAAAGTGACTTCTCGCGAGGACGGAGGGGCCCGGTCTCGGGCTCGAGGAATCGCCGGGACCAGAATAGAGAGGACTTAGCGGTAGTGAGTACATTTAAGGAATAACTAGAAGTGGTAATAATAAAAGTAATAATAAAAAATAAACAAAACACTAGTAAGTAAATAAACAAAGTGATAGTGATGTTAAAGAACAATCATCAAATAGAGAAGAAAAACAAAATGAAAAAAAAAGAGTAACACAAAATATCTATTCAAATAAAACTATTTAAAGCTTTTCTTTTAACACTCAAACGATATAATAACCTTCGTTAACAGCATTGTAATAGATATCAAATGGTAATTCTTCTCCTGATTCATTAGAGGTAACTGAACTAACAGTAACAACAGCATTTTCTGATCCTGCCTCGACAGGTTCACTAACATCAAAATGCAATTCCATTGGGAATAAGATTTCTTCATCATGACAATCACCAATCAACACTTCAAATGAACCACTTGAAAATTCATCTAATTTATTTAATCTCAAAGCCAAACCATCTTCAACATACGTCAAGGAAACATTGTCATTATCCGATGATTCAATGGTAGCATTAGATGCAGATATAACTAGTGAGACTTCCTTAATCGCTTCCTTCTTAGATTCTAACACTTCGTATTCAAAAGTTAAAGTAACTGTACCGTTTTCATTGTTATTCACCCAGGTAGTTAATACTATTGGTAGTAAAACATTGGTATCATCGCCAACAGAGGCTTTTGGTGTGGATTTCCATCTTAAAACACCTAATGCTTGGTCATTTGATGGGAATGGTTTAGATGGATCTTTCAAGCCAATTAATGATGATGAATTAAATTGTGATTTGTCGACGTTAGGATGAGTTTTATATTGTGTTGTAATATCTGGAGATTTTGTTAATTCTAAGTTAATCTTAGACAATGCTAATTCTGGGTTATTAACTCTTAATTGTAAATCACCCTTAATTTCGGATTGTGAAATTGAACCTTCTCTTGAAATTTGAGCAGAGAACTTTTCATTTATAGTTATCAAAATACCGTTATTGGTAATCCTTTCTTTAGATGGAGTGGCTGGTGCGATATCACGATGCACTTTTGTTGGTTGTCTTGGTGTAGCTGGTGTACTAATCAATAATGGTTGAGATGATTCACCTGTAACAGCACCACCAAATCTTGAGGATTTCTTACCTAATTGTAAGCCACCCTTTCTTGCTGAACCTAATCTGGAGGAGTGAGCAGTCGCTTCAGGTTCAGGTTCTTGGTAAGACGATGGCTGCACAATAGTTTGAGCTTGGTAAGTTGGAGAGACAAAGTTCTGTTGTTGTTGAAATTCAAATGATTCCATGTTCTTCTTCATCATTTCCTTTCTTTGGATTTCCTTGGCTTTTCTCTTTCTATCTTCGGTTGCTTCTAATTCCTTGTTTCTTTCTATAATTTCTTGAATCTTTTCTTCATGAGATTCCATCTCTAAGAAAGTAACAATTTGTGATAATGATAATGTTTCTTTGTAACCCAAGTTTATAATTTCATCAAATGCACTTAAGATTTCAAAGCAATTATCAAAAATCTCCCTTTCGTCAACCGTTCTTAAAATAGTGGTAATTGTAGAAGCAAATGAATGCAAAGTATCAATATCTTGTAAGATATTGGAGTGTTTATTTGTAATCAAAACAACATAGAATTCTTCTAAAGGTTGATAAACATATCTGACATTTTCATCTTCAACGGTGGTATGTTGTTTTGCATCGGATAATAATGACGGAAAACTAGCCAATAATGAAATGATTTTATCCTTCTCTAAATCTCTAAATTGTCTAGATAAAATGGCTTTACCACCACGGGTACAAATTGATGCTGCTAAAACAACCATTTTATTTACAGAAAGAAGTATAATTGAATTAGTACAGAGAAAATTATATGTGTTTGTTTGTTTTATGCACTTAAACAGTGATGATACGTGTAAATTAGTTTAGGAAAGAATGAATTGATCCTTTTAGTATTTTCACAAAATGTGTAATTGAAACCTAATATAGTGATAAATTATGTCTAAAGCAGTCGATGACTCTATATAAATGGATAATAGGAATGCTCTTTTGGTGCTGCCAGATAAACCAACAATTTTATGGACAACAAACAACACATCTGTTTTGTCAATCGTGTAATTGATGAATTTCGAAAAATCGTCGCGACTTTTGGAAAGCATCCAGGGCTCGTAACTAGTGCATCTATTGGGTGAGGCTGATAAATAAATTAGCCACATATCGATTTTTCATTCTTTTTAAGATACCAAGTGAGAAGAGAGTTGATTTCTTTAATTCCTTTAAAAGTGACCTAAAAACTCAAAGTCAAGTTCTAAAATCATGAAATTAGATTATTATGAACTTTTAGAAGTCACACAAACTGCTACTGATTTAGAAATCAAAAAAGCTTATAGAAAAAAAGCTTTAAGATTGCATCCTGATAAGAATCCAGACAATACTAAAGAAGCTACTGAATTATTCAATGAAGTAAGAATAGCATATGAAACTTTAAGTGACTCTCAGGAAAGGGCGTGGTACGATTCACATAAATTCCAAATATTGATGGAAGATAAAGATTATCCTGATCAAGCAAATGAAGATAATACTCCAGTGTATTATGCAGGTACTACAATACATGACATTCAGAAATATATGAATGGTGATCTTTATTCTATATTGGATGACTCAATAAATGGTTTCTACAAAGTTGTAAGTGTTTTACTAAGCAAGATTGCAAGTGAAGAAGTTTCGACGGGTAAACAACAAAATTTGCCGGGATTCACGAATTTTAAAGACGACACTACCTTTAGTAATGTTTGTGACCCAAAAGAATTAATGTTTCCAACTTTCGGTAACTCTAAATCTGATTATGGTACTGATGTTAGAATATTTTATAAAATATGGTCGAACTTTCAGTCTGTTAAAACTTTTGCTTGGCTCGATGAATATAGGTATTCTAGCGCCCCTGATAGAAGAACCAGAAGATTAATGGAAAAAGAAAATAAGAAAGCTAGAGATCAAGGTAGAAGAGAATATAATGAGTCAGTTAGAAAATTGATTTCATATATAAAGAAAAGAGATCCAAGAATTAGTCCTGTTATATTGAAGAAATACGAACAAGAACGATTAAAAAAACAGCAAGCAGAATTAAAAGAGCAGGCTCACAAAGAAAAGAAGGAGAGACAAAGGCAAAGGCAACTATATGAAGAGCAAGATTGGCAATCCGTTGATCCTGATGAACTAGCTGAAATTGAAGAACAGTTAAACAAGATTTATGAAGAAGAAAAGGTTCTCAATGGAGTCCAATCTGATGATGAACCGGATAATGGTGATTTTTATGAATGTATAATTTGTGAAAAAACTTTCAAAAGCGAAAACCAATTTCAAGAACATGAAAAATCTAAAAAGCACTCTAAGTTGTTGAAGAAATTACAATGGGAAATGAGAAGAGAGGGTATTGAACTAGGTATTGATGATGATGGATATGTTGATGAAGAAATTGATGATTCTGAATTAGACGAATTTGATGACGCCGTTCAGGATTTAGATGATTTAGATTTGGGTGATTTAAATGAAGACAAAAGTAACGAGCTACTAACTCAATCTGAAACTGAAGAATCACTAGAACAAAGTACTGCATCTACTAATGATTATGAATATTCTGATAACGAGTTGCTGGCTAAAAAGCAACCGCATGAAGAAATTCTAATTAATGAGCAGCCTGTCATAGATGATGATATTGATTCATATGATGACATCCCTATCCCTATCAAAAAGTCTAAAAATAATTCTGATGAAAAGTTGGCTAAATTGGTAGCCATTCTAGAGAGGAGCAAATTAGATTCAGATGACGACGATTATGACTGGCATAATGACTCTAAAAAGAACAAAAAGAAAGGCAAGAAGGGTAAGTCCATAAATAGCAAACCTCAAAAAACTTCGAACAATGATTCAACTTCCAACGTTTCTAACAGCACAGATAGCACTGCTTTAGAAAGATGCACTGTTTGTATGGAAATTTTTCGAACCAGAAATAAGTTGTTTCAGCATATTAATACTACCGGACATGCTTTGGCTCCAAAGGTATCTAAGAAAAGTAAGAAGAAGAATAGAAAGAAATAGAAATACAATTCAATATTTACATACGTATTGTGGAAGAATTTGTGTGGCATTTACATTTTGCTTCTGTATTTCCCTATTTTCACATGTGAAACTCATATATACAATTGCATATACAAACTGAGAATAATAATTGAATACTATATTCTCTAAACGTTATCAGGTTTTGACTGTCATAAATTACTAACTGCAGTAAGAGTCAAAACAGACCGGTCGGACATCACACGCACGTAACGCTCCTCTGAGTTTTCATCTTTAAATTGTTCAATATTCTTAGTGAATATGATCCTCCTGTTATTTTGAATAGATAATTATGCCTACTCTCCCTGCTCTTTCAATTCAATCTCCATTTTCCATGATAATGGTTAATATTTATGTAATCAATCAAAATTGAGAGATACAATTATTTTATGTGTACAATTATGAAAGTATGACGCTTGTCAGTAATGAAAAATTATAATATATTAAAACCGATCATGAGAAAAAATAATGGTAAAAACTACAAAAGAGAAAAGGTTTGTTAAAATTAAAAGAACCAAGACATGTAAAATGAAATAACAACTTAAAATGATGACCGTATAGAAGTGTCATGAGACAAAAATATGAAAATTTAATAAAGCATAAATAGCATGATGAGACAATTAAAAGACGATTTCGGAAATATTAAGATAACTCAAATATGCCAAAAAATGAAAATGAAGTAATAATAACAAAATTTCAGAGGCAATAAAGAAAAATATAAGAGAAAGCGACAAGAGTGACTAGATTTAGAAGACTAAAGCAACTAAACCAAAAGCAATAGCAGCAAATCCAGCTGGTTTGGCGACATTTGCGGCACCTTCATAAGCAGAAATAGTACATTTTTCACAAGAAGCGGTATTTGTCTTGGTTGAAATTGTTGAAGCAATAGAAGCTGTAGAAACTGCTTGAGTAGAGGTTTTTGAGGTAGAAACTTTTGGAGCAGCAGTAGCAGAGGTAGTTGAACATGGTTGGGTAACAGTAACAGTCTTACCTTCAGAGTTGACGGTGGTAATAGTAGTTAATGACTCAGCTGCAGTACTAGCAGTACACTTGGAACAAGTGACAGTTTGAATATCGGTCTTACCATTAGTAAAAGTACTTGTGACAGAAGTACTGTTGGAGTATGGAGCAACTGATTGGGATGGAGAAGAGGCAGATGAAGAACCAGAAACTGATGGTGAACCTGCAGATTTAGCTAATTTGATTGCAGTACATTCACCAAGAGAGTTACCAAACATAACCTCATAACTGGAAGTAGAGAACTGGTAAGGGTCATTTGTGTTCTTACAAGCGTAGAAACCATCTTCAGAGCCATTGACTTGTAAAACGCCATCAGAAGAAAATGTTATAGCATCAGAGGAGTCAGAAACGGTCAATTGAACGTAACCATCAGCACTAAACACCTGTGGATAACCAATTTCGTTAGATGTTAAAGAAGAACCAGAATAAGTTAATTCTTGAGCATCACTACCTAAGAAAAAGTAGTTAATACCAGCACCTTCATGGATAGCAGAAATACCTTGACCAGATAATTCAGAATTGTCTGATTGAACGTATAATTTAACAGACTCGTCAGCAAAAGCCTTTGCGATCATAGTTAAAATTAAGGCAGACAAAGTAAATTTCATTTTAGCGAACGTAAAGTAAAAGGAGTTATTAAAGATTGAATAAAGTAGACTGATTGAATTAGAATTGCAGACTAATGAAGAAAGAGAAGGAAAAAAGAGTTAATCGATTGATGAAGAAGTAGGGGATTTCCTCCCCAATTTATATCCTTGCTGGAATCTAAAATAGAGTAGCAAAACTAAAGAGATGGTTGCTTGATGACGTTTGGAATGTTATTTACTCCATGTTTGTATGTTGTTCTCTAATCTATTTTTAATGTATAACAAAAGAATGATATTATCATACATAATATGCACAAAAATTTCACTAATAAAGTATATGATGTAAAAATACAAAATGACCTGAGCCGCATAAAAACGTTGCTGTAACTATTTTATCAACATCGGGATCATTAGTGACACAATATACTACTTTGAAGAAATTTTTTATGTTAGCACTTCCAAAAATAGTTTTCACCAAACCTTAAAGGCGACTTTTGATTACATCAATTTCCTATTTCATCTTGGTGCCTTTCTTTTGTATTGTTTTTCTGTTTTGAATTTGAACTTAAATGCATCCCAATATAAAATAATTTCAGACTTCATGTGAGTTTTGGTTATGATTATCCTTAACTTACATTGCTATTAATAGTTTCTTACATATACCCCCCACAAACTCATCTGCAGGATTCAAAATAAAAATAAGGTTTTACTATAATTTATTTAATGCTGAAAATATGTAGACACACAAAGTCTAAACACCTCAACATTATGTACTTCAAAAACAAAAGTTATTTATGTAAACAGAAGCGCCAAAATAAGAATCAGTTTTAATCATTGCTCACATTTCATTTTCTTAGATTTTCTTAGTTTTTCTTAGATTGTCTCACGCGATAAATAAAATTAAATTCGGATTAGCATCTAAAATCACTCAATCCGTTAACTAACTCTCTCATGGAAACCTTATAAAAAACAAAAAATGAATTTAATAAATTATTACTAAGCTATTGATTAAATCTATTTATTATTTCAGTCAGTGCTTAAACTCCAAGGGAGTTTTGAACTATGAAGAAGGTAGCTGGTTTAAATCCGATATTTTGAGAAATTAAAACAAATAGCCTCGAGACTTCATTGTGTATTGTTAACTGAAATGAATAAGCAAATAAATATCTCTGTTGTTCAGTGTGGAAATGATAATAATTAGGAATAATTCTTATTCGTTTTGGAAAACTAAATTTGAAGGAACCAAAAAAATGTTTTTGTTGTAAATGATATTACACATACTGCCATATTCTAACAACATAGTTAATTAATGTTTTATGTTGTTGGTTGTAAGCAGTAGGACTAGTTATTCATATTTATTAAAAACAGTATCTTATGATATAAATACTGGTATATTCATTAGTATAAATTTAATCAGAGGAATTATTATCCATAGTTTTGTAACTAACACTATATATTACAAAATGTACTGAATTGCTTTATATCATGAAATCGCCCGCGTAGCGTAATGGTTAACGCGTTTGACTTCTAATCAAAAGATTCTGGGTTCGACTCCCAGCGTGGGTGCAGGCGAATTTCTATTTTTACAATTTTAGTTTATAAATTTTTCTTTTAACAGAAGATTTGATGCAACAATTACGCTATTAGTATCATTATAGTGGTATTATCTGTAAAGTGCTATATACATACAAAGGCAAAGAAATGTTTAATGCTTTTTAACAACACCAGCAGCATTTGCATTTGATAAAATGTAGCTCTTGTAATCATAAATATCACCATCAAATCTTCTAACAGTACCATCTTCACTAACCCAAATTTCGTTGCAAACATTATTAATAATGGAAACATCATGAGAAACCATTAAAACACCACCTTTGAAAGAATTCAAAGCATCTGTTAATGCATCTAGACCGGAGGTATCCAAGTGATTTGAAGGTTCATCCAAAATCAAAATATGAGGATTAGTTAAACATAAAGCGGCAAATGCAACTCTAGATTTCTGACCACCAGATAGTAATTGCATCTTTTGTAAAGATAACGAACCAGTAATACCAAAAGAACCCAAGTGACGTCTATATTCCTCATCTGTTCTACCTGGATACTTTTGAGACATCCAACCGACTGCACTTTGATTCAGGTCCATGGAGTCAACATGGTGTTGAGCAAAATACCCTATTCTTAATCTTGAGTTTCTTGAAACTGAACCGTTCAACGGAATATTTTCACCCATCAGCACTTTTAATAATGTAGTCTTACCACAACCATTAGCACCAACTAATGCAATTCTTGAATCTAATTGAACATCTAGAGAGACATCATTCAATAATAAGTTTTTAGGATCATAACCAAAAGAAACATCTAAAAGTTGCAATATTGGAGGAGAAATTTTTTCTGGGTCCGGGAATTTGAAAGTAATTGTTTTCTCTTCTTCTGGTGGTTCTAAGACAGGCATTTTCTCCAATTTTTTAATTCTAGATTGAGCTTCTGAAGATTTAGCTGCATTGTATCTGAATTTGTCAATGAAGGCTTGCAAGTGCTGTCTGACTGCCATCTGGTTCTCATATTCTCTTTTTTGATTTTTCAATCTTTCTTCTCTGGTAGCATGGAAAGAAGAGAAATTAGAACCCCTGTAATAATCTAATCTTTCTGAATGTTGGTGAATGATATCTGTAGCAATTTCATCTAAGAATGCACGATCATGGGAAACAACTAGAACAGTAGAAGGATAGGTTTGTAAATAATGTGCAAGATAAGTACTGGAAGGAACATCCAACATATTAGTGGGCTCATCCAATAATAGCAAGTCAGGTTTACAGAATAATGCTCTGGCTAACGATAATCTCATTCTCCAACCACCAGAGAATGACTTAGTTGCACGGCTTTGAGACTCTTGTGAGAAACCTAAACCATATAAAATTGATGCAGCCCTACCTTCAGCTTTATCAGATTCCATTTCACCCAATTTTTCATCGACATCTTCCAACTTTTGAAGTAAATCAGATTGTTCGTTTTCTAACTTCTTTATTTCCAATGATTCTTCTTCAAACGATCCTTTTAGTTTTTCAATCTCTCCTAATCTTTCATTAAGCATAGATTCTTCTCTTAATAGTTGCTTTCGCCAAACATCAGCATCCAAAACAGATTGTAAAGCCGGTGTATCATCACCTATAACTTCTTGTTCAACATGTAAAATAGTAATATGTTGAGGAATGTTCAATTCTCTTCTGGACAATGCTCTTAATAACGTAGATTTACCAATACCATTTTGACCAACTAAACCATATCTTCTACCAAAAGCTAAAGTCAATTGAGCATCAGATAAAATTCTTTGACCCTGTCCAACATATAAATCAAATGTATCAAGCTTAATATCCTTGGATTTACCAGCACCTGCACCAAAATCAATTGGATTCACCTTCAAAAAGAAAGAATCATAGTCCTCTTCCTTCTCGTCATTAATTAATTTAGAGGCTTCATATTTAACAAATTTGTTGTTTCTCTTAGCCACCTTTTTAGCAATCTTAGCTTCAGCTTTTTGAAGTTTTTTCTTATCAACTCTAGTTTCCATTAATCTACCAGTATGCTCAATATCAGTTGATTGCAATAATGCTAATGATGAATCTAAATCTCTTTGCTGATTTTGAAGTAAGCTGACATCTAATAATCTCTTTGAAGTATCACCTGTAATGGATAATTTAGCCATGTTGTCATTTAACTTCTTGCTTAATGTTTCGGTCAGTTTTTTGGACAAATTATCAACTTTAGAAGTATTACCACCGGCACTTATCAACAGCTGTTCTAAAAACGAAATTTCTTTGGGGATATCTAATTGTTGTGCTAACACAGCGTCTTCAGTTGAACTTGAAATATGGTTCACATAACCTAAAGCATAGTCAGCAACAATAGGGTCTATTCCTGAAGCTGCCTGACGAATCTGCAAATTAAAATTGGACATAATATCACAAATTATTCAATTAAAAGTTAATAATTTATTATGTTTTTTGTAAACTTGCTTTTTAACACACAGCTCACATATGCTTTATTTACCTATAGCAGAGAATTGAAAATTTCTTCCACTGGGGTTTTGTTCGTGCGCCACTCATTTATCAAGATAGTATTTGGTGTAGATTCTGTTACAAATGAATACACACACACACATATATATATATATATATATATAACTGTTTGAAATAGAGCTATATATTTACTAATATACACAGGCTTACTCTAGTATCAATTGGACCTTTCTTTTACCTGTCATTTCATCTAAGACGGACTTTACAGAGACACCCACTTTATCAAACACAGACAATTCTCTGTATCTATCATTTTTATCTTTGAAAGATAATTTATAAAGATTTTCCTCAAACTTAGCAGAATTGACTTTACCGAGAACTTCTAACTTGATTAAACTTTCAACGCCAAATTTAGGAACCAATACAACAATACCATTGGAGAAAACCTTGATAACATAACCTTCTTGTGAACTTTCATTAGTTTTCATAACCTGTCCAACGTAGTACTCAATGCTTGCTCTACCAGCAGATTGTGCATTCCTATGACGATTATTTATATTATTAACAACTAGATCCATCTTGGTTTTATCCATATGAATTTGATGTAATGGCTCGTAACCAATAGCAGCAGCCAACTGTCTATGGGCAACAATATCACAATATCTACGGATAGGAGAAGTAAAATGGGTGTATATATCAACAGCTAAACCATAATGTCTGAAATCAGGATATGAAAAGTTTCCCGAGGCAAAGTACTCAGCAGCCATCATACATCTTGTAGCCATGATTCTAAGCAAGGTGTTGAAATAGGGATCATTTAGATCTTCACATCTATCTAATGAGTCAGCTAAGGCTTTGGAACTTTCTAATGAGATATTCATATTTTTTTTAACACGCAACATATCATTTAATGCTTCAAAATTGGTAGATGGAGGAGGGGAATGACGACGTAGCATTGCAACTTGAGGGAATGCATCATAAATCTTTCTGGCAACAGAAATATTGGCTAACAACATAAATTCTTCAACTAAAGAATTTGTATCTACTAACTTTTTAATTTCAACTTCACCTGGATCAGATGTCTCGCTATCCATGTGAACTTTAACTTCAGGCGAAGCTAAGTTCAAAGCACCAGCATCCATTCTTTTCTTCCTTAATTTCTTTGATAATTTTAATAATATTCTCATTCCTTGAGTTAGAGGATCATTCTTAGTAGTATCGTCAATTCTAATTTGAGCTTGTTCATAAGCAAACGCTTCTCTTGATTTGATAATAGATTTGGTAAAATCAACATTAACAACATTAGCATTTTCATCCATCTCCCAAATAACGGAGAAGGCAAATCTTTCAACATATGGCTTCAAAGAGCATAAATCTGTACCCAACAACATAGGCAACATATCAATTCTCTTGTCAACTAAATAAACGGAAGTACCTCTAGAAGCACCCTCCTGATCTAAAGCAGAACCAGCTTTGACAAAATGAGTGACATCAGCAATATGAACACCAACTTCGTAGTGTCCGTTAGGTAATTTTTGAGCATGTAGAGCATCATCAATATCAACACACCCAGGTGGATCAATGGAACAAATTAGCTTATCTCTCAAATCTCTTCTAGTAGCTAACTGGGGATCACCATTATTCAAGTTTTCAGGAATTTTCCAATTATGACCTTCTTTAGGTAAACAATCAAGCACATTCTTTGAGAATGGCCTATATTCCACATCATGCTCTAATAATAAAGCTTCTTGTTCAGCATCTTTATCTTCAATTTCACCCAATGTTCTCACAAAATGACCTTCTGGGAATTTGGAGTTAGATGGCCATGAATCCACTGCAATAACAATTCTCTTACCAATCAATTCTTTAGATCTTCTAGTTTTAATTCTAATTTTCGGTAATGATCTGTCCATCAAAATAACAAAACAGTTTTTAGCTGCGTTACCACCAACTTCATTTTTGTTAACTGAATTAGGAGCTAATTGACCAACATATGGTCTCCAACTTCTTTTCATAATACCAATCACTCTACCAGTAGGAACAACTTTCTTGTCTTCTGCAACTTTATCACCTTGAGCTTTAATGGCTTCTTGAGTCAATAGCCTTCTTTCTTCATCACTAATAACAACAACCTCATTGTCTGTATAATCTCCAACGGCGTTTTTGTTTATGACTTCTTCATCAACAATTTCAGTAGATGGTTTCTTCCACTGACTTTTCGGTAAAATTTCAACAACAACAGAGTCACCATTAAAAGATCTATTTAGGTTTTCTCTACCCAATATTAATAAAGGCTTTGGTAATGATGGAACAGACACTGAACCTTCTAAGAAATTATAAGAAGAAACCTTAATATTACCTTGATATAAACTTCCATTTTTAATGCCACCTATTAATCTTGCAGTAGAATAGTACTTAGGATATTTGATTTCAGTAAATTTAGAGGAAAACCCATCTGAAGAAGGCAACATATCTTGTAATTCAGAGGAATTAGGCAAAATTGACACATACTCTTCCAAAGTAAAAGCAGTGACACCATCATCTTTGGCCTTTAGGTTGTTAGCTTTATCGTTGGTTAAAAGAACGGTCATAATCCCAGACTTTTTCAAATGAGAATCATAAAATTTAGCACAATGCCTAATCAGTCTATCATTATAATCATTAATAGTTTCACCTTTTTGTCTAGATAAATATGTAGTTGCATTGAATTCATTATGGAACACAACACACCTTTTATCTTCATTTTTGCTTAGAGTTCTTAGTCTAAGATAAATCGGGTAACTCTTATTTCTGACTTCTTCTAAAACAGTTTGTGGAACAATAACATCGTAGAAAACAGCATTGCTTTCAAGCATATCAATTGCATTTAGAACGACATTGGTATCTAGTAAAACATAATGCTTTCCAACACCACTTTTTCCCTTTAAATTTAAAGGGGATTCAGACAATACAGGATGTGATATTTCACCAGTTGAAGGGTTCACTTGATAGTAATCAGAACATTCCAAACATGTTTGTGAAGAACATGGAATATCGTCTCTTAAGTAATGCTCTCTAACAATTTTGAGGGCACCACCATTACTAGACCGCACAAACACTTTTTGAGTAACCGCTAGACCTTGTGAGAGTCGTTTCCTTTTCTGAACTGTAATAGACATTCTTAATTGAACTGATATAAGCCTTGCTTAGAGAAAAGAACACTTTTTAATTGCTAAACTTCAGACTTTTAGTAGGCTTACCAATTCAGAGAGCTTCACTAAAATTTTCTCGATGCGAGTTTTTTTAAATTTTTTTAGCTTTTTCAACTTTGCAATTAGATTAAGGGTAAAATTGGTATATATTAAAATACTACATAAACTATCAGGATGGTGGAAATTACAGAATTATCAGAAGAAGATGATAAAAAAATTGATCAATTAGTTTCTGAATGGGAAAAGAGAAAATATGTTCCTCAAAATGGAGATCCATCGTTACCTCCACAGTTATCAGAATTATCCAACAAATCAACAGATGAAGTTTTGAAAGACTTAAACAAACTACCATTGTTTATGACAGAATTAGATGAAACAGATATTGATGGTGGCGAGAATATTCAAGTTGAAGCTTTGAAAGCATTGGCATATGAAGGTGAACCTGAGGAAATTGCAACTAATTTCAAGAATCAAGGTAATGATTGCTATAAAACAAAGCAATATAAAAATGCTATTGAATTTTACACTAAAGGCTTAGATGTTGCATGTACGATTGATGATATCAATGCTGCTCTGTATTTAAACAGAGCTGCTTGTAATTTAGAGTTGAAGAACTACAGAAGGTGTATCAATGATGCCAAAGAATGTCTTAAGATCCAACCAGAAAATGTTAAGGCACTTTTCAGATCGGCTAAAGCATTCTTTGCTATATCATATTATGATGAAGCAGAACAAATTTTGCAATATGCTGCTAGTCTAGATGGTGAAAATGCTGCAGTAAAGTCCCTTATTAAAACAATTCAAGACAAGAAGAAGAAAATACTAGAAATAGCTGAAAATAAGAGAAGAGAAGAAGAAGAAAAGCAAAAAATAAAGAAAATTCTCGAGAAAGCTATATTATTAAGAGGAATAATTTCTGTTACTACTTCCAAGCCTGCTGAACTGCTTTCAAACAAAACGATTCATTTAGAAGATGCAAATGACATTGAATCTCAGTTGATTTTCCCAGCTATGGTCATGTATCCAACAATTGATGAATTTGATTTTGTGGCGGAAATAAGTGAATTAACAACACCTTTTGAACTAATGGAAACTGTATTGGATAGACCTGAGTCCTTCTTTGACGAAAAACATAAAAACTTTAAACCAAAGAAATTGGAAGCATATTTGGAAACCGAAACAGGCGGTTTAATTAAAGTGGGTAAAAAAGTTGCATTGAATACGGTTTTAAGCTCACAAAAACCTAAGGTTCTTTTATTTGATAACTCTTTAAGAATTTACTTTGTGCCGAAAGTTGATTCAGCCAACTGGATTAAGACTTGGAGTAAAGAAAAGGCTCTGGCTTCTCGCGAATAGTATTTTGAATCTAATAACATTTATACTTTGAAGTAACAAAGTGCGATCTACTATAAAATAATACCAACAATAACTAATAAAGTAAATAAATTTGTTACAAGTTTCCTATCCATAAAAATCTATATTAGAATACCTAGTCTTCTTTCCATTTACCGAACTTCTTATAATCATCATATAAAGCTCTGAAAACGACTCTGCTTTCACTATCTAAACTAACATTGACGTAATTTAATTCATCTATAGTGAATAAATCAAAGACCAAAAACAAACCATTAACAAGAGATTCTCTCAATTCGGGTCTTAGTCTAAACTTAACATAAAATTTCAAGTAATTGAAGATTAAAACAGGCAAAGATTTTCTTAGATGAGATTTAAAAATAGTGAAAGTATTTCTCATAGAGGTGTCTTGATATTTGTTATATTGTTGTTGTTTGCCTGAATTTGTTTCACACAAATTGCTAATCAATCTTTCGTATGCCTGAGCACACTCTTGTGATGAAGCTATCATTGTAGTAGTAATTGAATCTTGGTTTTTTTGAAATAGGGCTTCCATTAATGTTTCAAATATCTCCATTAACAAATGCTGTCTACCAGAAAATCTAAATCTTTGGAAAAGTAACAGATTGGAAATAATTTGAGTACACTGAATATATATGGTTCGGATTTTGTTTACATCATTTTTACCAACATCAGATGATAACGATTGTATCAATAATTGAGTGATTATATCCGGGTAAAGAAGGAGTAATTCAACCGAATATTGTGTTAATATCCAACTTTTAGAGGTAATTAAACCTTTCAAACAAGTAATTGTTCTGATCAAGGCATCTAGATCATTCAAACAGGTTTTATTGGTATTGTTTAAAATTATGGAAATTGTTTTTGTAGCAAGCTTATGAACCTCAGATAAATTTTCAACTTTTGAGACAGATCCTAAGAACGAGGCTAAAAGATCCATCAATTGAGTGCTAACTTCAGAACATCTAATAGCCAAAGTCCAACAGTTCAAGTAAGACTCAGGTGATACTGAACTTAAATCATTTAAATATGATGTTATACTTTCAGTATTAGTTTGTGTGGTTTCTAAGTTCAAAAATAAAGCCAAAATATATTCAAAAGAATAAGCATTAGAAAGTTTTACAACCAATTTAAACAACGACTCTTTAACTATAACGGAAGATTTATGAATTAGACCTAGCTGTCCGATGATTTTCTTAAATTCATCTTCCTTGGCTAGAATATCTTCATTAGAAAATTCACAAATGTTAATAATTAACCAATTGATGTCAACTTCAGAATATTTGTATTTTGATGAACCTAAGAGCTTTACTAATCTAGATCCAAGTATTATTGTTAATTCAGACCTTTGGTCGGCTGATGAGTCAACAGAAATCAAACACATAGCAACATTCAACAGTCCATTAGATGAAATATTAGTTTTTGATTTAAAACTGGCAACTTGCTTACATAATGTTTTGTATGATCCTGAGATAAATTTCGAAGATGATTCTTCATGTAATTGTTTTAAATGGGATGCTAGAACAATTCTGACAATGCTTGACGATACACATAAAGTATCTTCTTTATTGGATGATTCCACTAATTCAATTAGACTAGCAAGGTTTGATTCAATATCAGACTTAAAGGTGGGTTGAGCCAACAACTCTAAAATACAATTTCTTGAATTAAGACCAGTTTCTGAGATTTGTGATACCTTCAATAGAGCATTTAAAGCTTTCACCCTTTGATGCTTTTTGTAACAGTAAACAGGGATTAGCTTGAGTGATTCAACAAGGGAATATTTACAGTTTTCAATCTCATCGATTATATAAGAGATAATGGCTTCAATTAGCCGTGATTCTTCTTGCAAAAATCCATTTCTTAAAACATCATTTATTTCAGCCACACTAAGGTCTTTCAATAAATCATTAACTAGTGAACTAATGTCAGACAAAGATAAAACTGATGCTAACAGGACAAACCATCTATTGAATATATTTTTTTTGGAATTCTTCTCTGAAGTGTGAAAGTATTTCAGAAAACCTTTCATAATTTCTTTGTCGACTAATTCGACACTTTGTTCATAAATCCTAAAAACGGAAATAAAATAATATTTAGAATCAAAGCATCTCTTTTCAATAACTTTCTTAAAGGAAATAGGTAAAACATCTAGGTCATATAGCATTAAAACTAAGGATTTCAATTTCCAGTCTGTATCTCTAGTTTTGTCGCAACTATCCTGGAAAACTTTATACAATACAGGTTGAATCCCCGCTAAATTATTAATTAATGTCTTAACAAGGGCAGCATTATGGGAGCTAGTAACACCATTTAACAAACCTGAGGTTATTGAGATCAAAGCAACAGGATACACAATCGAATCTGATTCTTGATATAAATTCATCAATTCATCAGTTAATCTGATCAATTGAATTTGAGATAAAGTAACAACATGCCTACCTATTTCATTGCTGAATCTTGCTGAGACTAGCAAATCTGTTTCTTTTACGTTATTGGATGAGACAAATTCTATCCAAGTCTTAAAAAAGTCTGGTATTTCTCTAGATCTGACATAACAATTCAGTAACGAGACCAATAGTTGAAAAGCTTCAGATTCACCTGTAGAGACTACTTTTAATATTTCAGTACTGAATGCACCACCAACATCCGAATTCTTTTGTAAAGCCTGAATAATAACTTGATCATTTACCGGATTCGCTTTCAATGCACTTTCAACCAATGGAGACAAGAATTCAGTGGATAAGGATTTATTCATCCCAACTAATTCTTCTAACAATGAACCTGAACATTTTGTGAATTTTGCAGTTAAAGTTTTAAAAATGTTTTCTAATGTAGTAATTGATAATTTTGGTATTAAAAATTTGAATAAATAATGAATTGATTTATCCGCTACTTTTTCCTCAATCCCAGGCTTATTTATGAAATATTCTAAATTAACTTCCAAGTTTAGTATGTTCATTTTGCTTAATAAAATTTCATATAAAATTTCTTCTAACGATGATCTGATTGCTTCATTTTGTTTAACATACGAAAGCTGTAACGATGAAAGGAGATTGACTAAACATGAAGTGACAAATTTGGTGACTTGCTTCTTTCCGTACTTGGTAACTTTAGTGTTATTCAATTTAAAAACTTTGTGTGCAAGACTACATAATTCCAAATTCAAGGCCTCAACTTTGGTAGATTGTATTAAAATGAATAAATTCTCAATTACTATAATGCTTTGATCATCACTTAATGATAACTTATGATCATTCAAAAGAAGTAGCAATACATTGGCCAATGGTGAAAGAATTTTATTATCTGAATTTAACTTATTATTATTGACTATTTCTTCCAAAGTTGAAGATATTATTTCACCTAGTTTAACGTTCGATAATATCCTATCTCTGGTTGTACGTTGAACTTTATTTTCATTCATGTTGATCCAGATTTGAGCTAATAAGTCCCATATTAAGCCATTATTTCTAAAAGACAGAAATTGTTTCTGACTGAATTTATCGCATATTAACTTTAAAATGAAGCTTTCTTTTTGTGGAAGAAACAGTTTGGAATTGCTTGAAAGGAGATCGGACGAGACTTTGTAAACATCTTCAATTGTTGTGTTTTTGTTTCTAAGAAACCTCGTAATAGATTCAGTAGTAGAAAGCTCTATTGTATCTACCATTTTTGTTCTTATGGATTCACAATTTTTAGAGGCTAGCTATTTTGAAGGTTAGCCTTATTTCATGGTTTCAGTTAATTGATTAGGTATAATTTGGAAAATTATTAAAATATTTTTTTTGTGTGGCACAATCACGTGCCAGTTTTTGTTGTTTTTTTTTTGGTTGTCGTTTAGTTTTATTGATATGAGAAACGAATTGATTTTTAGGGTCTCAGGATACTTGATTACATACCGTTTACCAAAGCAGGCATAGGATTGTCAGTTCACTGATCAGTCATGTCGGAATTTAAATTTCATTTTACTTCACAAGAAAATCTTGAGGATAAAGACAAGAGGCCAACTTCTTTCGGCGTCTCATCATCTAAGCAAGTGGACAACAACAATAAACCTCTCTTTAAATTCGAAACGAATAACAATTCCACTAACACCTTCTCTTTTGGATCTGGAAGTGATACAAAGTTGAATTTTGGTGGTGGTAACAAGTCTAATGGGTTATTTGGGTCAAGTCAGACTCCTTCTACATCCTTTTTGGAAAACACACAGTCCAAGCCAAATTTCTTTGATACTAATTCCAAATCAAACGCCACTAAGCAAGTTTTTAAAATGAATCAAATGTCTAGCGATTCATTTGCACAGAAAAAAGAAGAATCATCCCAACCTAGTCTTACTTTTACTCAAAATAGTGAAAAGAATTCTATTCCAACATTTTCATTTGACCCAAACAACAACAATAAACCTGCATCCACATTTTCATTTGACTCGAAAATGCAAACCAACTCTTCGAACTCTTTACATAAGACAATGCATGAGAAAACATCCTTATTCACAACCAGCAGTAAACCTCAAACAAAGCAACTTTCATTTGGTAAAGACTCAAAGATTCCTGATTTCACGAAAAGACCTCCTTCAGCTGAAAAAAGGCCCGATTCAGACGGCATCATAAATACTGATTTGGAGGCTATTGTTATTCCAAAGAAATACAATGCTTATTTGAAGGAATCCAACGGTCAGACTACAAAGGACCAAGATGGCGACGAACAATTAGAGGATAGTTTTGAATTTGACGAGAAGACTCAACTAGAGATAACAAAACTTCCATATGATGCAGCTCCAATTTCAAAGAGTGATCCAAATTGGTCAAAAGATGGTAGAGCTTTAAATTTTCAATTATCAAAACATGACGATTCAGGCGTTTTATTCTTAACATCATCTAATAAAGAAAAGCAGACAGTTTCGAATGCAAAACAGTCCGGAACGGAGGAAAATTCTTTAAAAGAAAAGCCTGATGCTGAACAGAAATTATATCCTTTTGAACTACCTTCGAACGTTGAAACATCAGAAGAGTTTGTTGATTTCTTAAATACAATGTATCATACTTATGAACCTTTATTATCACACCAGGCCTATAGACACTACTCTCAAAATGAATCCGAGGATGATGAAATGCAAATTGGATTATTAAATGCAATTAAGGATGCCTCAGAAGAAAAGAAGGTTGTTCTAACTTCAATTATGGATTCAACTGTTTCTAACCTAAGAAACTTGATATCAAGGAAATTAAGTCAAAAAGATATTGAAGATAGATCTTTATTTAATTATGAAGAATCCCTTAACCTGCTACTACTTTTACAAGCATTAAATTATTCTTCTGAAGAGGAACGATTAGCTAGATTTATCACATGGGTCGATAGAGCCAACATACCAGATGAGTTATTACAAGAAGAAGCAATGACTGCAACTGAAAATCCATACGAGAATTTCCTATTTTGGTCTACATATCTGAAGAAACTAATTTTAAGAGGTCTTTTCTCCGATGCTGTTAAAGCTTTGGAAGATTCAAAATATAATTTGTTAGAGTCGGAAGATCCTCAATTATTTAAACTTATCATTGATTTTAAAACATTATTAGAAAACTATGATGTAGTTCAATTTTCCAAAGAAAACAGAAATTTTATATACTGGAAGCAAACCATGGTTAATATTCGTGATGCAGCATCAAATACAGTAAATTATAAAAATAAGGGTATAGCTGCTGAATTATATGAACTCATGGCTATCATGTCTGGATATTCTTCCAAAATTCAAGAGCATTCTTCATCATGGTACGAGTGTTTCTTAGCTCAGTATTTATATAACATGCCATCATCTGAGTTAATAGACCAATATATTGTCAGCGCAGAAGATAACTTTGAGCCTGATTCAATGAATTATTGGGAATCAACTTGTTTGGATTTGTTTCATGGGAAGTACTTGGCTGTGATTTCAGGGTTAGAATTCTTGAATACGTCGATAGCTACTTTTATCGCAGTTTTAATTGAAGCTTCGGGGTTACTTGAAAAATATTCCGATCTAGGTAGTGAGGGTAAAGACCCAAGATCACCTAAAGAAATACTAAATTCAAGTATCGATTCAATGCTGGAACAACTAAGTTTATCATACTTGAGTCAACAAAAGACTTTTACGTTAGGTGTTGGTTTACTGATTACTTTGGGCACACCAAACAGTCGAGAAGTCATTAGTGAAATGTTACCAAATTATGAAATCAATTCAAATGATGATTTTGAGTGGGCTCTATCTATTTGTGCTAAGTTGAAGCTACATCAAACTGCTGAGAAGATTTACAAACTACAAGGTTCTTCTTTGATCAATAAAGGATTTTTATATGAATCTCTTTGTTGCTTTGCTAGAGCAGGGGATAACAATCGTTTAATTGATGCTACCTGGAAGATGTTTGAGAATTTATTAATTGATGGCTCATTTAATGATCCCGTTGTAATTTCTAAAATCGAAGAGAATGAGATTGAGCCTGCTATGTTACGACAATCATTGGCACCGTTTGTTTTGTTGTATCAGTTTTTTAGCGATAATGAAACATATTCCCCTCCATTTAGCAAAATATTTAGATTATTAGAATTTAAGTATCTTCCTGAACATTATAAAATCATGCTATTAATTATTCTATTTCCATATTTCAACAAGGGAGTTTTCGAGTTATCTGATTTAATGAAAGTGATTAAGGCTATCAATAATTATGACAAACAATTAAAATCTGAAGATTCATCTGTATTTCAATTATCACAGCAATTATATGAATTAGCCTTAACTAAATTAAGTGATGGTTCAGCCGATAAAGGAGTTACTTTTGATTGGAAGAATGAAAAAGAATATCCTCCAAACGTTCCTTCTTTCTTATTACACATTAGAAAGATAATTAGTTATGAGGTTAGTTTTAAGTTTATCGATAATACTAAAGTTTGATTCCAATTTAAGAGGATGTTTTCACTCCCGTTAAAAGCTTGTCCGTTTTACTTTACTTTCTTTGTGTAATTTTTTAGATAATTAATTAAGAAAGGTATGTTTCTACTATATAATCTCCTTTTATCATTATAGAGCCATTCAAGACGCCTTGAAGTTGATTTTCAGATTAAATTTTGAAACACAGATATCTGGCTGGTAAATCAGGTAGCTGCTAAGGTTAAACTGATGTGAATCACATTCTACCCTTGCTAAATCATTTTTACAAATCAAAAGCCCAAAGAATATCCTGATTTAAAAGAATGTTATTCTGTAACAATCGCATGCCAATTAAATAACTTTTTATCAATTTGTCTCAATCCTTATCTAACCACGGAAGTACATTATGAGAGCAGTTGTCCGTCGGAATTACCTCTCAGCCACATTAATTCTACTTCAACCATACTTAACATTAATCACATCCGTACACTACTTATGGGATTCTCCGAAACTGCCATTTGTGCCATTTTGGTTGCTGCGGCTGAAGATAAGCAAAAAAACGAAAAGTTGGTTGGTTGATCGTTTACAAAAAATTATAAAACTCAAAGAACAGAATTTTATAACCTGCTCTTTTTCTTTTCTTCAATCTTTTCGCCAGTTCATTATATCAACATGTCTTCGAAAGGTCACAATTATCCAAATGTTGAACTACTTCAACAAACCAACCAATTAAAATGTCTTTACACGTATGTTTTTCTGTTTATGCTTCCACATCCTAGAGATATTTTGTATCTCGATTACTCCTGTACTCAAAAGACATTTTTTACTAACATTATGTATAATTTTCTTGCTAAAGAATTATTCGTGATAAAACTACTTCTCGTGGGGATTTTGTTTTTTATTCTGATCGTATAATCCGTTTATTAGTTGAAGAAGGTTTAAATCAATTACCAGTTGAACCAAAAAAAATTCAAACTCCATTAAATATCCAATATAATGGTGTTCAATTCCAAGGTCAAATCTGTGGTGTTTCAATTATTAGAGCTGGTGAATCGATGGAACAAGGTTTAAGAGATTGTTGTCGTTCTGTTAGATTAGGTAAAATTTTGATTCAGAGAGATGAAGAAACTGCTTTACCAAAATTGTTTTACGTTAAATTACCAAGTGATATTGAACAAAGATATGTTTTGTTACTTGATCCATTGTTAGCTACAGGTGGTTCAGCTGCTCTAGCTGTTGATGTTTTATTGCAGAAGGGTGTTAAAGAAGAAAGAATTTTATTCTTAAATGTTTTAGCATCACCAGAAGGTATCAAGGTTTTCCAAGACCAATACCCAAAAGTTAAAATTATTACCGGTATGATTGATGAAGGATTAGATGAAAGAAAGTACGTTGTTCCTGGTGTGGGTGATTTTGGCGATCGTTACTACAGTATTTAGATTATACAGACACTCATAAAGAGCAACAGCCTTCAATATACATATGCACAAATATATATATATATATATACACTATTTAAAGTTAATAAGAATAAATGAAGCATTGAGACTACAATTTTTTTTCAGTTTTGAAGGCTTGATCACAACCCGAAAATGATTGATCAATAAACACATGTTAAAGATTTTCCTTTTTAGTTTCTTAGTTATTCAGTTGTTCAGTTTTAGGCCTCCACAATTTTAGAATTTTCTTGAATTGGAAAATTTTTTAACAAGTGTAATAAGATGTAGAATTTTAGGAGGTGTGGGTTTGAAGGTTAAACTCTAGTTCTAACTTCCAACTTGGGGCTCGCTCAATTCCGAGATCGCAGCTGCTCAAGTAAACAAAACAACAACGACATCAAATTCTACGACACACATATACAATCACAATCAGCTATATTCAGCAAATGCAGCAGAATCAAGAAACATATTTTAATCAGCCGATAGTCATAGATAATGGCTCAGGAACAATACGAGCAGGTTTTGCTGGTGACGAGCGTCCAAAAATCAACCATTCTAATGTCTTAGGTAAACCCAAATATCACAAGATCATGCCATCATCAATATCACCCAATGATACTTTCATAGGCTCAAAAGCACAGTCTTTACGAGGCCTTTTGAAATTAAATTATCCGATTGTCAAAGGTGTGATAACGAACTGGAGCAACATGGAGGCTATATGGACCCAAATATTTGGGAATGGTGGATTAAATATCAAACCAGATCAACATCCAGTGTTGATTACTGAGCATCCATTGAATCCTCGTTCGAATAGAGATAAGATAGCTGAGGTTTTATTTGAAACTTTTGGGTTTCCTGCTATCCATTTTGCTGTGCCTGCCGTATTAGCCTTGTATAGTTCAGGAAGAACAACTGGATTGGTTTTAGACTGTGGTGATGGAGTTACAACTTGTGTGCCTGTGTATGAAGGTTTCAGTATTCCTGGCTCTATTAAAAGATTAGACATGGGAGGTAGAGATATGACCCTGCAACTACAAACCGAGTTAATGAAATGTGGATATTTCTTAACAAGCTCTTCTGAGTTTGAAATTATTAGAAGTTTGAAAGAAAGGTTAGGTTTTGTTTCATTGACCCCATTGACTAACAAACATGGTATATTGGATCCATTGGAAGAGGACAAAGAAAACGAATTTGTCTTACCTGATGGGAAAACTATTAGAGTTTACGATTCTTCATTGGCTAAAGCATGTGAATTGATATTCAATCCTGAATTATATGGTTTTGAAATGAACTCAATAGATCAAATCATATACAATTCATTATTGAAAACAGATATAGATTTAAGATCACAGCTCTCACAGAATATAATATTAAGCGGGGGTACAACATTATTTAAGAATTTCGGTACGAGGTTGTTAGATTCTGTTCAAAACAACGATGATGAATTAAAATTGAAGATTTATGCTTCTCCTGATAGAAAAATTAGTTGTTTTGTTGGTGGGTCAATCTTAGCTAGTTTGAGTACTTTTAAAAATATTTGGATCAGTAAAGAATCCTATAGAGAAAATCCTCATTCAATTCATACTAGTTTCTTATGATTTTCCGATTTTTTTGTTTCATATGTAATATTATTATAACTAGTGTTTTGTTATGTTCTTTTTCTAAATGAATCATCACCAATCAGGTTTACCTCTTGGGTGACCTACTCTTCTATTCTACAGTCATCAAATTATTTCAATTGTATTTTTCACCTTAATATGGAGTCCGTGAAACGTTAATATTGTGAAAATTAAACTATATTAAGACGAATCTATTCTAATAGAATACTAAAGTAGTGAAATTTGTAAAGACTTAAAGGATGTGGTGAAAAGTAGGTTGAATCAGCTTACCGAAATAATAAAATAGTTGAAAATAGAAGCAAACACAAGAAGAGAACAGTCTAATAAAGAACCCAATGGAGCATAAAACATAGTAATAAGAACAAGAATAGTAATATAATGAAATGTAACCCAGACATAAAATGAATAATCAATGAATAGACAAAAAAAATTAGTAATAGTAAAAACATAGAAGAAAATCCAAAAATTTGAATGACAGAAAATTAGAATAATAATAATTATAATAATAATAATAACAATAACAAGAGACCAAAGAATAAGGCAAACATCTAAAAATTTAAAAGAATAAAAAACAAAAAGTAATCATAAATAACTGATATCAAGTCACAATAACCGAATCAATATCAACAAGTTAAACATCATCTTGAGCAGGTTGATACTTAACAATACCTAAAATCTCATCGGCAGAATAAGAAGCAGCAGCTTTTAACAATTTCGTGGTGTTACTGGTACCTTTACCATCTCCAATATTTTTCTTCTTGAATGGTGACCCAAATAATATATCAGAAGCACTAACATCACCAGTCACACCATTAGCGCTGTGACTATTCTCAATACTGATAGATGACACAGACATCGAAGTGTCAAGTATGGAAGTGGAATTAATATCGGTACTAGTATTCGACCCACTACAGTTTGACATTGTGTTTATAGTAGTAGATCCTTCCGATAAAACGTTTGAAATATCAATGCTATTCAACTTACATGGAGAGGTATAAAAGTCATCCAAATATGAAGGAGAGTACCAGTACTTCTGAGTTTTCATCGAAGACAATTGGAACTGTAATGGCGTTCTTTGTAAATGGGAGTTATTTGGAGTTTTGAAGAATTTGTTTACAGTTGGTGGGGCAGGAAATAATGGTTGGTTTTTGTTCAAATGTGCTGACGACGATGATGGAGCCGATGGTTTAATACCAGCCAAATCAGGGGTACTTGTACTGCCAGCCGATGTTGGATATACTGATCTTTTCGGTGTTGATAATGGTTCTAGTAGTGGACCTGTTTCATAACTTCGTATTGGACTTAATTCAAAACTTTCATTACAACTGAAGCTCGAAGTAAATGGTAATGCATCACCAGTTATACCACTACCTGATCTATGATGCATAGATGAAGACGTTCCAGGATATAGTAACGGACCCATTGGAGAGCCATCAATTAGTATATTGGCATTGTAGTTAGGAGTAACTGTGTTGTTGTTCGAAGTTAGTGTATTTCGTTGAGGTGTGCTTGGGAATTTAAAGACTGTATGTGGTCCGGATGCTGATGCTGACCATGAAGATATTGGAGCCGGTAGTTCTGGTATTGTACCCAGGGATTGTAGGTTGATATGAGTTTTAGTAGATTGTTGTGGAGATGCGCGTGGTATAGAGGGGGTTGAAGTTAATGATTGCTGGTTTTTGGCAACCATCAGGGGTTTTTCATCATCTGAAAATGATTCTGAATCAGAAGGAGTATGGGCCGTATGTGATAAATCGTTTGTTACTGTTAAAGGAGTAGTATTTGATCTTTTTATATCGGGCACATTGAATTGCTGATCGGAAGGATTTGAAGGTGGAACAGTTAATGATTTTGATTTAGTTGCAACAACAGTGTCACGAGCAGTAGAAGACTTTCTAGTATTAGAAACAGTAAATTTCTTATTACTTTGAACGTTAAAATATAAATATTCGTAACCTTTAACAATTTTCCAAAAATGACCCTTACCATCTTTTGATTTTTCAGTCTTTTCAAAGGACTTATTTAAAGATAAATTATGTCTGATTGAATTTTGCCAACCCATTTCACCTTTGGAATAATAAGAAAATGTATCAGTTATCCATTGATAAATTTGAGATAAAGTCAATTTACGTTCAGGAGCTCTCAATATGGCCATGCCGATTAAAGAGGCATAAGAATAAGGAGGTTTCGTGGAAGCTTCGAATACAATTGGAGGTAATTCAGAAGGAGAAGGAACATCAATCATTTGAGGACCTTTAAATCTTTTCGGTTTTCTAGATGCAGAGGCAGAAGAAGAACCTGATGGTGATGACGAAGGTGAAGATCTCTTCCTATAGAATTTAGGAGCAGCCAATGGCTTTTCAGAGTTTTCTTTATTGTCTACGTCTTTTATAGTAGTGTGAGTTATACTTAATTGAGAATTCGAATCGGTGAATGAAGTGTTAGCTGAAATGTTTGTCATTGAAAGTTTTGAATCTATAAAACTGGTTTGGGGAGAACTAAAAGCAGGAGACAACAGACCGTGTTCATGACCATCTAACGAGAAATGACCATCATTAATTCCTGACATTTGTAAAGTTATACCCTTATTGATATTACTATTGCGGTTAGAACCATTTCTTAGTATCGACTGAGGAGGAGTTTTCAGTCCATTTGGTCTGTTAACTGGGCTGAGAATGTTACCCGAAATATGATAAGTGAATTGCTGGTTTGAAGCGTCCATATTTTAGTTTCAAGTTTTGGCTTGAAGATGATTATGTGATCAGGAACACTTAAAACAAATAGCTGAAGAAAAAAAATGATATATTAGCAAATTATTATATAAGATGAAATAAAGATATTGAAGTAAAAGTAAGTTCAATTTCAAGAGTGCCTTAGTAAGTGATGATTCAATAAATAGAGGAGTCAGACAAGTATTTGTATTGGTTGAGAGGTGTATAGTATTGAAATAAGAAAGAACAAGAATTAAATAGATCAAAATGATAGAGAATGAGAAGGAGAGTTACGTGTCTATCAAAGTCAAAACAAGAATCAAAACTAGCAAGGCAAATAGATATAATTCGAAGGATACATCAAATCAGTAAAACATGAGTTACATGAAACGCAATGAGACGCGTCTGCGCCGCAGACGCGCTTTTTTCTATTTTGGATATATTGTTGATAATTTGTTGACAGACACGCTCAATTCTTTCACGTGACCAAATAAGAGCGCGTACTATGTGTTTTTAATAGTTCAAGAAATTAACTTTTAAACCTGATCTTCCAAAACATTAAATTTCATTCTTCCATCTATGATCGACAAAGAAATTATCTAGAAAATAAGGAGATATAATCTTTAAAGATTTATTTCTGGAATATTTTATAGATGTTTATGGCCAATCATTGAATAATTTACCTTGGTTTGGTTAATTGATCAAAAATCCTAGAAAGCAAAATTGCTGCGCAACCGGCTATATTTCAGCCACAACACAGCCACATATATTTTCTCGATTTGTTTCAATTTCAATTTTATAACAATAAAACAACCACAGAAATATAAACCTTTCAATGTGATGAATGATAAACGGTTAGACTCAATGGAAATTACAGCTTATAAAAGAAAGATGCTGTATTTGATGCTGTATTTGCTACATACAGCAGAATTTATGATTAACTTCTCTTGGCTTTGGCTCTAACTCTAGCTCTAGCCCTTGAATGCTCCTGTGGTTTACTTATAAGCAAAACTTTCCTTTACCTTTCATTGCTATTGCCACTGCTTCCGCTACCAGGTGAATCTCTTTTAGACTGGCTGGTGATATCTTTATATTTTAATCCTGTAAAAATAATGCTGATTTGGTCACAATCCTGTAACTGTTATTAACTTCAATTACCCCGTAATTCACAACTCGTATACCTCGCTCGTTCTGTTTGTTCTGTGGAACAAAGCTAGTCAATATCAAACAAAGGCCAGATTCATGAGAGATAAAAGTTGAGATTTAGCCCTTCTTATTACTTATATTTCTAGAACCTGTCCTGCCGTTCCCTACTCTTTCCTTTCCATTAAATCCATTACTTCTTCTTCTTCTTTGCCGACCTACTCGAACAGACAGCAAGACAATCGATAGGCTTAGAAGTTGCTGCTTAGAAGTATCACAATTTCTTAAAAAGACATCTTTTGCCTTTTCCTCCAGACAAACTACTTGTCAAACCATTACCATATTCAATAATCTTTATTTTTTACCCTATCATGCCATTCGCTTCTACAAAACAGTCAGCAACAACTTTTCCTATCCAAATTAGTTCACCACCCTTAAGACTTCCCGCTGGCTTCTCGATAAGACGGCCTAGCTCTAATGACGAATCAACAAACATGATAAGATCCTCTTCAGCTATTCCAATTTCAAACTCTGATGCTTCACAGTTGCCAATGCCTTTGGTTCCAACAAGTCCTGTTAAAAAAAATGTCTCTTCGAACCGATCTGAATCTTTAAGAAATGGACTCACCATTAATTCTTCATCCAGCTCAAGCACTGTTAATTCTTCTTCTTTAGATACTCCAACCAAGTTTAATACTTCTCCTGTTAGTACTATAGTTGACAGCTGTAAATGTTGTGGCACTGTTTTAAAATATCCTTCTGATGTAATAAGAGTTAGATGTCTAATGTGCAAGACTACTTTCACTATTAAAGAAGCAATTCCTTCTTCCTCACATTCAGCCAACTCATCCTTTCAAACTTCCTCAGATGATTGCATAAGTTACCATAAATTGAAAACTGTGATTTTTGATTGCCAAAAGAAGTTGGCCAAATTACGAGAAGAAGATATGACGATTTTAGAAAGTATTAACCCACATGTTATATTTAGACCGGTTGAAGAACTAGTTTATAAGTCCTTTTCAAATTTTCAAATTTTAAATAATGCTTTTAAATTACATCACTCAGGCCGTGTTTCATATCATTCTCCAAATTTAAATTTAAATGAAGTTAAAAAGTTTTATTCTTTATTGCAAAACCTACCGACAAAAAGACCTTTATTCGCTCTGCTACAAGGTTCTTTAAACTTGTTAAGGAATCCTCCTTTGATGTCTGAACCACATCAGATTATTTACCTTTTAATATTGTTGGAAATCCCATTACTGCCTGAATGTATAATTAGTGGTAATAACGTATCCTCATCTGATTCAAATAATTTTTTGGCTCCAGAATTGAAGAAAGATTGTTACGAAATTCTCAAAAGGGTTGTTGGCTTATTAGGTTATCTAGATAGAAGATGTGCTCAATTTCTAACTCATTGGTGGTCAAGATTGCCAAATGATGAGTTCATTAGCAAAGTGGATTTCATCAATTTGTATATAACTTTCCAATTAACTAGATGTATTAACTATGAACTTTTCAATTCAGTTATTAGTAACGCTAATACCAACAGGGGGTGTCCAGGTTACCTTTCTAACCAAACTACAGAAGATGATATTAACTATAAAGATTCATTGCATTCTCATTTCATTAGGCCTACGACAGCATGTTCGGATTTTGGCCTGGCTATCAGTATCCCCCTGTATATATCAAGACAACGGGTTACAAACTCACGTCACAATCGAAGATCCTCACCACAGCATTATTCAAGTTACACAAGATCAGACAACACATCTCAAAAGGAGCATGAAATTAGAATTAAATTACAGCAATATGGTGATGATTGGCATTTGCGTACTGCTGGTCGAGTTTCTTCTTATTTGTTCCTAGCTAATAAAGATCATAAAAAAGTTCCTGATGCTACCTTTTATAACAACTTGGTTGATTATGTTAGCATTAGGCAGGATTTTGATGCTTGGCAGTTCAATGCAAGTTCCAAGAAACACGAACTAAGTGATTCAAAGAATAAGACTAATTGTAATAATGCAGATCAAGCCACTGATTCCGTCCAGCTGGTGTTAGATTATCTTAAAGCTGAAACTAACTCCAGCTATTTAGGAGTGTCTAACAATGGTACTGGTGGTGCTAGTGGTACTCTGCGTCGTTCTTCTTTTACATTTTGTCAGTTTCCCTTTTTGATTTCATTAGGTGCCAAAATTTTAATCTTGGAACATGAAGCTAAACGAAATATGGAAAGAAAAGCTGAGGAAGCATTCATTCAAAGTTTGAATAAGAAGATGCCATTTGATGTATATTTTAAAGTTAGAGTCAGAAGGACTAATATTACTTCTGATTCATTACGCTGTATTAAAGCGCATCAAGGTGATTTCCAGAAATTATTAAGAGTTGAATTTGTTGATGAACCAGGCATTGATGCCGGTGGATTGAAAAAGGAGTGGTTTTTATTGTTAACGAAGGAGTTGTTTAGTGTCGATAAAGGATTATTCAGTATTAATGACGAAAGTGGGTTGTCTTGGTTTGCTATATCAAATGAAGAGTTTGAAAATGAAGAGTTGTATTATTTAGTTGGTGTCGTTTTAGGTTTGGCGATTTACAACTCAACCATTTTAGACTTGAAATTACCTAATGCTATGTATAAGATGTTAATGGGTAAACGGGTTACATTGAATGACTTTATTCAGTTGAATCCTGATACTGGTCATGGTTTGAAACGATTACTAAAAATAAAAGAGAGTGTAGAAGATTTAGACTTATACTTTGAAGTTTCATACAAAGATATGTTTGGTGAATTACAGACAAAAGAGTTAATACCTAATGGATCACAAATCTTAGTTAACAATGATAATAAACATGATTATGTTGATAGATATTACCAATTTTTCATGACTGCATTAGTGGAAAAGCAGTTCAATTCATTCTCAAAGGGCTTCCAAAATGTTGTTGGTGGTAATGCATTATCATTGTTCACTCCTGAAGAAATTGAATTAATTTTAATTGGTGATGATAATGATAATCAGCCAATTGATGTTGAAATTTTGAAGAGTGTTACGAAATATTCGGGTTGCTCAACAACTGATGCTGTTGTTTGTTGGTTTTGGGATTATTTTGCTAATTTGTCCATTAAGGGTCAGAAAAAGTTACTGCTTTTTGTCACTGGTTCAGATCGAGTTCCTGCTACAGGATTACCTTCTTTGAATTTCAAGATTTCTAAATTAAAAGATATTGGAGTTACACAGAGACTACCTATTTCTCATACTTGCTTTAATGAAATGTGTCTTTATGAGTATATATCTCAAGAAGTTTTCAACGAGAAGATGGATATGGCTATTAATTGCAGTGAAGGATTTGGACTACGTTAAATGTTGGAATTAGAGATTTGAATTTCTATGGTTTTGTTTCATCGTTCTTTTTTTGTTTTTCTTTTTTTGGTTGGAGATTGATTTTCTGGTATGCATTTTTTTGATTTTTGTTATTTCATTTGTCCTTTACTATACGACTATGGCATGACATCTCCTGCTTCTATCTTGGTTTTGTGAATGTGTATTTATTCTTACTTTTTCTTAGGTTTAGTTGTCCTTTTCTGTAATATTATATTTTGTGTTTAATTTTCTTTCTAATATGCTTTTTACTACACATTTATGAATTTATATAGCATTTTTTGTTGTTGTTTTATTTGACTCCTTTTGTGAGGTTTGCATACTTTATTATATTATACTATATTTTCTAAATGAGCTAAATGCCATAATCTACTGATATTTGTAAACTAAATTTATTCGTTCCAGTTTATAAAAAAATGATAAATATACACAAAAAGTTGTTGATAGAATGAATAATATTGAAAATATTATAACCATTCAATTTATTCTAAAACAGCATACTTTTTTAAGTTATTAGGTAAAGCATCATACAAGTTCTTAGACTCTAACCATTTCTTACTGAAGATTCTATCAGCATATTTATGGGCTGAATCAGCCAAGATAGTTACAATGTTCGAACCTTCAGGTAACAATTCTGCTGCCTTTGCAGCAGCAACAACATTCAAAGCACCAGTACCACCAATATACAGACCTTCTTCATCCAGTAATCTATACAACATAACGATAGTTTCTGTATCAGGAATCAAAAATGCGTCATTAGCTAATGAAATATCTTGTGCAACATTGTTAGTAATACGACCTTGTCCAATACCTTCAGTGAACGATCCACCAGATCTTTCTAGTGATTTACCACCTGTTTTAACGTATGAATAAACACAGGATCCTGGAGGTTCGGCCACATATGATTTCAAATCTGGATTTTGGGTCTTCAAATAACGAGTTGTACCTGACCATGTACCACCAGTACCTAATGAACAAGTGAACGCATCAACTTTACCATTCAACTGTTTCCAAATCTCAGGACCTGTGGTTTTAATGTGTGCTTCTCTGTTATCTAAGTTATCGAATTGATTTGTCCAGTAGGCGTTTTCCAAAGACTCAGCACGTCTTTTAGCTTGATGGTTGAAATTCTCTGGATTGTCATATGGAACAACAGGAACTGGATTCACTTCACATCCTAATAATCTCAGAGTTTGTATTTTAGAAGGAGCCTGAGTGTTAGGCATATAAATGATACATTTATAGCCTTTAGCTCTGGCAACATGGGCTAAACCGATACCGGTATTACCTGCAGTACCTTCGATAATAGTTCCACCTGGTTTAATTAATCCTTTTCTTTCAGCTTCTTCAATGAAAAATAAACCAGCTCTATCTTTGACAGATCCTCCAGGATTCATCCATTCTGCTTTTGCAAAGATATTTCTACCTATTTGCCTACTTAATGTATTTAATTTTACCAATGGTGTGTTACCAACGGATCCAGGTAAACCAGTTTGTGAAATCAGTGGATTGAATTCAGGATTGTATGAAGAAAATAAACGACTTGACGTTGACAAATATCTCTTGGAAGTTAACATGTTTGATGATTCAATTGAAGATTCGAAATCAAAAATATTACCACAGTAGATATAATATAGTATGTAATTCATATCAGTCAGTTAATGTCATTTAGCTGCCAAATTCCCAAAACCAAGTTTTCATGGCTGTGCAGCTTTTTGATTAGATTAGGTCACGTGCAAGACGCCACAGTTCATAATCATCAATACAATTTAAAGATGTATAAGTAACCAAATATGAAAATTTAAAACACCAAGAAAAAAAACTAATAATATCCAACTAAATTAAAAAACACAAATAAATAAAAATAAATAAATAACAGAAACAAGAAAAAGGGAAAAAGCGTAAATCTATGCATTTTGACAGGATTTCGATTAAACTCATTCAGCTAAAAATCTTTGTAATTCATCTTTACAATATGGTCTAACATTGCATTCAACATGAAAGACATGGTCATGGTCATGCTCATGCTCAACTATAAATTCTTCATCTTCTTGAATAGCAGCACCGTAGCCTTCACGAACTCCATGTTGAAGGTGATTTTTGTCGATTCCAAAGTGTTCAACATCATTATTGTAATACAAATAATAATGTTGGACAAAAAATATAATAGATGCAGTGAAAACTTCAATCGAAAGTAGAAATTTTGGCAAATTTTTGAAAACTGATCTCAAATCATGAACTTCAATAGCATCAACCAACAATTGAGTAAATGATAGCAAAGAACCACTCATTTCAAAATAAACCATTAATACTGGCCAACCATGGGTAGATTTTCTCTTGTAATTATACAAAATCTGTGGAATATTCTTACAAATAGACATCATTATCTTAATTAAACCCAATGAAGTGAATAACTCTAACCAACTAAATCCGCCTAATCCAACTTCTCCAAACTTATTAATTAATAAACAAGAAGAAATAAAGTAAATTGTAATACCACCTAAGGTGGTTTTACATGTAATACTTGGCTTCTGGTTATCATTTTTCTTAAAGCCCCAACAATACGCTTGAGAGATCAAAATCAAATTCAAAACTAAGCCATGTAATCCAAAAATAATGTCATTGATCTTAATTAAAGGATATTTTCCATATGTTTCTTTGAATTCTTCCCTAACCAAATCTGAACTAAACATAGAACTGGTGTATAATGCATAAAGACAAAAGCCCATAGTGTTGAAAAACATGAAGTCGATAGAGATACCTTGAACAGACTTTAGTTTGATATTGGAAATAATGGTCGGATAAGCAGCCAAAGCCCAAGAAATGACGTACCCCCATCCACAAATACTGGATATTGTACCTGAGACTCCCATTTTGTATTATTATTAGTTTTTCTTTTCGTTGGGTGTGGTTGAATCCTGATAATTGTGCAAAAGAAGTTTAAGTCAACTGATAAGAATAAAAATTCAAAGTCTGATAAGAAACAATGTAGAATTAACTGAAACAATTGAATTGAAACAACAACAAAAGTTGTAAATTACTATGAATAATCTAATATTCTGCTGTAAAAACGAGAAGGCTTGTTGTGACTGATAAAAGGAATAAAAGGAGTGGATGGAATGGGTCAAGTTCTGAATAAAAAGACGGCTAGTTTGCAACAGAAAATAATTACACTTCGCTTATATACTCACACGTTTTTAGCCACAATTCTGCTTCTCTCTTCGGCTTGTAACCGAACATTACTGGTCGGATCAACAGGCTAATCAAAAGACTAGTTAAACAAATTCATATTTTATAAATTACATACATACCAGTACAAAGAATTCACAATTAAAAAAGCAACCAAACATTAAATTGTATAAAGAGTCGAAATAGAAGAGGAGAGACAAACTAATAAAAACAGAGTAATGAAAAGAGACAAAAATAGGGGACAGAGTCAACAAAAAAAGATTAATAAAAATAGGATCTTATTACAAACTTAATAAATTATTAATTGAATTTTTTTTTAAAAGAAACACAAACAAATAAATTATTGAACACCTATGACAGATAGTTCAAGTGTCCATACTCTTCTAATATGAACCTTGATAGGAGTAATTTCTAGTAACATGCCATTCTTATCTTTCAAACCTAAACTGGATAAATCGACATCAACAGTAACATCAGACCACCAGCATTTTCTAGCAGGTTTTCTCCAAAAAAGCAACAGTTTTGTAGCGGTAGAATTTTTCTCTTTTCTATGTTTAGATTGGGATCTTGAAACAGCGTGGGCTAACGTACTTAATCTTGATTTTCTTTTGTCCGAAGCTGTAGTTGATGTTGTAGAAGTGACAGGTTTCAAAGTTGGAGAATCTTCAGGAGTTCCAAGTGCAGATGCTGTACCACAATCCAAGCGAACCAGCGCTAGTGAGAATACAACAGTTTTACCAGGTTCTAAAGATCTATGACCCCAATTACCATTAACATTAAACCCTGAAGAGCATAACATGTCCAGTAAGTGTTTTTCAGCAGGCTTTAATTGTTTTCCTGGTTGATATCCTAAACCATCGAATATTCTTTGATTTTGAACAAGTTGCTGGCCAACCAATAACTTAATACTTCTCATTTGATCAGCTATTAAACCAGTAACAGGAGGTATACAATAATAATCTAAATCTTCACGCAACACTATAATAGAAGGTTTGTCATTTAATATATTGGGATCATTGATATTATAATACTCTTGTTGCTGATCTTCATTTACATTTAAATCTTTAACAGCTTTATCAAACTCATTACATATATAAGTGAAGCACTCGGGAGCAAAATTGACATAAACCAAATCATCCTCAGTTAAATTATTAATTACGTTGCCTTCCATATCGACAAAAACCCCGTTCGGGAATAAACATAGTAAAATTGATTCAGGTAAAGCCATTAAATCATCTCTAGTTATTGTGAATATTGTACCCCTCATATTCATCTTAATTTGAGTGTTATAATCATCATATTCTTGATCATTTTGTTGTGTCATGACCATTTCATCAGATTGATGAACCTGGGTGATGATATCGTTCTGCGACATTGTCTTTGTCCTCTATATATTAAATATTATGTGTGAACAGGATGTATGAGTACAAGGTGTATGAATGTATGGGTCATAAACAACAAGAGCGAAAAAACTAATAACTAGATGACGTCTTAAGTGATTAATAGTAAGATTCCGGTTTCTAGGGGGAATGTTATGTGATTTGTGTTATAGGACTTCTCAGGAGAAAAAACAACAATTGACAGACGTGTCTATAAGGGATATCTAAAGACGTGAATCTATTGATGTGGTAGTAATAAGTCTGTAATAGATGAAGTAATAATAATATCTCTAAAACCTGTAATGACAAAGAAGAAGTTCTGGATGTACGTTAATTGTATTGGATAAGCTAATTATTTGGAACTAATAATCCATTTTTCTAAACAGCCTTTAGAGAAGAAAACGATTCTTATTTGGATTTAGGGCGGGTAACTGTGTTATTATCCAGTCGATCGACGTTATGAAGGATTTTCTTATCTTCGTATACAAAATAAGGCACGGCAGCAATAAAGCTTTATCTAGCTGTTCCAGTCCAACTTATACTTCTATATGGTGTTGAATATACATCATTTGTTAGAGATAAACAAGTCAGAATAGTATAAAATAAATTTTATTATAGTAAAGTTATTCATCTTCTTCTATCATACTATTATCGAAGTTGAACGTATGAACAATATAATGATTGTTAATCTTATCTTTCTGGAGTAAAAAAAACGGATGATGGTTAACCAACTACATCTTCTATAATAATTGAGTCACCAGTACCAATAAATACCTTCCAACTGGCTCCTTTACTATTAGAAAATTCGGTTCATTTAATCAACTCTCTACTAATTACTCTTCTACCTAACTCTTTATGTAAGGTAAGATTAGCAAATGAGATCAAATACAATATAATAACATCATATAATGCATTAAAATTCTGTGAATTAAAATCAATGGTTTCTTTTCTGCTCAATTTCACACCTCAGATTCAGTCACTTCAAACATGATTTTCACAATAGTTGGGATTAAAACTTGAGGGTAGGATGTCTCATCTTAGCTTTGAGAAAACATTATTGAAATTGGAGGAAAGTTGTCATTTCTGAATTATGTTGAATTTTCTCATTATTAATCACAAACCCAACGTTTCTATTGGTATTGAGCCAAGCTTCCATTTGTTTTAAAAGAACAGTGTTGATGCCTGCGTATGAGCCACCAGTCAAAAACAATAATAAATATTTGGTAATATCAGCTTTAAAAGTTATTGAAGGTAACAAATCCATCGCTTTGACTGACTATCTCAGAGATAGTTGACCTTAGTGAATCCCCGGAGCGCAATACAACTATCTTTGATTGTCCATTAGGATACCAAATGGGCTTTCAGGTAGTAACCTGAAATTTATTTCTTTTTCACCTTGAAGTCAAGAACGACACAGATCTCACCATACACACACACACATATATATATATATATATATGTCTTTCTGGATTTATCCTCGCTTGTAATTGATATAGATCGTATAAAACAATGCTGAAATGTGTAATTAAAGGAAATAACGAACTAATGGGGAATGATTAAAAAATGATATTAAGGCAAAGATACAGTTAGGTGAATTTACTTCCAGAAATATTTTAATGAATGAAGAATCATAGGTAGAATGTAAATAAATGAAGAGCATGAACGACAAAACAATGCATAAAACCAAAAAAAAGCATTAAAAAAAGGTGAGTTAGTTATCAACAACCACAAAACTAAAACGGAAAACTATGAGCTAATTATATTTAAAATTTAAAGATGCAGCCATAGAGAACTTCATCATTCGCCAACTATCTCAATAAGCAAAGAAAAAGGAACACTTCGCACAATTAACATAACCTCTATAATTTCTGTTGCAGCTACAAACATTTATTAAAATGTCTAGCTAAAGTATCCTCAATCCCAACAATATCAGTAACATCAGTAAATCAATATGCTAACCAATTCATCTGTTTATTAAAATCATCACCTTAAATTCTCAATTATTGAAAAGATCAGGTATATCAGACTTTCGATAATGTTAGACTTTCTTGTATCAATATCTTTTTCAACAACAAAATTTAGCTTTTTAAATTAAAGAGGAGATGGTTGTTATTAATTTTCTTTATATATTTTCATTTCTTATACTTAGTATAAATGTGATTGATTGATTTGATTCTTGGATCAAGACCAGATGAGCACTAAGAAGGAGTTGACAAACCTTGTTTGGAAGGCGACACCCATAGTATAGGTAAGATATACATATCAACAATCCACCATTAGGCACCACAAGTTAATTCTTCTACTTCGATTACAATTCTGAAGAATTTTATGGATCACCAAAATGATAAATCAATCTGACAAATATTGGCAAAACAATTAAAAGTGAGCCTCAAGTTATATTTGTGGCACATTATCATGAAGGCCCAATGGGATGAATCGTAAAGACTCGGGTAACTGGAAATATCGACGCCAGATCACATGATACATATAAGCGACCTAATATAGATTTCAACCTGTCTGGGGTAGAATGCTGGAGCTGTTGAAATCTGTTGAAGATCTATTGGTCTATTGTCTATTGACAAACTTTTACTAAGTGATTTAATTGTAATCACTCATAGTTCTCATAGACACCCACAGGCACCCATTTTGGGTTTTTCCACACACAACAGCAACAGCAAATCAATTCATAGCTTTCATCACAATACTTACAACAAGTTCCCACAACCCATAAGAATCATATTATTCGTAAATCCTAACAACTACAATGACTTCTCAGGTACAACCCCAGAAATTCCAAAAGTTGACAGAGAACCTCACCTCCGAGCCAGAATCTAAAGACTTGAAACGCTCAAACTCAACTACTAAGAGAAGAAAGAAAGTGGGTATTGCCTGTGTTTACTGCCGTCGTTCTCATATGATCTGTGATGAAAATAGACCTTGTCAACGTTGTATCAAGAGAGACATTGGTCACCTTTGTCATGATGAACCAACTATGAAGAACAAACGTCAAAAGAAGGTCTCTTCACAAGACCCTAGCCTGGAAACACCCTCTTCAACTTCGACTTCCACCTCTACTCCAGATATGACAACCACTAATAATAATGTCAATAGCAACAACTCGAAAGGCCTTCAATCTATAATTACTGCTTCTGCTTCGGCTGCTGCTACTACCTTTACTGCTGAACCAACTACTCATGGCCACACTTCTTCGAATACTCCAAGTTCAAGTTTAACAGCCCCGGGTTCTGTATTTCATGCTGAAAAGTGTAAATCTTTAGGTATTTACAATCCAACTGCTCAGAGTCCGGAGGCTTTTGGTTATTCAGAGAAGACACAGTCTTCAAATCAAATTAGTCATCAACAACAGCAACAACAGCAACAACAGCAGCTGCAGAAACAGAAGCAGCTGCAATCACAGCAACAACTACAGTTACAGTCACAACCCAATTCTTCAACTATCAATCAGCAGCCTTTTTTTTTCTCTGAGCATGCTGGTTCAGAATTTAATTCTTTAACAGAGTTTTTGTCTATGATTGACGATACAGATATGATTAACTCCATTAATCTGAATAATGATCCAATGCTACATAAATTAGAATCTACTTATAGTAACAACAATTCAACTACCAATTTAAATGGTCTTGATAGCACTTTTTTCTCTGCACTAAATGGTGCAAACACACCTACAATTAGGCGACTTCCAAGTAATGGTACTCCTCAGTTAGCTATGCATAATAATCTACAACACTTCACTCAACAACAACAACATGAACAACAGCAGCAACAGCAGCAACAGCAGCAACAACAACTACAACTACAACAGCAGCAACAGCAGCAACAGCAGCAACAGCAGCAACAACAACAAAAACAACAACAGCAACAACAACAAAAACAGCAACAATCCAATGCTCAATATGATTTTAATAATCCGGCTCAACAACAACAGCTACAACACACTGGAATGACACCCTTACAAACAATATCAACTCCACATTTTGGCTCAACTACATCATTAGTGAACTCAAATCAGCAGCAACTTCCTGCACCATTCATCTCTGATTCAGCAAGAGATAAATTCTTCTTGACTGCAGCTGATCCTACAACAGAAATATCTCCAGAAGAAAGATTAAAACAAGTTATTAATGCAAAGTTAGAAGCTGGTCTGCTTAGACCTTATAATTACGCCAAAGGTTATCAGAGGTTGCAAACTTATATGGATAATCACATGGCGACATCCTCAAGACAACGTATCTTAAAACCATTAAGTACATTTAGACCAGGATTTAGAGCAATAGCCCAAACTTTAAAAGATATTGATTTAATTTTAGTTGAAGAAAGCTTTGAAAGAATGTTGCTAGATTATGATCGTGTGTTCACGTCAATGGCCATCCCAGCTTGTTTATGGAGACGTACAGGTGAAATTTATAGGGGTAATAAAGAGTTTGCAAGTTTAGTTGAAGTCTCAATAGATGATTTGAAAAACGGGAAGTTGACAATCTATGAATTGATGACCGAAGAATCTAGTGTTAATTTTTGGGAAAAGTATGGTGCTATTGCCTTTGATAAAACTCAGAAAGCTGTGCTTACCAGTTGCAATTTGAGAACCAAAGATGGTAGAAGAAAACAGAATTGTTGTTTCAGTTTTACTATTAGAAGAGATAGGTATAATATTCCTAGTGCAATTGTTGCAAACTTTATTCCTATTCAATAAATTGAATTCGGTTTTACTTTTTTGTTTTTTTGTTTGACTCTTGTTTTTGAAAGTCTACTTTTATTTATTGTATTTTTGTTGGTACGTTGAATTTTATTTATTTTGTCCATTGATTTAAATACATTCTTGTCAGGTTTTTTAAAGACTCTTAAGTATCTGTGTTGTTTTTTATTTTGATTTTCAATACTTACGGTATACTTTTTCTTCAATTGGCGTCTTTTGCATTATCGTTATTGTGTATTATTCTCAAAATTTGTTCATTTTTTTTTTTCATTTCATATACCAAGAAACTACATCTTATCATTTTCTACTCGCAATTAACACGATTAACTAACTTACTTGCTTACTTGCAATTAAATGAGTATTTTAGTAAAGTAAATAAATTTGATGTATAAAAAAGCCAAAGTACGCAATCTAATCATTTATATATATTCAACAACTTTTCAGTATCATCACTGAGCAACATATTTTTATATGCAGGTCTTTTCTCCAATTTGTTCAATCTTACAAAATCATCATAAAACTTCCCAATTAATCCTTGTGTAGCTTTTCCAAAATTAACAAAATGAACCTCTCCCGCATCTTTATTTTTATTTTCATTTATCCATTCTAGGCATTTCAAAAACTGAACAGGACGTGATGTCACATTAATTATATTATCTACTTGTTCCCAAATATCTTTCTCAACCAACTCAGAAGTTAAGTCACTTAAAACTGGTATTCTTAATTGATCCTCTTTAACAACTTTCTCAAAAAGATTTCTCAATTCATTTTCCATAGGCTCCAATATAGGATGGTGGAAAGGAATAGTAACACCTAAATCCATCACCCTAACCTTAATCTTTTGTGTTTCCATCAACATTCTCTTCAATCCATTCAACTTACTTAAAACATCGTCTTTAACACCAGACACCACAACCTGTTGATACCCATTATAGTTGCTAATATATAAACCCTCAGAATTCAACGACCGAACTACAGAATCATAATGAATAGGCTGAAATAGTATAACGAACATACCCCATTTTTTTCCAGTTTGTTCAATAAGGGACTCCATTAATAAGCCTCTATTATACGCCAATTCCAAACCTCTGTTAAAAGCAATCACTTCTTGTAATACCAAAGCTGTTATTTCACCCAAAGAGTGTCCTAGAATTACATCTGCATTGTCCAACAAATTTAATCTGTAATTTTTCTTGTTCAACTGATAGGTAATGAAGGATGTCAATATTAACATTGGCTGTTGAATAGATGTTTTCGATTGCAAGTTTTTAAAAGTGGCTGAATTAGAATCAAATGTGGATGATGGATCTATTATATATTTGGATAATTGGAGTTTGGGTAGCGTTGCATCAGTTTCTTGTAGGATTGATTGTATTATTGGGGTTTTTTGATATTTGGAAAGTAACGATAGCGTAGTGGTGTTGAAGTGTCCTTGGCCTGGACATACTATTATTCGAGTTGTCTTCCCAGTTAGGCAATTAATTGCTTTTGAAAAGTGTCTAGATGATATCCTTTGCATTTTGATAGAGTGTATGGCCTTGGGTAAAGCTGAATAATAGAGTCTCCAGAAATAATGTTAGTGAAGCTGAAGTAAGAGCTTAGCGAATCACCTGTAGAAAAAATTGGGACTCAATTAATAGCTTCAAACAAAAAGATCATATATACAGAAGGCTTATTGGTCTCTTCATATATTAGTTAGGTGATCAAATTTACTTTATCTTTGACATATTTGTCTCATGAAGTCGAAAATTAAACTAATTAGGAAGAAACGTTATTGGTTCTCCTAAATACGTTTTGAGATACAAGTAGATCAAGAGGCTATCTCTTCACTTGTCAAAAAATTGTTCGTTTCTACCTCTTTTCATTGAAGTGTGAAACTATTATGATTTCTAAGGAGTTTTAGAAGAAGTTTCAGATAAAACAATAGATTTCAAATTATAAACTTTTCGAGAAACGCAAAAAAACATTAAAAAATTAAAAAATAAACAAAGAATAAACTAAAATATTAGATGATTTATGAATTAAAAACCTAATAAAAATAGACAAAACATAAACGGTACATATTAAAAATATGTGGTATTGTGCCATTTAATAACTCAACAGTTAACATGAGTAAGCATTCTTTTATAGGCGATAGATTCTTTACCTTTCTTATTGGTCATAACCTCACTCCAGATAATTTCAGCAGACAACTGACCACCATAAACACAACCCGAATCCAGACCGGTTGAATATTCTCTTATATTCAGACCCCTGTGAGCATCATGACCATAGTATATCTTGGTACCAAGAGTGAATGAGTCAGTTCCAGTATATAAACTTTCATTGACAATTCTACGCTGCTCTAGGGCCCACAACTTACCCCAGAATTGGCCCTTTTGACCATTGACCTTATCACCTCTATCCTCAGTTGGAATTTTAAAATCTGGAGGAAGTAAATTTCTTATCGTAGTGACTGTATTTGGATCTTGATCTTCTAAATCGGCAACATGCCATAATAAGCCTGCATGGCAGCCAACACCATTAGCAGGATTACTGGAATATTTTGTTTGCTTTTTATTTGTCAGATGTGGGACAGGACCAAGTTCTTGAATTAAAGGACAAGAGGAAATATAACGAATATGCTCTGGAGTTAAATGCTTAGCGATTTTCATTAACTCATCCAAATCATAATTCTCAGTAATATTAATATCAAAAAATTTTGGCTGTTCAGGTTCAGGCTCTTCTTCTTTAGTTCCATTACGACTAATAAAAGTTAATTTAGGCAAACCATGGAATTGACCGTATCTTTTCAAAATTTCCATTTCATGATTACCTAAAACACAAGAAAATTGATTTTTAATAGCATATTCCAGTACGCCAAATGAATCGGCTCCTTTATTTAAGAAATCACCTAACATTATAACATGATCATTCTTAGGATTATAATGAATTTGATTCATAAGATTTTTCAAGGGATTTAAAGAGCCATGAATATCACCAATTAAAACAATTCTGCTGGCACTTTCAGGTGGAACTGTACCATTAAACTTCTTTATATGATTCTTGTATAATTTAGAGTGCTTATCTAATCTTTTCCAGTTTTTGAAGTTAGGAACTTTCTTGAATGGATTATCACCTTTTAAAGCTTGAACATCATTATCAATAAAATATTCATTGATATCCTCAACATCATCCTGACTGTCAGAAAGAGAATATGAAAGTATGATATCATTATCGTCGGTGCCTCTTGTGAATGCTCCTTTAACTGGTGGAATAACTGGATGTAAGAAGTATTTCGGACTTTGAACTTTAGCAATAAAAGGAATATTCACAGAAGGGGGTGCTAAATTCGGCAAGAAAACAAGTAGAAAATACACCAATGGTAATCCAATAACAACTGCTGTTATATATAAACCGTATCTCAGATATTTCTGGTTTTTTATTGTATTTTCTGAGTAAATAGAGTTACCATCTTCGTCGTAGTAAGTGTAACCCTGTTGTTGTGATTGAGTTAATGGTGTTTGTTCATTGCTTTCCACCATCTTTCTAAACTTAATACTTGTTTAAATTCTGTCCTGACTCTAAATTTATGGTAATTCAATTAAAAAAATAACAGTTGTAATACAGTAAATATAACCAAGTTCTTTGCTCAATATTTTTCTTCTGTATAAACTTGGTGCTGCACAGAGCTATATATTTTTTATTTTTTTATTTTTGCTACCCCAATGCGGCTAGGATTATTGCAGTGCCACATCTTCTATTACTCAGCCATAAACAGGGTTTGTTTTGCATCTTTCACTCAAATTTGAAGCATCTTCCTACTAAAGAACATAATGCAAAAAACAATAAATTAACATCAAATTCCAACTTGTTATATGTGTTATACAAGTTTGAAACCATAATAATTTTCTTTTTATTATGGACAACACTGAAAAAATCTTCTTGAAATGAATCTGGCTCATCAATCTCTAAATCTTTCAAATGTCACTACTGAAGTAGTTCAAACATATATTAGTACTGCATAAGCAAGAATAAAAAGCATGTGGATTAGTCGGTTATGTGATCAAAATTAGTTTCAGTGTCTAATAATATGTCTTGTTTGCATAACAAGACGTGTACAAAACACAGATTTGATAGTTTATTTTTTAAGCCTGTTGTTTTGGCAACCTTGTTTGATCTTTAAACCAAGTCTGAAAAACATTTATTCCATATTGGACATTAAATATGAATAATCCATTGAACCATTACTGTTTAAAAAAGCATTTGTTTTGCTGCTTACATATCTAGTGATGTAGAAAGGGTCCTGTTTTGGTTATCTAATACCACAACAAAAGGGGTTATACATACTATGGTTAAAGAAGAATTATATGGTTTACTTTTATAACGATTTCATTCAATTTTAAATCAGCTAATATCAAGGTGATAAATGAGATGAGAGTTTTGTTGAAAGAGAGAGGTTTAACCTTTTGGGTGGAATTCTTGACTCGAAACATGATAACATCACTCATGACTGATTGGTTATTACTATACTGTACTCTTGCGTCTATCTTTTGGTTTTTCTGTTGATTATGGATTTCCAACCTTATATTCACTAAAAATATTGGGATCGTGGTTGTAGAAAAAACGATTTGAACCGAGAACCTTAGATAATCGCGATGATTATTTTGATCAGCTCACACATATAGTAATAAAGTTAAGATCATGAGTCTCTCAGGTTCCAGAGTTTGCCCAATATTTATTAAGAAGGTTATGCATTGATACACATAACCCATCAATGCTCAAATCTGCACAACTAATTAATACAAACAATGGTTGGTCAGATAAGGAAATTGACCTACTGTTTTTTCAAAGTGTTATCAAAAGCCTACCATTGGAAATTATCTTAAAAATTTATGAACTTTCCATTTGGGTTGCTACAGATCCTGGAAATAGCTCTTATCTAAGTATTCTTGGTACAGATAAGTTTTTTGATCATGTGATTTCTATGCTTTTAGTTAAGAGTTGGTTGAAAATTGATGTGTATGGAACTATTATCGAGCATTCGGGACATCTCTTGAATTTCTGTGATAATACAACTCCAAACCTTATAAAGCTAATAGATTTTATAACTTCAAATGGGATCATTGTACGTGGTCTTACAGCGTATGCAAATCTTCGAGGTGATGGAGTCATTAGAAGGTTTATACAGCAAACTAATTTATACTCCGAATTGAACATTATGAACTTCGAATTAAGATATTTGCCTGAAGAATGTTATCCTAAGATCAGAAAACTAAGAATAAACTCAGCGTTTGCTCCTTCAATAAGATATTTAATAAACGAAGGAAAGCTTACCAGTTTAGCTACTGTTGAAGTTCAAAGAGATTCTAATATCAGTAATGATGATGATTTTGCTTGTATATCTAGAATTTCTACTTTGCGAAGGTTATTGGTAGATATTAATGCGCCTTTAGGGCCAGCTATCCTTGAAACCATATTATTGCTGTCCAAGCGAAGTTCTTTATCACTGAATATGAGCTTTTCGAATAGATACTCAGTTAATACATCATTCCCATATTCGTTTCTTCCAGGTACTCCTCGTAATAGTGCCAAGGTAAAAGAATTTTATAATTTGATAAATGAATTAAAGCTTTTATTCTCACCTGTCTCTAATACATGGGATCCAACGACGATATTAGATTTATTTCCTTCATTGAAGAAAGCTTCTATCATATATAATCCAAGCTTCATTCCAGCACAGTTACAATCGTTTGCTTCTTCGAATAATTCATTTAAATCATTTAAGTTATCTTTGACTAAGCATGTGAATCTAACTGAACAATTATTACTTTGGTCTTCGTTTGACTTAAGCAAATTAACATGCGTGGAGTCAATCGAGTTATTTGACCTGAAGTATGATAAACAGCTAATCAACGGATTTCCCGACTCATTAAAATTTTTACGTTTATCTGGAGTTTTCCAATGTGAAACCTTTGAATTTCCTACAAAATTGGAGAGATTGGAGTTGGTCGGAAAGGAAATATGTAGTTTTACTACACCAAATTTGAAAGAGGTTTGTTTGCTCAAAAGTGTTAGAATTGAAATTGTGGACTTGGAGACAGCTAGCCGTTTTTCATCATGCTTATCTACTACGGTAACTTCTTTATGCATTAAAATTCAAGTTGATAACAACAAAGTCAAAATAGATAAGTCTGTCCTTGACCTGAACCATTTATGCAACCTAGATCACTTAGAAATCTCTGGCGACTTTTATTTGTGGAACTTATCATTTGCACCCTTGACTGTTCGTGAACTGGTCATATCGTCATTTGATAAGAGTACACTCTTCTTGACTATAGAGCGAGTTTATCCAATTGCTAAATTACCTTCTGCCCTGAGAAGATTAACGTTGGGGGTCTTTACGATTATCATTGAGGAAGAACAATTAATATTTGATATTAAAGATTTGAATCTGAATACAATTTCAACTTTATCTTTGAATTCTGATTCTGAAAAGAACAAAGTGGTTCGATTGACAGATATACCAGAAGAACTACGGAGTTTTAATATTGGATTTTCAGGGACAATTGAGGTTCCAAGGCTAACTAATCGTATGAGACGGCGTGGATTTTCTCATTTTCCTTTATTTGACAGTGTTATAAAGGATTTGACTTACAAGGATTCACTTTAATATTGTATAATAAGAATTTGTAAATTTGTTTTAATGAACACTTTGATAATTTATGCACTCTACCAGATTGGTTGCAAAATTAAATACTTCCTTTCTTTCTTTTATGGTAGTCGCTAAATTTTATAGGCCGACCACCATAATGTCTAAGAAAGAGACTATCAGTAAGGAAATATGTATCAGATTTCATATTCAATCTCTATGCTTCATAAGTATGGATGAATTTTGATATTGCTTTGGATTTTCCTTGGTAGGTTGATCCAAAAGTGTCGCAGGAAAATGTGCACCAATCAATTTCTAACTGAGCCGATTGAAAACTCAAAAAGTAATCTTTAGGGGAGTCCAAAATCAGATATTATAATAGCAATAAACCAAAAGAGATTATATAGTTTTTTTACACATGACAAGAATACTAAGAGTACAGGCTAATTAATTATTTTCAGCTTACCTTGTTTATGAAAAGCATAATTTCCATTACCAACTAATCAAAGTTGGTCTGGAAGTAGTAAATAATCCAAGATTGTTGTACCATTTGCCTATTCAATAATGTTCAAATGGTGAGTTAAATTTTCAAATCTCATAAAATAACCAGAAAATCATAAATATAATTATATTATCTTATTTATTCCTAGGAAAAACAAAGATACTTCAAAAACATTTGAAACCAGATCTTAAGCATTGTAATTATCAAATATACCACAATATAAAACAATTTTTACATAATATTCTGGAAACAAATGTATATTTTTATTGAGTTTGATTTTCTATTTTAGAATATAAACTTGACAGATTTCAAGAGATAAACCTAAATTAGTTAGTTTTATTTTTACTCCTAAGATTATGTTCTCAAGTAAGCTTTAGACAGGATGTACGCTATCATTATGTTCAACTGAAGTGTTTTCTTTCTATAATAACTCCAAGAAATACGAAGTAAAAACCTAAACTCAATCAGCAATATACCATTGAGATGAATTTCAAAACTCATTTTTATTTCTTCAGTACCTGTACATTTATTTTTTGATTTATACATTTATTATTTTAATATTGAAGTTGAATAATAAAAGATTAAAAAATAAAAAATGTACTATACATAAATCTAGAAATAAAAAGTAAAAGAAGTAGGAAAATGATGACTGACTATATAATATAACCCTGATCGACGCGTAAATCTGTAAAAAAATAAGTAAATAAAAAATAAAATAAAGAAAACACCACAATCGTAAATCATATATGTAATGAATTAAAAAGAAATATAATTTTGAACGAAAAAATAGTGAATGTATTTTCAATAATAAGAAAAGCTTCTCAAAGTTATTTTTGCTCGATTTCGAATCGATTAAAAAACAACAAAAGCAAACTTAACTATTCTCTGTCTTAAAATGTGTGTAAATGGTAGAATTGAAATAAAAAAAAACATAAATAATATACTTCATTTAATACTCGTAAGTAAATAAAACCAAATAACATAAAATTCAAAAATTCAATAATTCAATGAACCGGATGGACCACTAACTGATCTGACTCTAATCACTCTACCATTAGCATCAGGGATATTGTCATTAACTAATTCTCTTGAACCCATTGAAGATTGAGCCCTAACCCTTTGTTTGATCATTTTTAACGGAGTTGGTGGAACCAAACCTGATGGCGATCTAATATGGGATTTTTTAAAATTTTCATTATTATTACAATTAGAAATATTCGACTGGACTGATTTTGCTCTCGGTTTTGGAATTGATGTTGGCGTTAGAGTTCTGCTATTACGTCTGCTAGAATTGTTGGAAGTATGATTTGAACAAGAGGAAGGGGGTTTAGTGCCGAGTTTATTAGAAATAGAAGAGCCTAACATTTCTAATTTTGAATTTAAATCAAGTTTGATCATATTTGAAATATTTGGCATAGATTGATACTTTTCACACTTTTCTGCTTTATCTGATGAAGAATGAAGTAGTTTAAAAGGTGAACTGGATCTCGCTCCAGCTCTTGAATTAGCCCTCGAATTAAATCTGGAACTGATTTTCGAATTGGCTCTTGAGTGAGAACGGGAACGTGAACGTGAATATTCCTGCGATGATTGAATAATATCAATCCTCGATTCTGTTCTAGTGGGTAAAGGGATCATGGAATGTCTTTTTTCTTGCTGTAAACTATATTCAAGGTTGAAATCATCGTAAGGCATATTTTCTGCTACTGGTGACTCTGGTATATAGTTATTTATTAAATCAAAATGATCAACGTGATAAGGACTTCTCGTTTCCTGGTTATTGATTGACGATTTTATAATACTTAAATCACTGACTAATTTAGAAGCTTTAATATTAAGTAATCCACCACCAATTGTATATTTATTACTATGCTCTTCTTCTTTGTCATCCTTATCACTACCAATTGGAAGCGGAACATACTTTAAAGAAATACTTTTTGGAGCACGAGAAACTGGAGTATCAGACATATCATTTTTAGTAGAATCATTACTGGTTTTCTTATAAGATGGAGTGACAAATGGATTTGGTGACTGTAACTTGATTTTAACAGCATTAATTGTATGGTGTTGTAAAGGAGAATTCTCCAAATGTTTATCAGGCAAGTTCATGCTATCGCACAAGGTGCTTCCATCAGAGACCGGTGAACTATTTTCTTTATCAGCATAAAATTCAGAAATTCTTGTATCAGAATCAATTATAGATATATAATTTCCTTGAGATGGAGAGCTCATATTTGATGAAATACTGCCAGTCATTTCACTAACTAATTTCTTAATTAAAGAGTTGTTCCTTTGCTTATTATTATTAATAGCATTCTCATTGATATTCTTATCTTGCAGAATTTTGAATTCACTGATATAAGGATCTTTTTTAGCAGACATTGGAAATTCTTCAACTAAAATTGGGTTGAGATTCACTTTGAAACCACTTGAGACTCGACTTTGAGGCTTATCATCAGCACTCTTATTAACTATGGCATCCCCATCTGAATCCGTAGGTAATGCTAATTTCTTTCTATTACTATTACTATTATCATTATTCTTTTTCTGATTTTTAGAGTTTAATTTCTTTGATAGAGCAATAAATTTTTGTAATAATTCATCTTTTAGAGTAATCACTCTTTCATCTTTTACTAAATTTTCACCAAACGCACGTTTTAAAACTTCAAACGCAGTATCAACCAAGTCTAATTTTGATTTCATCTTATCATCAATAGCAATAAGTTTCTTAGAGTCCGCATCAATTGTTATATTTATGAATTCTTCAACTTCGTCAATTAAGCCAGCCAATTGAGTGATAACAAATTTCAAAACACTTTCCCATTTCGAATCAACTAACAAAATATTCAATTTTTTAACAGAAGTGTTAATTATTTTCAAATCATTAATCATTAATTCATATTTCTCAATTAAACTTAATAGAGAATCACCATAAATCTCTTTAGCGAAATCACTAAATTGTTCCAAAGCTTGAGGGATAAACATTAATGAGGCATTAATTGGACTTATTTTATCATTCAGTTTTTTAAATAAATCATGTCTTTGTTTTTCATCTTCAGTTAATAGTGGAATCTCTAAGTGAATAGTTGAACTTTTAGTCATAGCAGATAATAAGGTCGATAGTTCATAATCTTGTACCTCACGTGGGTTATTTATGATTGATTCTGAGAGAACATTAATTTGAGATACAATTGCATGACAATCCTCAATTTCTTTTTCTATAGAATCCATGGTTATTGAGCTAATTTCATCGTATTGGATAGCGATATCCAATCTTTTCTTGTATGCAGTAACGAATTTCCTTAGTTTTAATGAAGATTCACAAATGACATTGACCTTATTAAGTAACTCTTCAAGAAACAAATCATCCATGGTTTTAGTAAAAGAAGTAGCAGCAATTTTCTTATCTAAAAGTTCTAATAACTGAGAAATTAAACGATCAATCATTTCAACACATTTACATAATTTCAAAATTTGAAACTTGCCTTCTATCATCCATTCCAAACTATACTTATTAGGTATTGTCTTAGAGGCTTCAATTTCTTTGAAGGTATCTAATTGCCAACTAATAAAATCTAACAGGTCTCTTATAATCGACTCTATCTTAATTAGATCAAATTTATTTAAATTATCAAAAGACTCTTTTTTTTTATCGTCTGAATCAATGACAGACATAACATCTTGCAAAGCTAAAATCGAGTCCGTCTTTTGATAACCTTTGGAGCCAAATAGTATAGAAGATAAATGAAATGATTCACCAGAATATCGACTTAGTGCTTCCCTTGCCTCGAGCATGGTGGTCTTTGTAAAGAAAATGGTATTATGAGTAGTGAATATGCAATCGAGAACGGGAACTTAAGGGGAGTGCTTTTAACTTGGATTTGTTCAATTTAGTATGGTGACTCGGAGTTGTTCTCCTTCTTTTCTACTCTCTGGTGTGTACACTATGTAAATTGTTAAACCTAATGATGATAATGAGGCGATTTGACTTGATTATAAACCAAAAAAAGCTAACAAAGTAAACAGTACAAACTTTATGTCAATGTTATTTTAAGCAAAGCCTGTATTAAACCTGAACGTAGGAATGTGATGTGTAGTTGAAGAATAGCTTGAGCTAAGTTTGTTATATTCCTTTACAAAGATTTGTGACTTGTATAGACACTTTGTTTTGGGAATAGTGGGTGTGTTTATGCCATTTCCAAATTGGGACTAGTTCACGCCGCACAAGATAATTTACGGCGTAGCGGTGTTGAGGAGTCCAAGAAAACATATATACATATTAGGAAGGTGATTTTCCCATTTCCGGAAATAATAATAAAAATACTCATAGCCGAGCATGTATTTCCTAATTTGTAAGCACATAGATATTTAACTATTATAAAACTTCCAGTCTCCGACACCTTCCTTTGTATAAAGTTAGCGGCTCTGAGTGCTTTTAGCGTGTCTTAGGATTTTATGATTTTCAAAACTAATTTAGTATGATCCCCCTTTAAAATTATGGTACAAAAGTTCTAAAAATTACTATCGTGCAAATGATTTATAATTATATAAACTAAATATTTGGAAAAAAGTAAAACTGAAAGCAAGGGAAAAAGTAGTAAACATATGGGTAGTTTATAGATAGAACTGAAAAGAATGATATCTAATTTTTCTTGTTAGCTTCCTCCTCTGGCTTAGCAGTATTATCACCCCTCTTCATTGGTTCTTGAATAGAATCATCCAGCTTTTGAACGTCTTTATTCTTATCAGCCTGCATGTTGTTACGAAATATATCAAAAACGTCTTTAGTGGAAAATCTGGAATCAGGGTCTATTTTATCAATATTATTCATTTTCATAGCTTTGGCAACAGTTGCCACGATCTTTTGCGACTGTTCTAAAACGAACTCACTTGAATATTCCAAGAATTTAATTCTTACATCCATAAATGCATCACAAAAGATGACGAAGCTATGTCCTGAAAATGCTTCAAACGTATGTTTCTTTTCACATAACGCTTCGTTCATATGTTTGTAAATTTGTAATTCAACATCGTGGTCAACGAAAATTAAATTTTCACCAATGTTTCTAATTTGTTTTTTCTGGTCATCTTCGGTAACACCGTTTGACATCATAAAAAATGGATCAAATTTAGGATCATGAATATGATAAAACATCGGATGCATGTTATGTCTGCCCCAAGGAAATCTATATAAATGATCATAGTTATAATCATAAACATCACCAGCTTTATCTACATCTTTTTTAATTGTGGCTATATTTTCCTTCAATATATCGAAATCCATAATTGGATCATATTGAATAATAGTAGTATGCTCCCAGTTTCTTTTTTCTCTTTTAAACCATTTGCCTAATCTATCAGGTGCTTTGTATAATTGATAATAAGGTTTATTATAAAAATGTGCAGCAGCAACAAACGTTTCTTTATCACCTTCACCAGCACCACCTTGACTTAAAAGTGGTGAGTATCCACCTGGACCATCAATATTGTAGTATAATGATAACAACAAGACATCAAAATGAGTTGATTTTCGGATCAATAATTGACCACTTTCTGAGGTCCAATCAGGAATAGTACCTTGTCTATCATGATAAGAAACGTCACTTTTCAAATTTTTTAAAGCTTCATCATTATAATATAATTGTGGATCTGTGAAAAAATCATTCATTTTCCTAATTGGTTTATCACCAACTTTTAATCCTGCAACTTTATAATAATATGGAGACGTTGTTCTTCTCCAAAAATCCGGCCAGGTAATCATTCCAAAAGTTTGATACACTTCTGATTCAAACAAGCGATCTGGATTATTCACAGCAAAGGAATCCGAATCCAACAAGAAAGTATTTTCGAAAGAAGAAGCTAGTAAGGCAAAAGACTTAAATTGATAACCTGATAAATGAAAATTATTCATAGTTTGTTTACCAAAAACAGTAGATAACACAACACATTTTGCGTTTAATTCAGGTAATACTTGTTCACAGTAATATTTTTCATAATCGGAATCATCAGGTAATATGACTTCAACTGGCAACATCGAACCAACTGACCTCAACGATTTAATTGATAAATAAGCATGCCAAGAATATATGCCACCTCCAACCACAGTATAACCTGAATCTTTATAAAACTTGGCAGGGAGTAAACGAGGTATTGATTCAACGACAGCTTTATGCTTTGGAATTAGATCTTCAATAAAATCATCTGGGAACTCCAATAAATCTTTTAATTCATTTTCTGACATTTTATAATAAGTTGAGTCCAATAAGTGAACTTTCCAGATTATTGGTTTACCATTCTCAATAGTTTGTCTTTGAGGATGAGTACTTGATATTTGATTCTCCTTCAATACTTTACAAAATTTTTCAAAGAAGTTATGGAATAACTTATCACCTTTACTAATATCAATATCTTGAGAATCATTCAGTTCGTAATCATCCAAAGTAATAAATTTTGAATCATTTAAACTTGACAATTGATTGAAGCTTATCTTTAAAGGGTTGTCCTTGTCATCTAATAGCTTATCATGTTGAGCCAGTAAATTATTAATTTTGTCTTGTAATTGTTTTTCTCTCTGAGCAGTAGCCTCCTTTATTTTTTTATTTAGTGCATTTTGTTCTTCAACATAATTCTGACTTGCAGGGTTTACGACGTTCTTGTAAGTTTCTAACGTATTTTCACTAAATGTAACCACAAAATGGAAAAACAGACAAACAAACGCCAAGGTAATTATGAATCGGATTTTATATTTACGTAATGAAGAAAAGCAACTAAATAAAAACATATGTTAAGTATTTTTTTTTTGAAGTTGTGTATAGGTATATATATATATATATATATATATATATATATATATTTGTTACTTGAATTTATGTGAGCCGATAATTCAAATGGCTATTGGAAAGTGTGAATGTAATGTTTGTACTATGTGTTGGGACGTTATGGAAGAGAATAATTGGGAGTAGAAAACTGAATGGAAAAGTGGGAGGCAGAAGGGAAGATGATAAATTTATATACAGTTTTCAGCCTACTTGATATATGGTATTATTAAATATGCAACAACTGTGTTTAGAAGTTATTATGTTGGAATTTGGAGAGTAGGCTTAAAAATTGCTTATGTAGAATAAAAATATTTGTGATTCAATCTATCAACAAATTAATACATAGAATCTAGATTAGTAAAATTGGATTACAGATTAGAAAGAAAGATGGTCAATTAGTTGGTAAAAAGTATATATATAAATAGAAAACGAAAACCCATAAACTTGTTGAATTAAATTTGTAGAAAATAAACTGGAGTTTCATGCTAAAGAAATTAATAGTACAGATTTACATAATACTCTAAAATCAGAAAATTAATTGCTGAGCTGCCAAACCTCAAACACGTTGCTTTGGCAGCGCATCAAATTCTTTACATCCCTGCTTTTTAGTGATGATCTAGCCACTACTTTTTTGCAACTCCAGGTGGATATTCCAGTAAATGGTATGAAACTGGCCATATAAATTTAGGAGAGTAAAAATAGAAAGACCAAATTACATTAGAACAATAACTTCCTTCCTTTCTTTCTTTTACTACCAATAAGTTGTAAGAGTAAATCATATATGCTCTTAATACACTTTCAGGGGTAACTCAATTTGAAGCCGAAAAAATAACAGGTACAATAATAATAAATAATGTACCTTAACCAGCCTGTTTTTCAAATCTTGGTAAACAAATTAGTAAATTCAGGACTGAAAAATAGGGTGCAAAAATAACCGGAAATATGATTTTTTAAATTTTTAGTCTTATCCGCTATTAATTAAAATTCAATTAATAATTACGTCATATTTCGCGAATTTCTTATTTTTAACAAATTATATACTAATACAATTGTCTATATATAAATTAATTTATGATTTATGATTCAAGGTTCAGGATTCAAGATTCTCTTCTTCATTATATGATGGTAAAAATGGAACATCTTCAAAAATTTTACCAAAGATCTCTTCAGTAATTATAACATCATAATCCCTAATGATGTCATCTTCTAACACTTGATAATCATTCCATTGTATTTCCTTTTCTAATATTTCGGAATGGGTCTTCTTTAAATATTCGATTCTATCTGTCATAAATTGCTCAATTTCTTCCATGTTATAACCATCTTTAAAACAATCGAATTGTAATTTATCGTCAATTAAATCTTTCTTCATAATTTCATAGAGCCATAGCTCAAAATCAAAATCAATCCATTTATTAAATTCATTACCAATATTTCTAATCTGTTCACCTTCTTGATTAACAGTAACTTTTTTATCTTTAATTAGAAATGGATGCATCTTAGGATTATGAACATGATAAAACATTGGTTTTAAATTCTCATTATCGTTCCATGGTTCTCTAAACATCTTTTTATAGTCGTATTTAAAATTCTCTTTTCCAGATTCCTCAATTTGATTTTGTATATTCTTAACAACTTTTTTCAAATTCTCAAAGTCACTAATTGGATCGAATTGTACAATTGTAGTATGATCCCAGTTCCCTGTTTCATGATCTTTAAAATATCCGTATATTTTTTCTGGCTTTCTATTCACCTGGTAATATGGTTTATTATAGAATCTAGATGCCGCAATAAAGGTCTCTTTATCACCTTCACCAGCACCACCTTGACTTAAAAGCGGATAGTAACCTTGAGGCCCATCAAAATTGTAGTATAAGGACAACAATAAAGCATCGAAATGTGTAGATTTTCTGATTAATAATTGACCACTTTCAGAGGTCCAATCAGGGATTGTACCTTGTCTATCATGAAATTCAACTTTTTCTTTGAAATTTTCAATCTCTTCGTCTTTGTAGAAAAATACAGTATTCGTGAATTGATCATTCATACGTCTAACCGGTTTATCACCAACTTTAATTCCTGCAACTTTATAATAATATGGTGAAGTTGTTCTTTTCCAGAAATCGGGCCACGTTATCATTTCCAGGTTTAAATATAAATCAGAAGTAAATAAAACGTCGGGATTTGTCACAGCAAGTGAATCTGAATCCAATAAAAATGTATTTTCAAATGATGATGCTAGTAATGCAAATGATTTCAATTGATATCCGTAAAACTCAAATTTATTTAGAGTGTCCTTACCAAACACTTGTGTCATTATTACACATTTGGCATTTAATTCAGGTAATAGGTTCTCACATAACTTTTCCTCGTAATCTGACTCAAATGGCAGAATAACTTCAACGGGTAAAACAGAACCAACATTTCTTAAACTTTGAATTGACAAGTACGCATACCATGAATAAACACCTCCACCAAGCATCGTATATCCAGAATCTTTATAAAAATTGGCAGGTGGAGACGGAGGAATCGATTCCACAACTTTCTTATGCTTCTCAGTCAAATCATTAATCAAATCATCTTCAAAATTTAATAACTTTAATATTCTTTCTTCAGTTAAATAAGAATCAAAAGCATCAAGAGCATGAACATTTGGAATAAGTGTCTTACCTTCGAAAAGACCCATTCTATCTGGATGTAAGTGAGACTGTCTATTCTCAGATAATAGATTTAAATACTTGTCAAAGAAATGTTGGAAAGATAAATCACCCTCTATAATATTAATATGATCATTTTCTTTATTACTGTATTCATCATCCATTTTTATAACTTTGGAAGGATCAAAATGGTTGATTGAATGTTTGATAGTCATATCACCATGCGAAACTTGTAATTCTTTGATTCTTGCAGTTAAATCTTTCGATTTTTGTATGATTGAATCCTTATCAGGAATATGATGATCTATTTGTTTCGGTGCAAAGGTAGACTTATCCTGTTGTTTCTGTTGCTGAGACTGTTCATGTTCAGATGCAGGTTCAGGTTCAGACTGCTGTGCCTGTTCATCATGGACTTCTCCGGCTTCTCTATTAGATTCAGAGTCAAATTTATCGTTAGAATCAGGTTTAACTTCTAAGTCCCCATGATGATTGCCCTTTTCGTCAACAACAGTTCCTGATAAATTATCATCGTTGTTCTGGTCATATTTGCTGCTTGGAGTAACTTCAACAGGATTAATGTCTGATGAAACTTTAAGTTTGTCGTAAAATGGTATTTTAATAAGTTTCTCATCATTCAATGGATCATAAACATAAACGTTATGTAATAAACACCCTGTAATTAACAGCAACAAGGCCATTATTAGTACCTTGAGTCGTTTACCTATTAACAGCATTTGGAGTAGAGATTTGTTATCTTTCTAAACGTTGTACTAACACAAGAAATCTCTCAAAAAGGAGTATATAACCTAAAGTGAATAGTAGATTGTAATAAATCAAAGAACAACTAGTGATGTTGCAAAGATAGTAGGAAAAAACGAGAAATACTTATCTAAAAACGTGACAAACTAAGTTAAATAAAATTGAAGAGATGAAAGCAAATTGATACAAATTTACTATTTGCAGAACAAATTAACTTGGGACTTTTGGAACCAAAAAAAAAAAAACGCGCGATCATGTAAGTTCAGTGTCCGTTTAGTAAAATCGATGCTATAAATAAATGATTCAAGTTAATTAGGTAATTGTAAATCAATAATGAATCAGCTAAATATATATATATATATATATATATGCTCCTTACACTAATTTAACAGTTTTATATCAGATGTTCTAATAGGTGTCTCTATATTTACAGTTGTGAGTTTTTAGTTATACTAATTTTAAGTCAAGACGACATAGAACGATCAATTACCTAGGATGTGCCAGGTAGCCTAAGTAATTATGTGTTAGGATTAAATCTATGGCAAGAGACTTACAAGGATACTACCAGACAAAAGTAAACACAAAAATAATACATTTCTTGTTTAAAAGGAAACAAAGAACTGAAAGCATGAGAATCATTAATAAAAACAGGAGTATAGAAAAAAGAAAATGCACAAAGCAGCAGCAGCAACCGCAATAATATCAAGACGAGAGAACAGACGAGAAAAGCGTCATTATAAAGTCTATAAAAAAATTAAACTAATTGTAATTAAAACGTCAACGGATGGAAGGAGATTCGGCAAACCAAAAATCAAAAAAAATAAAAATAAAAATAAGCGTAGAAATAAAAATAAGCGTAGAAACATACAAAATTCACAGGTACACAAATACACTAACCAAAACGGTATTGAAAAAAAGGTATTATAAAAAGAATAATTACTTCTGAAAGAAACCATAAATAGCAAAAAAAATAAAAGAAAAATAAAAAGAAAAATAGAAAAAAGACAGAAAGCTGATACTCCTTTGTATATTTCAAACTTAAAAAGCGCTTTATAAAGCAATAACATTAATAGGAACATCCAATGCATCCTTATCAGTAAACCCGATACCATCAGCATTCTTGCCATTAGACAGATCAACACCACGACCCACATAATATCCCTTCAAGTCGAATCCAAAACTCAAGAAATATCTCTTAACGAAATAACAACTTTCAAAAGTAGGTAACACACTTAAATTCTTTGTGGTTAAAGGGTTAAACTGTAATGGAATATTCACTGTGGTTACGTAATTGACATTTTTTTGATTATAATGTAAATCTGATGGGGATTGATATTGCTTCCATTGCGGCTTCAATGTTTGAAATTCAAAAATTGGTAGCTTATCATCGGATCTCTTAATATGGGCGATGGCATTTGTATCGTAGAATATCTGCTTGTCAACTCCTCGCTTCGTTCTATTTGATATGGCTTTCATTTCACGTGAATACTGGAGGAAAGTTCCCTGGATTGAAGATAATCGAGGTTTGGCAAATTCACCACCTCTTGTTAAATTCTTTGAATTAAAAGTGATTGGGATTGGGAATGGTGATGACAGTAAGATGGATTTTAGTAGTGGTTTAATGGTGATGATTTCAGGGGGCTTACTTTGAGCAGAATATGATGTGAACAATAACGATAGCTTCACTGTTTTAGTACATACTTCATCATATAATTGGGACAATTCTTCCAATGGTCTATTTGTTGCAAACTTTCTTAAAGTTTTTGGAACAATATAAGGTATTCTGGCATCTTTGGCAATAGTACATTTCACGCCCAATGTTCCAACTCTGCTGGCTAGTTTACTTGAACTGAAATTTATCAGCTTCTTCTTTGGCTTTAGAGGAACAACTATCTCACTTTGGAATTCATTAGCAATACTTTTAATATCAAACTTTCTGGTAGAATCTTCATCAGAGGACAGAAGTTGATCACGTGAGTTGGACACACCTTTTGAATCTCCAATGGAATTACTTGTAATTGAAGAATAACTATCAAAGTCAACCAAATCACTACTTAAATCAATCAACTCTGAGTTTTCACGAAGGATGATTTCCGAGTTCTCACGAGAAGCTGAAATTTTCCTTGGATTGCCTATTCTTAATTTCTCTTTCTCTTTAACACATTTATTTTCAAGCTCTTTCAGCTGCAAACCAGTTTCTGGTTCATTTTCATTTGACAATGAAGGATAGATATAATCTTTATTAGTAGTAACACATCGTATATAATACTTTTTATCATTCATCAGACAATATTCTTGGTTCTTAGATGGTAGAGCATTATACCCAGAATTTAAATCAGAATAGTTTTCAATCGAAATAATGGAAACGTGCATGCAATAATTAATAGAATAGCCTTTATGAGCTTGATCATTCATCATAATTGGGGAGCCAGGAAGTTCACACTTTCCATAACCTAAAGCTTTATTGAGAGAGACCTCATCAGAGACAATATCACCATTAACGGTAGCTTTTAAATCCAGGCCCAATGAAGGAGGCAATTTATTGATATGTTCAGAAAAAGAATGACTGCATGTATCATCGAATAATTGCTCGGGGATTTGAAATTTGAAAAACTGTTTATATTTCTTACCAGATTCCAAAACTTTGTCGTCAGTTAAACCGTACTCAGTGTCATCTAATTCATCATAACTTGCAATTGAAGGTGTTGTAATGCCGACATTAGGCACGTAATATTGATGAGAAGAAGCACTAGGATCAACAATCCTTAAGAACTGTCTTTTGATTATTTCTTTGGAGTGTCTATTGTTTCTCAGGGGTATCGTGACGTATCCTTCAAATGTTCCCAAGACCAACTCATACTTGATTGGTTTCTTGGAAGTGTTTTGAATTTGGATTGAACCTGTGATGATATCACCTGGATGGTATTCACGCAACAAACACTCTTTATTCATAGGTTGGCCAAATTCAGGATATTCTTTCGTCAATGTAATTTCAATTGCAATTGATGAATTCAATCTTCTGAGTCTGTTTAAATTATTCACTAATTTGTCCCCTGAAGAAGAAGTTGATGCTGTAATTGCTGAGGTTTGATCTGCTCTAGAATTGTTTTTGCTGTGATTCTGGTTCTTTTGAAGTCGTCGTTGTTGTTGTTGTTGTGGTAATGAAGGTAATTTTGATTGAAAATTAATTGGAATTTTCTTCACTGATATCGGTCCTGAGACAGAGTGAGCCTGGGGAGAAGAGAGCCTCTCAGTGACTTTCTTAGAATTAGAATTAGAATCATGGTTAGAGCTGGGCTTAAGCTTGGGCTTAGGATTGGAAGCTAAATCTATGCGATGAGAAGATGAAGAAGAAATGGCTGTTTTGTTGTGGGAGATGGGGGAAGAAGTGAGAGTGTTTGAATTCTGAGAAGAGATGGTTTCGGCTCTGTCTTTGATGTCTTTATCACTTAAGCTCCGATTTGCAACGGATGATGATCTATCTAGATAAAATGAAGGTAGAATATTGTGACCTTCTTGGGAACTGAGAGATAATGGAACTTCATTTTGCATAAAGTCGAAATAATCCAGCATTTCATCTGGAAACTGTTGAGGAAGATTATTGGGTGTATGTGGAGCAGAGTTGTTGGCATTGGGCCTAGAGTTACTTGACGTCAGGTCTGTAATATTGCTAAGTTGGGATTGAGTAGGTGAATTCTTGAAGGTGTCACCTCCTAAAGTATCTTCACTTCGAAGCTTGGAGTCTAACGGAGTTATGGATATAGACTGTGGAAACATGTCTTGAAGCATACCTACTGTGACTGTTGTGCAAAAAAGAGATGAATCAAGAGATTTTAAGAGAAGCAATATTGAAACTTTACTAGAAATTGTGGATAAAGATACAGGCAGGAATTACAAGTTGATTTATATATGGATGTATGATGTATAATAGCGAGACAATTAAGTAGGATCTGATCGCCTTGTTATAAACGGGATTATGTAGTTGTAAGGGGGTATGTCTAAATAGAATATTATGGGTACTGATAATCCAGATTCAAGAACAATAAAATTCCTGTTTTTTTTGCTGTGATTGAGCATTAGGGGTCGAATATAGTGGACAAGACCTTAAACAAGTCAAAGTGTAGTTGACAATACACCAAGAGGATTGACAAAAAAAATGTGATAGTAACGTATGATATAGAAGATCTGCTATGCATATATTATGCTCAATAAACTATTTCTGAGAATCAATGTTGTAACTCATGATCAATTAAAATAAAGTTTAGATGTTTCTCACAAGTTCCATTTAAAGATTTTCGTTGCTCAAACTAGAAGAACTTGAGTTCCAAGATCAACAGCTAGGGCACTGATGTATATCCGAAACAGTAACAAATAAAGCTTTTGTTGAACAAATAAGCTTATGATTGAGTTTGAAATTAATCCAAACGGTTTTACTTATTAAGGCGTTTGATGAGATGCGTAATTTGTAATTGACAATCGGCAATTCTATTCAAACAACGCAGAACCTGCGGTTCGAGGTTCTATACTTTCTCTAGAATTTGTTGTTAAATATCATCATCATCATCATCTCTACTAAACTGTCGACAGATGAATAAATATAAATATCAGGATAAGAATGAAAATAAGATGAAATACAGGATCAGGGACCACAAATTACAAAATATACTCACATCAGCTCACCTTTCAAGACAAGCCAACTTTCTTAATTCAAATTAAACGTTTAACCCTCTCGATATAGTGTTACTAACTCCAGACTTGATTAAAATTCAAAAAATATAACAAACATGAATATGTACTTAATTAAACTTATATATTCTATTTATTTTCATTTCCTCGGAAGGAGAATGAAAAATCTTTATTTCCGAAACTAATAATATAAATTATTAACTAAAAGTATATATGAATATATATATATAATGTAGGTACAAATTCCTTAATTGGTAAGGTGAATCTCTCATACCCAGCTATGATCAGATCTCAAATCTTCCAAGACAATGATCCATTATCTGCATTGCCTGTTATTCATATATATGAACTCGAGCTATCAATTGCGTTATACATATATATCTAAATAACCTCAACTTCAGATATAAATAATAAATAATAAATAATAAATAATAAATAATAATTAAGTCTTTAAATTATTAAAATGAATGATTAAGAATTTGTGTCTATTCTAAATTTGGATCTCGATTAACGATCGGTCTAGCTGAGAAATTTTTCAAAATTGTGCTAACTAAACCAATTATAAAGATTGAAGACAGATTGTAACACAATTAGAAGGTAGATATGTAACATAACCACTATTATTGAGAAGGTAAACATTAAGCATTAATTGATACATTTTCGTATCTCCATCTATATACATACACACACATATATATATATATATAGGCCAAAACAATATACGCAGCTACTCCCTCCTTTCCTGTATTTATGACGTATTGCTACCATCCACAGATTATTTAATATATGAATTATTATTACTGATAGTTCAGCCATTGATTTATTATGTCTTTCTTCAAAAGGATCTGCTGTCTTTATTGATGGTTCATGATTGGCATGCGTTACGTTCATTAACTAAGAACATAGAGAATAAAGTACTTGTCTGATCCATGAATGTTCTTGTATTAATACAACCATATCCGATATATGATTATACGGACTCCGTTTTATATAATATCAACCTTCAGTACTCACTAGTGGTGTTAAGTAAATAGTAAGTATGGATATAAAGAATTCACAAAGCTATCATCAAAGTCTTTATGCTAGAGAGTAAACGCCTGAGAGTTTTATAATAAGGCTTTTTATTTTGCTGTGATCAAGCCCAACTATCGGTAAAATAGCGGATCTATTTTTATGTAAGGGATACATCCGCATCTAAAGTTAGAGCTGGATCGGAGGTTAATCCGGAGATTTTACCTTTTTTGATTTTCTAGTAGTTTTTATACCGACGCGTCTATCGGCTAAATCTTATAAATACTTACGTAAACACTCAAGGCATCACTTGTTTACAATTGAAATATCACATCGCAGTAGGTTAGACTTTGTACCAAGTTTCATATATAAATGATTCTTCAATGGTTCGTAACGATTTGTCTTACCTTGATTTATTTTTTTTACATACAATTAATTAAAGTTATACATTCCTCAACTGGAAATAGTCTTTCATGCCATTAAATACGACCTCAACTAGAAACCCTCTCACAAATCTACGCGTTAATAACAAGCCGCTGTCGACAGCAACAACAACAACAACAACAACATCATCATCATCATCATCAATGGAGAAATCAAGAGTGTCCAAATCTAACTTCTTACTCAAATCTCCACCATCCAAACGAGAAACTGTCTTCAATAGACTAAGTGTGAGGAAATCTACAGCACCTATACAAACTCCAACTAGCCAACCCAGAAATGGACCTAAAAAATGGAGAATTAATGATTTCGAACTGGGAAGAAAATTGGGAAAGGGTAAATTTGGACGAGTTTACTGCGTTAAAGAGAAACATTCTGGGTTTATATGTGCTTTGAAAGTTATGGATAAGAAGGAGTTGGTTTCTTATAAAGTCGAAAGGCAACTCGTTAGGGAGATTGAAATACAGGCTAATGTTCGTCATGTTAATTGTTTACGATTATATGGATGGTTTTATGACGATGATAATGTATATTTGATTCTTGAGTATGCTAGCGATGGTGAATTATATCAGCTGTTGAAGAAACAGAAACGGTTTAATGATATTAAGGCTTCTTGTTATATTTACCAAGTCACTAAAGCATTGATTCATTTGCACTCCAAAAACATTATTCATCGAGATTTAAAACCTGAGAATATTTTACTTCATTTTAATAATCGGATAAAATTATCAGATTTTGGTTGGTCTGTATACTCTCCTAATGTTAGAAGAACAACCATGTGTGGTACTTTAGATTACTTGCCCCCTGAAATGGTTGAAGCCAAGAAACATGATGAAAAAGTTGATATTTGGGCATTAGGGATTTTGATGTATGAGTTTTTGGTAGGTAAGCCTCCATTTGAAGAAGAAAATTCCAAAATGACATATAAAAGAATTGCTAATGTGGATTTAAAAATTCCAAACTATGTTTCTCCTGAAGCCAATGATCTAATTAAAAAATTATTAAGATATGATCCTAATAAAAGAATTGGATTACACGAAGTTTTAATACACCCTTGGATGGTTAAAAACAGAGTCGGTTGGAGAGAACTTTTAGAAAATAACTGAAACAAACAACAAAAAAAAACATATATTTATTATTTAAATTCTTTGCTTTCGAATTTGTACTATATACACATATACACGCTTACCCTATTTATACAAAACAAAACAAAATTCTGTAAATTTGTTTGTTCAACTGTAGAAACAAAAAAAAAATTAGCTATGCTAATCTTCTATTATTTCTAATAACCTTCGGCAAACCTTTAACATGTCCTTTATCTTGATCAGTCATAATTAAAAACACTCTACCAGATTGATTCATTCTACCTGTTCTACCAGCTCTATGGACCAAATCAATGGAAGTCTTAGGAACGTCCAACAGTATAACGTTTCTAATACCACTGAAATTGATACCACGACTGACCAAATCTGTACATACTAAAACTTTTAAAATTGGTCTTGTTGGATTTTCAAGTAGTTTAGGTGGTTCAATGAAATCTTTAATCTTGTCTTTTCTTTGTTCCGCAGTATCATTACTACTTATGAATGTAACATCATGATTATACTTTTCCTGTAATCTTTTAGCAACTTTTGGTGCATCTTCCTTCAAATTAACAAAAACAATGACCCTTTTTTCAAATCCACGTTCAGTACCATCACAATGAATAGCATACAATGCTTGGGCCATAGCTTTCATCTTTGATCCTTTATATGGAGCAACACTGGCGTTGATAACCCTGAATTCAATGGATTTAGGCAATTTATGCAATGAAGGAGTGGAAATTGGGGTTGAATTGGGGAACAACATTTCAATCGATTTGTTGAATTCAGAAGGGAAAGTAGCTGAAACAAAAACCAAATTGGATAAATTGGTCATATGTCTTAATGTTGAATATGTTTCCGACACGAACGATTTATCCATTAATGTGTCTGCTTCATCAACAACACAGAATTTAACTTTGTTTAGCAATGCCTTAGGGTGTGCAATGGAATCATATTTCGTTAATGAAAGTAACTTACCTGGTGTAGTAACCATGATATCTATTGACTGCTTGAAATGTTCGATAAAATTCAAGAAATTGGTATCTGTATCCCACTTGTAGATTTTCAAATTCAATGTTTCTGAAATTTTCTCTAGTGTTTTATATACTTGATCGACTAATTCATGGGTAGGAACAAAAACAATATTTTTAATCCCTGCCTTGACCCTCTCATCATTGGTCTGTGCTTCAGCTTCAGCTTCTTTCAATAGATGTAACATAGGTGCTAAATAAGCCCAAGTTTTACCTGAACCTGTTTCAGCAGCTAATGTATACACTTGTAACAAGTTATTGTAACCTTTACCAGAATTAAGAATTTTTATTGATGCAGTTTGGATTGGAGTTGGTCTAATAATAAGACCATTTAATTCAGATTCTGTTTTCATTTTCTTTGTTGGATCAACATTATTCTGGTTTCTTAATATAGTTGAAGATTTAATCTCATTAATCAATACATTACGAACTTGAGGTAACAATTTAAGTTCATTAAAATCTGTAATTTTGGATATCAAATTCTCTAGTCTTTTTCTTCTACTTTCTTCGGGTAATTTTAAACCGGAATAACTACCAAATTTATATGGCAAATTTGGATCAGATTGTGTTGAATTATGACGATTATCTGATGATTTCAACTTTTTATAACTATTAGGTTTAGATTTATACTGTGCCTGTGATTTGAATTCTGATTTTGAGTGTTTTGGAACTTGAAGAGTTTTACCCTTGGTTTGACCATATGATTTAGATCCATATGATTTGATCCTTGACGCTGTAGCATAGAACCTTACAGGGGAAACCTTAATTAGTCTATTCATTTATATTAATTCTGCTTAATGGTCCCAAAAGAGCCTTATTTTTGCATTTAAATGAGTATTTTCTAAGGTTTTTTGAATTAGCTATTTCACTATTTTAAAAGATAAAAATTGAAAATGCCAATGAGATCGTCTTATAGTCGCACGTCGATTTTCTTATTTTTTGAAACTATTCCCGACACTCGAAACTAAACTTCTGCTAGCTAATAGTCACATGATATACACGTTTAGTTAATTTTTTCAATTGGCTAAATAACTACCACAAACATTTCAACATGTATTCTTTACAAAGTTGTACTTTTATGGTACACTCACAAAGAATTTGCGATTTTTCAGGCTGTGAATTTCTTCTCTATGAGTTCAAGATACTAATCATAAAAATCAATCAACGACTAACAAATATTTTGAAATTTATGCTTGGCTTACTTTGTTCTTCACATTATTTGGTTTTCTTCCTTTTTTTTTTCTTCCCATTTATTATTTAATTATATTTTGACCTGACCAACAGAATTTTCAAGTACCATAAACGATGCCAGCTTTCAATCCTGAAAACGAACATTATTTTAATCCAGCAAAAGATAGAAGAGTGGCTTTAATCACTGGCGGCAATAGTGGTATCGGCTTTCGCACAACCTTACATTTATTCTTGCATGGATTTATTGTTTACATTGCTGGTAGAAATAAAGAAAGAGTTCTAACCGCTATTGAATCTATCAAAAAGGAAGCTAATGAAATAGTTTCAAAATACTCTAGCAAGCAAATTAATGAAAGATCATTGGGTGAATTACACCATTTATCGATTGATTTGTTAGATTTAAAGTCTGTTGATCAAGCGGCCGCTGAATTTAAAGAAAAAGAAAGTTACTTGAATTTGTTGATTCATAATGCCGGTATTATGGCTGTTCCATTTGAGCTGTCGAAAGATAAATTTGAAGTTCAAATGCAAACTAATTGTGTTTCTCCATTGTTATTAACTGATAAGTTATTCCCATTAATTCACCAACCAAAAGTGACAGATCCAAGAATTGTATTTTTATCCTCAATTGGTCATCAATTTGTTTGGTACCATGCTAAACCTGATAATCTTATGAGTAGCCAGTTCGCAGATAATCTTTACTATACCTGGATGAGATATGGTAACACTAAGTTGACTGACATTTACATTGCCAAAATTTTGGCTAAAAGGCATCCAAATGTTTTTTCTATCTCTGTTCACCCTGGTTTGATAGTAGAAACTAACTTATACGACACCTTTATCAAAAATCCAATCATGAATATCATAAGTAAATTCATGTTTAAACCTTTGGGTAAATATTTTGGTGTTGATCCTGAACAAGGTTCTTATTCTACTTTGAAAGCATCATTGGACCAGAATTTGACTAAGGAAAAGGATAATGGTAAATACTATACAGTGCTAGGCAAGGAAGTTGATCCTTCAAAGATTGCACAAAATCAAGACTATGCCAATGAGTGGTGGGTTTGGGCTGTCAGGGAATTAGGGGATCGTGGATATAATCTTACTCTTTAGTTAAATTTTGACATTTTTGTTTTGCAGAAGATTTAGTTTGCCTATTTGGTGTGTTTATTCTATGATTTACAGTTAACGTTTAGAAGACTCTCAAGTTATTCATACTCTTCCTATAAAAGACATTTCTTTGATATTTCAACTCTATTTACAGTATATTAAATTAAAATAACAAGAAAAAAAAAACATATTTCCTAATGGATATATATATTGAACTATATTACAAGACTCTAAACTTAATAAGTTTCACTGGTCAACACAATGGAACCATCTAATAAATCCACATCTTCAATGACAGCATCTTCAATCATATCACCAATTTCAAGATCACTTAACAAATTCTTTTGGTGCTGTTTTTCTTTTGATTCTGTTTGCCCGCTTAATGCATACCAGCTGGTTCTCAATATCGATCTGACACCATAATCTAACATTATAACTTCAATCAGACCATCATCTGTAGGTTTCTGGGAAACAATACATTTAAAGTACAATTTTTCATCTTTACTGGTTTCTTGTAGTTGTTTCAAAACTTTGAAAGTAAAAAAACCAGTCATCTTTTTAGAGATCTTGTTATTTAACTCAGTTTTGAATTTCAATTGAGTAGCCACAAATGCAGCGTTATTTTCATTGAACATTAATTCCTTTTTAGATTTAAAAGCATGTACTTGCCAATGATTAAGCAAATCTGAGAATCTTCTTAATGGCGAAGTGGCAGTAGAGTAACAATTCAAGTTCAACGACTCATGTTTGACTGGAAATGAAGTAATAGTTGATTTGGTCATATAATTTTGTAACAATGACAAATCTTTAAAGGATGGTTCTGCCGATCCTGCAAGTAAATGGGATAAGGCATATTCAACTTCTTTGGAACGTGGTAATTTCCCCTGACCTTTAAAGATACCCGGAATTCTATTTCTTTGTAAAAACTTACCAAATATATGATTTGATTCTACCATAATTTCAGAAACTAATAATTCAGATTTTGTTTGTTGTAAATCAGGTGAGTCTTCAGGTAATTTAGATTTATCAGAAACCTCTTTGAATGTTAATTGAAGATTTTTGCCTTCATCTTCTGTGATATCTGTAATTTCTCTACGAAAATTAAAATGATTGAAAATATTTGATCTACCATTCTTTTTAGCTAATGAGCCTAATCTTGCAGAAATTTCATATAATTTATGCAAATTGTCTTTCAATATTTCAGAATCAATTTTGGTCTGTTTCGAAATTTTATATAGTACTTTTTCAGATTCAAGGGTGTCGTTTAAAACATTGTCGACTGACCCATAATCAATTTTGATAAATTTCTTTGCAGTACCAAATTCAATATCACCATTATTTTCGACAGGCCTAATTTCATTTGTTTTCATATTGACTATAAAGCTAATTTTGATAACTCTGGTGTCTTTATTAAAATCACCTAATTGAATTTCTTTCGAAAAAGCATTTGGTAACATAGTAATAGCTTGAGCATTATCCAAATTTGGCAAGTACAAAGTCAAACCTCTTTCAAAAGCAATTTTAGAGATTGTTGAATTCGAACTTAAATATGATGAAGGATCAGCAATGAACGAACTTATTTGATATTCATCCTTATTCAACTGTTTAATTGAAATACCATCATCGATTTCTAATGGGTCAACCGAATCAATACAATATATTAGATCATCAAATGTTTGTCTCTCAGTTTGCAGATCCTTTTTCATGTCAATGAAATTTGATAAGTTTTCGGGGGAGATTGAATCATAAAATTGCTGTTCCAAATCGGCCTTAGATGATAAACCTGAACCTGGGATTAGTGAATTATACCACCATTTGGAAGGATCTTCATTATTTTTAATTTCATTCAAATTCAATAACAATTCATAAATACCAGTTCTAGTTATATCCACATCTTTATAAGGTGTAACGCTTCTTACAATTTTTAATAAAAATGATTCTAATATGTCGTCACGGAAAGAGGCTGCACAATACAACTTAAGCGCTTCAATCACCTCATCGTAGTATTCTGGCTTTTCAAATAACTCTAATGTTTTATTATTGGTATTAATATCAGAATCAATTGTCTCTAATTTTTTATTAATATAACTTGAAACAACATCATAATTAACAGGGTTGGCCTTGAAAAATTTAACCATCTTATTGAATTTAACAATTCTATTTAATGGCACAACAGTAACAAAACTCGGAGCAAATTCAGCAACCGAATACTGAAAGATTTGATTGTTTTTTCTAAGACTCAAAGCAAAAGCATAATACTCATCTATAAGAATTTGAGCATCTAAGTTAACTGACCCTTTAATTGACCTACCTAATGTAATAGAATCAAATTGATTATCAACTGATAATTTATCAGACAATTTATTTAATAAATCCTTATAAGCTTTATTGATTTTATCTGGATCACTTGACGTTAAACCTTTAGCCAATTCTTCTAAATTTGTAAGTTGAGTGGCTTTGTAAAGTTGATAAAAAGTTAGTTGAATAGGAGACTCATTACTTTGTAGAATATTATGCAAAACTTCTAATTTTAAATTGAGTTCAGGAAGTTTATCCCAAGCACTATTGATAATTTTCGTTAATGAATGTGAGATGATTGATGAGAATAATGAAGGTAGAATATAGGTTTCAACCTCAGAACTACTTGCATTTTTGGCTATAACACCATCAAATAATCTATTTCTCTCAACATCATCTTCAATTTTATAACGTGGTTTACCAATTGGAATGATCTCAACTTCCTCAGAAACATTTTGAAGAAAATCTGATTCTTTTAAAATACATTTGTTAAACCAACCTTTTGGAAACACTTTTGGTAAACGTAAACCCATTTGAAAACTCGAAACAAATTCTATTTCACCAAACTGATTAATTAATGTATATCTTGGGTCTTCTGGTGTCTTTGGTAGTTCGGCGACAACAGCTAAATCATTCTTATCTAATGTACTTGATAAATCAACGACATCACCAACTTCTAATTCCGTATATTGAATATCCGTAAACGTTGTGTTATAGTTCATCTTGCCATATTTTTTCATCAACTTAAGAGTAATGTTTCTTAATGTTTCTTCCATATTTTTGTCGTTGTATTTAACGTTCTTACCAGTATCGAATAAATGGTGGCCTAACCAATATTCATTTGGTTGGATGTACCTGTACATTTTTCTCAGCTCATATTCTTCTTTGATTTTATCCAAATCTGCATTAGATGCTTCTTTTAATAAATCTTCTGGAGTTTTGATAACTTTTCGAAGATCATTTTTGATCATTTTTCGATCCTTTGGTCTTCTAGCTTGTCTGCATAATATTGGAGTAAATGAAATGAATCTGGCATTGACCATGCTTTGAAGAGCTTTCTTCCTCAATAGAATAGTCAAAGGCGCATATGCAGTAGCTTGAGACAACATTATAAAATATTGATTAATGTATTATGGATGTGCCCTTGTTTTGCGTTTAACTTAACTTCAACAAAAACACTTGAATCTCTAAAAGTTTTTCGGAATTTGGAATTTTATATATTTTTTTCTACTTATACTCCTCTAAGCCGCGTAAGCCTTCATTACGCCACTAGAGGCTTTTAATTTTAATTTAAATAGATTTTAATTCATTACTGTCAATTTATAAAATATACGCTAAAACACTTTATTTAGAACACTTTCCAACTTCTTTTTATCTTTACTTTGGGTCTTAATACTATCGTCAGCATCAGCCCTATTCGTTGTGACATTCCTCTGTTTGAAAGTTCTCTTAACATTAATTTTTTCATCCTTTCTATCATCATCATCATCACCGGCAGCTTTTCTTTTTTGTTTCTTGGTGTTTTTAATATTTTGAATCATCTTACTAGTTTCAACATTTTGAATAAAAGCCTTGTTAATTTTATGTTGTTGAGATAATTCCATTTGGAATTTCGATTCTCTCGCCTGAATTTCTCTATTTATTGAATCGGTCAAATCAAACCATTTGAAACCTTTCAAGTATTTGATATTCATTATATCGTCATAATAAAAATTACGTTTGTTACCACCTAATTTGTTACCATTTAAGGTCATGGCACATAATTTTGCGTCTTTCTTGTTTATGAATTCAGCCCAACCTTCATCAAACTTCTTTTTCTTGTTACCACCAGTTTTCACTCTTCTTTTATAATTCTGGTCGGATTCTGGCTTTAAATAGATTCTACCAACTTTACCAAATCTACTTAAGACCGATCTTAGCTTTGCTGGTTTCATATAAGGTGGGATTGATGAGAGGTATATAACACCACTGTTTTTGATTTGATCTTGTTGTTTTTTAATTTGTTGGGGTGATAATTTTTTATTTGCATTTTTTTTGGTAATTTCTTCCAACATGTCATTAAAGGCATCATGAATATTACCTTCTCCTTCATTATCTTCTTCCTTTTCATCTTGATCATTACCTTCTCTGTAATTGATATCATCAATGTCAGCTGAATCTAAATCTGAATCTAAATCTGAATCTAAATCTGAATCTGAATCTGAATCTTGAGTGTTGAACTTATCAATCTTTTGTTTTTTCAAAGAAGCTTTGTGTACCAAATTTAACTCTTCGTCATCAGACAAATAATCATTTTCACTATCACTTGACATGACGATCTTTTTATGGTGTTCTGTTATTTATATTTAAAGGAGGTTACTGTAACTAAAAGGTGTATTAAAGATGCATAAAAATTGTTTAACTACGTATACAAAATAAAAATAAAAAAAATTTGAACAGTCGCTAAATTAAACTTCTCTTTCAACATAGGGACCCCATTTGATTGCCACTTCCACAGCACAGGCACCCCAGTCTTCACCATGGTTGTGCATCTCTCCTTCAATTAAACCAGCTCTGGCTTGTGCCTGATGCTCAGTGAGACAGGTTAGGACACCAAAGATGACAGGAACACCCAACTGGAGCTGGAGATTCATCAAAGCCTTTGTGACAGAATCGCAGATGTACTCGAAGTGCATGGTGGAACCTTTAATCAATACACCAATTGGAATAATAGCATCCAAGTTGTATTTCTTGATCATGGCTTTAGAAGCAAATGGTAACTCGTAAGATCCAGGGACAGATTCAATGATGATGTTTTCTGGTTTAACGTTCAACTCAAGTAGCTTTTTATGAGCACCGCTAACTAGTCCATCAATAATTTCTTTATTCCATCTAGCATGAAGAATACCCACTTTAAGGTTTGACCCGTTATATATCTGATCTATTTTTCCTAATCCTTTGACAGCCATCGTATATGTTTATGTTGATTGTATTCGGTATAGAAGTGTTCAGTATAGAAATTTTATTAAATTAAGGAATTGAGAGCATTTATTGTCACGTAGTCTGACTAATAACTTATGCTAGCGATTACCTAATCTTATGTCAATTTTCCCGTGCCATTAGACCTGAGTAATCGCTTACTCTTATTGAAGTACAACGGTAAACAAAGTGAAAATGGTAATATATCCCTATCAGTTTAGGCACCAAATGTCTGTTATACTAGCTATCAGCTCCAGTCATAATACTATGTCAATGACCAACCCACTCTCAAGTTCACCATTTTCAGACCACCTCTAGCCAACCTGCACACGCCTTAGGACATAGATCATAGACCATAGACGTATCGACCCTCAGTAAACAACGCGTTATTCTTTTTCAAGAGAATTCTGGGTCAGTCAGACTTAATCACAGTAATCCCTTTGATTTGCCACTTTTCTCCTCGTTTGTTTATCATTCTTATGCGTCTGTCTGTTTTTATTTGAATCCCTGTGCCAACTACAATATACCATAGAAGAATAAGTAGATATTACCTAATGTTATCTAGAAAAAGAGTTCGTTCGTCAGTCTCCATATCATCCCTGATGTCTATAACATCATCATCTGAATCAGAAAAGCAGGAACAACATCAACAGCTGAACAGTAACTTGATCGCATATTCTGATTCATCAATGCCTCCTCCTGCATTCCCAACATTATCATCATCGTCAATGGTTAAGTTGGGTGAGCCTAAAAAGAAATATCAGTTGGTTTCAATTGCAACTTTTTATTCATTAGAACCAAATAATTACAAAAACATTCACATACCCAATCAGAAGTTGATCAAGTTGGGTAGATCCAAAACTAAGAATGATGTAGTATTGGATAAGCCTGATTGTTCTACCACGCACTGTGAAATCATGATCAATTCGTTGAAAGACATTACAATAATTTCAGTTAAAGATTTAAGTATGAATGGTGTTTTTATTAATGGGAAGTTAATAGGCTCAAACAACACTGCGATAATCAACAATAATGATAAGATCTCATTTGCTAACTCGTTGCATTTTCTAATTAAATTGAATTCTGATTTTATTTTCTCAAAATTCCATGAAAAATACGAGATTGGGAAGTTATTGGGTTACGGACATTATTCACAAGTTAAAGAGATTACTAATAAAAAAACACACGAGAACAATTTAGCGGTTAAGATATTTAATCCTACGAAAATTAACGAGAAAAATTTCAACAGAGAGTTGGAAATCTTGAGATCATTAAATCATGATAATATTGTTAAGTGTCATGAGTTCTTTTTAGAACCTTATAATTTAGATTCAATTACGACATATTTAGTGTTGGAGAAGGTGAACGGTGGTGAATTGTTTAACAGGATTATTAAAAAGGGGAAATTAAGACAAGATGAAACACATTCGATTTTAAAACAATTATTAAATGGATTGAAATATCTCCACTCAAAAAGCATAGTTCATAGAGACCTCAAGCCTGAAAACATCTTGTTAGAAATAACCCCAGTAGATTCCGGTCTGCCTACTACCACAACGATTCCACCATGGGATCAAGGAGAACAGGAAGTGAAAATAAAAATTGCTGATTTCGGTCTAGCCAAAAACCTCAAAAACATTCAATTGACAACCACATTTTGTGGAACACCCCTCTATGTAGCTCCTGAGATTCTAGCCAACGACTTTTCCGTCACGGGATATGGTCAGAAGTGTGACTTGTGGTCCATTGGTGTGTTGCTTTATGTTTGCATCTGTGGATTCCCACCATTCAGTGATGAGTTAGCTCCACCGAATATGAAGCAACAAATCTTGCAGGGCAAGTTTGCCTTCTATTCCCCTTATTGGGATGACATTGATGATGTGATTTTAGATTTGATTATCAAATTGTTAGTGGTGGAACCTACGAAAAGGTTGGATGTGGAAGGAGCGTTAAAACATCCCTGGTTTACAACTCGGTTTATTAGAGGGTATGATTCAACTTTAACTTCAGCTATGAATTCGAGTAAGTGAATTCGGGGTAACCCCTCTCTTATATAGTAAGAGAATTGTAGCGCATAGGTTTGTTTTTATTTTTTGATTAAGTTGTTACTCTGAAGCTCATTCGTTTTTACATTATATTACATTAATTGTTTTTTTTTTCCGTTTTCTTTTTACAGTTTAAGAATCTATTAATCATTGCATATATTACACCAATGTTCAAAACAGCAATTGTGACCGCACGAATATCGAGAAGGACATTATGCACCACAACAAGAACATTATCGTCAGCCGACTTTACACATGTAATTATAGGAGCAGGAGTAGTTGGTCTAGCCATAGGCAAAGAACTCTCCCATAGAGCTAGCAATAAGGTGTTAATTATCGAGAAGCACAATAAATTTGGACAAGAAACTTCAAGTCGAAATAGTGAAGTGATACATGCAGGACTATACTACCCTCCAGAGTCACTCAAGACTCAACTTTGCATTGATGGTAAGAATCAACTATATGCTTTGAACAAAAAGTACCCGAATTTGATTAGGTTAAATCAGTGTGGTAAATGGTTAGTTGCCCAAACAGAAAAGCAGTTTGAAACTTTGGAAAAGATGCATAACAAGGCTAATAGTTTGGATATTCCAACTAAATTTGTTAGTTTGAGTCAAGGGTTGGTGAAAGAGCCTTTAATTCAAGCTAAATGTGGAATTTTGGAAAGTAGTTCAACAGGAATAATTGATTCACATTCATTGATGAACTGGTTGATATCACAGATTGAATGCCAAGAAGGAGAAGGAGAGATCATTTATGGTACTAATGTTATTGGGTTAAATTATGATAAACACAACGAAGTATATGAAGTCAATACTATTGATGTAGATGGTGAGGAAGTATCAATCAGTTGTAACAATTTAGTCAACTGTGCTGGGCTAGGTGCTACTGAGATATACAACATGTTGGTCCCGGAGAGAAAAAGAAAAACATATTTTGCGAAAGGTAATTATTTTGGTTTGGTAGGTTTAGCTAATTTACATATAAAGAGATTGATTTATCCTGTTCCTGAAACAAACAATGTTAAGTCTCTAGGAACGCATTTGACAATAGATTTATCAGGACAAGTAAAATTTGGCCCGGATTTAGAGTGGATTGAACATCAAGATTATAAAGTAAATGAGACTAACTTAGAAAAAGCATTAGTTGAGATCTCAAAGTATTTGCCTATTGTCAAGAGTAAAGAACAATTGGTTGGGGTTTACTCTGGAATTAGACCAAAGTTAATTGGTCCTAAAGATGAGCAATTTCAAGATTTTGAAATTGTTCAAGAACCGGCTCTAAAAGGATTTATAAGTCTATTGGGAATTGAATCTCCGGGATTAACGAGCAGTCTTGGTCTTGCGAATTATGTCAAACATTTATTAGGTTAAATAATAGTCTGAGAATATATAAAATATAAAATATAAAACACAAAATACAAAATATAAAATGTAAAATAAATAAAGAGAGTTAAACATCGAGAGATAGATATAAAAAAAGAAATAAAAAAATTACTATTTTTTGAGTGGGATGAACCCAGAAAATAAAGCACGGTATACCCGAGAGTGGGATCATTTTAATGTATTTTTCCGGAGCAGACGGTTAATCCGGGTTCAGCGGAGTTTGTGAAATGTCAGGTGATGAGATATGGGCTAACATAGAAGTAACATACCACTTTTGCACGAAATAGAGTAATGGTTATATAAAATAAAATATCAAACAGATATCTATTGTACATATTAATATATTAATAGTCAAATATAATGAAAGACCTTTTAAAGAATGAGTTATATATAAAAGACCTTTCCAAATTATTCAGCAACTCCGACGAGTCCGGTTATAATACTTAGGTGCACAACAACTCCTCTCTATTGTCAAACATCTGGCAGCACAGGGTGTTAATTTATTGTCAAAAAGTGGAGTTATTCCTTTAATACTGGCCCAACAAGTACTGTTCTAGGCAAGTGAAATTTGAATATAAAAGCTTCAATGAAAAGTTTTTCATTAAAAGTAATATTAATAAAAAATATGTATATATATATTGAACTAATAAATAATAATATTGAATTAAGAGAGTAACAATAATGATATATCAAATAAGATAAGAGTAGAGTGGAATTGAGTGGAATTGAGTGGAATAGAGTAGAGTAGAATTGAGTAGATTAAAGTAGAAAGTAGAGTTTTAAGAAAGGAGGTTTACGGCTCGGTGCTTTAGGATAGTAAATCGATCACGTTCTAGCTTTATTTATTTGTTTGTATTTTATACTAACCTAATATTTAAATCTGCTGCCTCTGAGGTTAAGGTGTTAATCTCAACAACTGGCAATTTCTCTCGTCTTATTACCCTTTTCTTATTACCTTTATCTTACCTTCTTCCTCTTTTTTGCCTTTTACATCTTATATCATTCTAATATACAACTTTACATCCTATTATGGTGTCTCCCATCACAGACACTCAGTCCATATTTTCGTCTGCCTCTCCCTCAGACTCAGACTCTCCGAATAACCTGAATATCAATTTGACCACCTCAAACTCAGCTTTTACTACTCCTTCTCCAAACTCAGCTGCTCTAAAACCAATATCAAGAACATCATCTTACGTTCACAGACAACATTCTTCTTCAGGTCACGGATCCCAGCACTTACCTCATCATCAACATCGTAACTCTTACGTGCAGAAACATACATTAAAAAAAGAACCTTCTTTTATTTCAATCGACGAGTCTTCTATAACCACAAACGACTACATGTCCCCTCATATAGAACAAGCTTGTGACTCGTGCCGTAAGAGAAAATTGAAATGCTCAAAAGAGTATCCAAAGTGTTCAAAATGTATAGATCACGGTTGGGATTGCTCGTATTCTCCAAGAACCGTTAGATCCCCATTAACTAGAGCACATCTTACCAAAGTTGAAAATAGAGTCAAGGAATTGGAATCCTTGTTCAAGAGACTACTACCCTCTGAGGATCTGGCTTCTTTATTGAGTGGTGAAAGATCAATTGACTCATTGACTCATACCACTACAAATTCAACAAATAATTCTTTAAATAACTCACCGAATTCTTCAAATGGTTCGGCAACATCAAACAACAATAGCAAACAACACTGTCATATTCATAGTAATAATCACACAATCCCTCAACTACCTGATGAGTATTTAAATGCTGAATTATCAAATAATATCAATTACGATTGGTCAGAAGATGATGACGAACCTGAAGCTTTCCAGCCAATCACAAAAATCACAACTATTAACTCTCTAGGCAACAGTAATATGGGTGGTAATTCAAGCACGGGCAAAAGCTCACCCCCAACTTCCATTTCCTCATTAAGAGATTCAAAGAAAAATTCATTGATTTCTTTAACCGCTCTAGATCATACAATGACAAACAACACTACTGCAGCAATTTACAAAACTAAAACAAACAATTCATCCATCAATTCTTCTCCTTATTTACAAGCAACTATTCCATCTCATATTACATTAGATGGTATGGGTGTCTCTTCAAATAAATCTGGGTTCCTGGGTGTTGGTTCTTCATCTTCATTTTTAAAAGTTATGAAAATTAATGAGGTTGATGAAGAAGATAATGATGATGTTCAATGCTGCAAACCTATCTCAATAAATTCAAGTAAGAAAAGTATTGATGATGTGATTATGGATGATGATTTCAAATTAGATAACGAATCCACCACTACAAAACAACCTTCGGAGTTAGATATAGAATCATTGAATGATAGAACAGTTCAAGAACGTTATATAACTGCTTATTTCAAATATTATCATACTTCTTACCCTTTTATCAACAAAGAAAATTTTGTCAAAAATTTCAACAATACAATTCCTATCAAAAATGAAAATAATTGGAAGGCTTTATTAAATACTGTTTTAGCTTTAGGTTGTTGGTGTCTTCATGGTGAATCTTCAAACTTGGATTTATCATACTACCATTTAGCTAAGTATTATTTAAAGATTGCCTCGAATGTTTTTGAAACTGGTAACATCACTTTGCTATCCTCTTTGATTTTGTTGAGTAATTACGCTCAAAAGAGAAACAAACCAAATACCGGTTGGAATTATTTAGGTTTAGGTGTTAGAATGGCAATGTCTCTTGGTTTATACAAAGAATTTCACGGAAATATAAATAAGAAATTGAATGATCTAAAACATGATAATAATAATAATAATAATAATAATAATAGTCAAGGAACAACCGATACTTTAATTGATAAGAAGGATATCTTAAATTTAGAAATCAAAAGAAAGTTATGGTGGGGTCTTTATATTTTTGATGTTGGTGCTTCTATAACGTTTGGTAGACCAATCAGTTTGCCACCAAATGAAGTAATTGATATTAAGTTAATGAACAATATTAATGATAACGAATTGAATAATCTCATCAATGATCCAAATATTTCGATATTGACTGATTCAATGTTAAACAAGCCATATCCAACTTTATACTCTGCAATAATTTATCAAACTAAGTTGACCATGTTAACCACTCCATTTTATTCAAAATTGATGGCTAAACCACCACCAACAATTGAAGAATGTTTGTCATTCAATAACAAGTTGTTGATTTTTAAATCAGAGCTACCTCCTTATTTCAATGAAGATGATGAATTAGCCAAATTCCAGTTCTTCAAATTGGTCCCTAAAAGAATGTATACGACAGATGAATCAAGATTGCCTGAATGGTTCAATTTATCAAGGGCGAGATTAATATGGAGATATAAGAACTTACAAATTGTTTTATTTAGACCATTTGTCTGGCAACGTATTGTTGCTGTGTCTGATAAGTCATTCATGGATACGGTTAAAACCGAAGAAGCTAAAGAAGGTAGACGGATTTGCCTCAATGCGGCTTCTGAAACAATTCAATCAATTGATAAATTTGTTCATGATAACGAAGCCAGATTGTCCATCATTGCTGTTTGGTATGCCACATATTTCTTATTCCAAGCTGTGTTGATTCCACTTGCTTGTCTTTGTTCCGACTCTCAGTCCCATCATTCTATTGAGTGGTTAGATGATATACAAAGAGCTAAAAAGACTTTATTGATTATGTCAAAGTATAACTCACTTTGTTTGAAGTTTATTAAGTTGATTGAGCGTTTATTAAACCAGATTTCAATGAACTCTAAATCAAACTCAATAATTGATATGAATATGCAGAATTATGATCAAGATTTTGCTTTAAGAAATGGCTTACCTTCTTCAACAACATCTTTGTTTGGTAATTATGGTGGCAGTGGTGCCTGTGATGAATGTTCTTCAACTACAAATTTTTCTAAATTAAACGGAATCACCAAGTCATTCAGCTTTAATACTCCAGCAACTACAAATTCAACCTCAACCTCTTCCACAACCGATAAATCTCCATCAAATTTCCAGTCAAAATCAAAATCATTTACAACTGAACAAACAAATTATGAAGAATCAAAATATTCCTCAGTAGATCCATTTGCACTATTAGATGAAATCAATAAACAAAAACCAAATTTCAGTCAATTAGGCAACCCATCCGCTTCTTCCTCACAAAGTCTACAAAACATATCTCAAACTCCACAACTCCAACAACAACAAGGTACATTATTCTACGATTTAATACAAGAAAAAGAAACATCAGCCACAAACTCTCCTGTACTCATGTCCTTGTCTAACTCTAACTACAATAACCATAACAATAGCAATAATACAACTTCGATCAATCCTACTTCAACTAGAGCTACTTCCACAGGTTGTGACATTGCTGATGATGAAGTGATGAATGATAGTAATGGTGATAAGCTGGCTAATCAGATCTCGATGGAATTGATTAATAATATCCATGCTATGCAAAAGGATAAAGTGGTTAAGACTGTAGAGGATGTAGATATGGATTCGAATACAACTATTGATGTCAATGGTAGCGCTGTTGGTAATAAGAATGGTACTAAGAATGGTAATGGTGAAAAGAATGAATTGTTGAATGATATCTATTCTTTGATTTTTGATGAATTCACTGATCCTATGGCTTTTGGTGTTGGCAATTAAACTACTTTGTTTACCGATTTTTAGTTTTCTTCTCTTTGTTACCTTTATGATATGATATACTACTATTGTTGGACCTATGAACTATTACTCTTCAATGAATGAAATTTCCCTTGTTTTTGCTGTTACAGAAATAATTGATATGATATGAAATAAATGACCTCTTTTTCCTTTTTTTTAATGAAATATGTATGCTACATGAATTATTCTTTTACTTTTAATTTTCACTTTTTGCTGTCGTTTTCTTGTCGTCAATTCATTGCTGTTAAAGTTGTTACTGTTTGTAAATTTTGAAATGAAATAAAATGGTATTCTGTTTTTATGGAGGGGGGTGTTGATGAAGAAACGAGAAATGCAATTGTTCTTGTTGTTTTTTGAGTGATTTCTTCCCTGATGCCTGTTATTTCTTTTTTGTTGTTTATGATGCTGTTGTGTCAATATCAATACCAATGCTAATTCTCAAACCACTTATACCAATTTATCTTGATGCTCAATGATACTTTCCTTTGATTCCTATACATAGTTTACTTCTTGTGGTACTGATAAATCGAATGTTTTCTTCTGTTATTGGGTGTTTAGGTGCAACTTCATGCAACTTTAGATATCCCATTCTTCTCCTTCGTTCAAATTAACGTCTTTCTGTTTGAATTGGCCCTGTTGCTTTAATATATTATGAGTTTTCTTTTTTGTCTTGTTTTCCTTTTTCTTAGTTCTAATCTTTTGATGCTTCTTTTCTTTATTTTTAATATATTCCTTTGTTTTGTTTTTCATCGAATGAATTGGCTTTTTTTGTTTCCTTGATTTTCTATGTTATTTCAGATTGATCTTTTTTTTTTCTGCTTGTGTTCAGAGTTTACTGCTGCTATATACTACTCTTTTTTTTGAGCTTGGAGTAACATTTTTCTTTGTTTCGCTGACTACATTGTTTTCTTCGTTATTTTTTTGGGTGCTCTTTTTTTCTTAATTACTATTCCTACTGAGTAATTTTGTTTCTCTTATATTACAATTATCTTAACATTGCTTTACATTACTACGTCATCTCTACTCATGTTATTTAAAAAAAGAAAACGTTAAATAACCGAAGCGTTCTTCAAAAAAAAATATAGTTTTATAAACATTACCGTTTATTTTCTTTTATATAAAACTTCTTACTGATCCTTTTTGTTTCTGGTTCTCATGATATTTTCTCGTTTTTTGCCTGTTCTACATTTTGCATTTTGGTTTTTTTTCTTCAGTATTATAAGCTTTTGATTTTTGTCTTTATTTAATTAAATTGTTCTTTTATAAATCATTATATCATATATTTCTAGAAATTCAAATTATCAAAAGGTTCAGCTTGTATTACTTTAAATGATAAATTCTATAAACTTCAATATATATATATATATATATATGCTATACAATACAAGCAAAACACTGGGTCTCATTCTGTTCATTAGTGGTGTAGACACATTATTATATTGATATATCCCATCTTTACAACTCAGTCTTTGAAACGGATGAAATTCCACACTTCACTATATCTCCAAATAAATATGCTTTATTATTAAACAAATAGTAATAAAAGGTACAAAAAAAATGTGTTGAAATAAACGGGATGTTGGGCGGGGGTAGAAGAAAAGAAAATAGTTAAAACCCCTAGGTAAACAAAAGAACACAAAACAATTTGAGAAAACGAAATAAAAACAAACATCTGGTTAATAAACAAGACAAAATCATAAAAGCAAAAATTCGTTTGTTCATCATTTTTTAAAAAGACAAATGAATAACAAATCAAAGCGAAAAAGCAAAATGAAATAAAAGCATGTCGCATAGGAAGCAAGCAATCAAAAAATAAAACTATAATCCAACAGCAACAAGAAAAAGCACACATAATTTTAACAATATTCACATATACCAAGTAATACCGACTAAAAGATAAACAAAAAATCCCTTTAATAACCTTCTATCTTCAATATTGAAACATTAGTACTGTAGCATATTCATTTATTCTTTTGTTCTTTTGGATCACCTGAATTATATGTAATCATTATTTCATAATCATAATGATAACAAACACCAATTTCCAAATATGTCACATCACAAAATATTGTTAGTATCATCATTAAACTGATGTATCCTGTGTATTCACATCAGCACTATTACTACTTGAACCTCTTTTATTTCCAGCATCGGTCTTGGTTTTGGTAGCAGATGACAAAGATGGGGAATCTTTCTTTTTCTGTTCATTTTTGTTACTATTGTTGTCTTCCAAATCTAAAGCGTTACCATTATAAACCTCTCTATTAACAGCAGACCCATTATTCAAATCTTCAACTGTATGTATAACTTTAAATCTAGTTGAACCATATTGGGAATTACTTGTGGATGTTGATGTCGTAGTGGATGCAGTTGATAGAGTATTAGTTAATGGAGGGTGTTGTTGTAATAATGTATCGTTTAGAAGATTAGAGGGTAAACTATTGTTATTGGAAGTTGATTGATTCATATTGTTCAAATTAAACCCACTACCTGAATGACTTGAACCGGTTATTGGGCCGTAGAGGTTGAAATTAGATGATCCTGTAATAGCGGGTTGTGGGGAGTTTGATCTTGCCCTGAATTCAGGAGAATGATAAACTGACTCAGGCTCACTTTCATCAACATAATCATGGTACGGATGTTGAGGAATTGATGATGATGAACCAGGTGATCCAGTTTGTAAAGGAGATGCTAAATTTCTTTGGATTGAAGATGTAGTTGCACCAGTTGCAGTCATTGATGATGTATTCCCAGTATCTGATCCAGGTTGTTGTTCATTGCTACCCCATAAATAACCAACAAATTTATTTTTCAACCAAGAAAATGATGATCCTGCGGAAGCTTTATTGACCTCTATTTTCTTTTCCAATCCTGAACTTTTGGCATATGGATCCAGGGGTTTCATGATTAATGTTGCTCTGTTAAGATTTAGTTGACTTAAGGTTTTATCCTCATCAGCATCAGTGAACGTAACTCTATCGATAGTTTTAAAAAAGAAAAATGGTAATTGTTGATACTCAGTATAATGTGCCCAAACGTATTCTCTAACAGCATACAAAGTCTCTGATTTGTTAAATTTTGCTCTGAATGAATGTCCATCAAATAATTTGACTTGTAGCATGTAATCATTCGAATCTTCTAACTTTTTATTATGTATGTTTTCATGGACTGGTTTGGCAGGTGGTAAGATTTCAGTAGCGTTATTAACACCTGACTTTTCATTTTGCAAACGTCCTTTTCTTTCTTCTCTGTCTGCTTTCAACAGTTGTAAAATGCGCTCTCTTTCTTGTTGATCTTGCCGTTGTTGTTTGACTAGATTCTCACGGTATTTCTTAGCGGCCAGCTCAGCAGCTTGTTCCTTCAAGGAACTATAACGTCTCGCTTTGTTAGATCGATTATCATTATTTGAAACGGGAAGCGGTGTAGATGTAGATGTAGGAGTAGGAGTAGGAGTAGGAGTCGCATGTTGTGATGAAGGTGTTGGCGTAGAAGAATGAAAAGCCGGAGATACTGGAATGGATTGTTGTCCTGTTGTTGTGGAATTATGTTGTTGATTTTGGTTCTGTGACTGTTGAACGTTGACACCAACCGATGTATCCGTAGTTGTTCTATGTTCATTATGAGGCTGTTGTTGATGTTGTTGTTGATGTTGTTGTTGTTCTAAACTTGTAACTGCTCCATCAACATTCTTCAAAGTATTGTTGGCGTGTTTTAATCGTGAATCGAATTCGTCAGGGGATACTTTAGAATCAATGATATCGATTATTCTCCCAGAATGAACAATGATAACACATGGAACCTCGATATTAATGAACTGGGGAAAAATCTGTAAAAAGAGTTGAAAATCATTAGAGTTGTGGATCATGTCCAAATTAATGAACTTTGTGTTGAGTAAGTCTGTAGAGAAATGGGAAAGATTTTCCTGAAAATGGTCCAAGATCCATTCAGAACTTTCCTCTGATTGATCCTGGATAAGCATCAATAACGGTCTGTGCTGGTTCAACGAGAGTTGGATAGCATAACTAGCGTTTCTTTCAAAGTGAAAGTGCAAAGCTGAAGTGGTAATGTTTGATGACTCTTCGTTATCGGTCATGGACGTGTATTTTGCAATTTCTTGTAGAATAGGCAAAGGAAATATCAGAGATGTCCAAAAAACTAGTCAAAAGTGAATGTTTGCTATCGACAGAGATGATGGGTATCAAGAAAGTGTAGGTTGATAAACAGTAGGAATAGGTAAAAAGGCCTTGCTTGTTCAATTGGGTCAGAGGTGTTGATCGTCCTCTGAATTGCCGACGCGCGCCGAGCTGGCCCAATTTATTTCCAAACTTACAAGCTGTAACTAATTACAGAAACAGATGGTTAAATATATGATAAATAATTAACGGGAATCCTTTTGCACAAATATAAAGATCAGTCAAGAATAATTTATAGGATATAATATGAATAATGAGGCAATGATAATGACTAAAAAAAAGAGAAAAACCACTTTTTTTCAAATCAATCGAATTCAACAAAAATGATGTAAATGATGATAAATGGAAAGTAAACTTATCAAACAAATATAGGGGGGTAAAATTAGTGTAAATGTAATAAGGAAATAAGGAGAAGAAACGAATGAAGGAAAATGAAGGTAAACTAAAAATCAAAAAGCTAAAAAGAAGGTCTAAAAATATGAAGCAAATTAGGATGACTTTTCGTGAGAAGTAGAAACTCTTCTCATGGCAACTAAGAAATCTTCAATAGATCTTTGCTTTGGTTTTTCCTTGATTGGTTCACCATTCATAAATCTGTCGAATTTTTCGGAAGTGGACATTAAGAAGTAAGCACCACCTAAGACACAGAAAGTACCGAAAGACCAAATCCAAACTCTAACAACAGTAACAATATCGTTCCAGTTTTGAGACCACCAACCAAACAATGTGAACATGGTAGCAATTATATCAACACACAAAACAGCACCAGATAATTGCCATGATGGAATTGAAGACCAGAATGGACCGGTAGCCCTGGTGATGAAAATTAACCAATTTTCAGTTAAGGAGATTTGTAAAAACAAGACACCATCGATGGAACCAAAGTTTTGAATGATACCACCCTTTGGTAAGAACATAGTAGTTAAAGTAATCCAAGAGGCAATAGCTAAAATAATACCCAAAACAATAGACATACCCCATAGTCTTGGTAAATTCCACTTAACTGGCTTCATGTCGAAAGGAGCATTATCATAAGCAATGGCTAAGGTAGCAACATCAGCAAAAATAGCAATGAAAACAACTAAATCAATGTTCAAGGAATCGTTCAAGATAGTCATCCACAAACCTAGGAATAATTCTAAATGTAAAGATAAAGCAATTCTGTAAACAACGTAAGCGTACATTCTGTGGAAAATTTGTCTAGAAGTCTTTAAAGCATCAATAATAGCAGATAAACCAGGAGCTAAGAAAACAATATCGGCAGCAGATCTAGCGGCGTCAGAAGCACCTTCGACGGCAATACCAGTATCAGCCTTCTTTAAGGAAGGAGCATCGTTAACACCATCACCAGTCATAGCAACTAAGTAACCTCTTTGTTGTAAGATTTCAACAACATTATATTTATGTTGTGGGAAAACTTCAGCGAAACCATCAGCATTTTCAACAAAATCGTATAATTCAGAACCAACCATGTCACCTCCGCCACCTAAACCTAATCTTTCAGCGTCGTAAATGTTGGTACCTAAACCTAATTGTCTACAAGTTTCTTTAGCAATACCAACGGCATCACCAGTTAACATCTTAACTCTTAAACCTAATTGTCTAGCTTCGTTAACAGTCTTGGCAGTATCATCTCTTGGAGGATCCATACATGGCATAATACCTAAAATTTCCCAGTGGCCATCACCAATCTTTCTAGCAACACCCAAGGATCTGAAACCTCTAGAAGCAAAATCAGCAACCTTATTTTCATAGTTTTCTAAAATTTCTTCTGGAATTGGGTGGTCTTCTTGGACAGTCTTTAAAACAAATAATGGAGCACCTTTAATGCAAATAGATCTTTCTCCATCTGGAGATTCAACAAAAGCACTAACCTTCTTGGAAACAGGATCGAAAGGTTGGAATTCTAAAACCTTGTACTTTGGTAAAGCAGCTCTAGCTCTTGGGTAAGAAATCAAAGATTTCAAGAAAGCCTTATCAATAGCATCTAAACCCTTCTTCTTTCTGGAGGCAGCTAAACAAGCAGTTAACATTAAATCGTCAGCTTCAACACCATCAACAGTGTATGGTTCATGTAAAGACAACTTGTTCTTGGTTAAAGTACCAGTCTTATCAGAACAAAGAATTTCAACACCAGCTAAAGATTCGATAGCAGACAATTTTTGGACAATAGCTTGCTTTTTGGCCAAGTAAGCAGCACCAACAGCCATTGTAGTAGTAACAACGGCTGGTAACCCAACTGGGACACCAATAATAGTAATAGCCAAAGTATATCTCAATAATCTAACAATCTTAGCAGTTCTGTAGAAACCAGCAGTCCAAACAACTAATAAAGTAACAATAACCAAAACTAACAAAATAGTACCAATACCGTTTAAAACTTCAGTGAAGTGACCGGAACCACCAGCAGCCTTGTTAACTAAAGCAGCAGCTCTACCAACAAAAGTAGAGTCACCGGTGGCAGTAACAATCATCAAAGCTTCACCTCTCTTAACAGTAGAGGAAGAGAAAGTTGGATCACCGGAATGCTTGTCAACAGCCAAAGATTCACCAGTAATGGCGGATTGATCAACTTGTAAGAAACATTCTTCAGAAACTAATCTACCATCTGCAGGAATAACAACACCATCTTCTAATTGTAAAATATCACCAGGAACAACATCAGCTGCACCAACCTCAACTGGAGCACCATTTCTAATGACAATGGCAGAGTTGGCTAAAGTTTTTTTTAATTCATCGACAATAGAACCAGCTTGGTATTCTTGGATGAAACCGACAAAAGCATTTAACAATAATAAGGCACAAATAACACCGAAATCAACCCAATCCTCTAAACCAGCAGCCAAAACAGCAGCAGCTTCCATAACGAATTGAATTGGACCAACAAAGAACATACAGAACTTCAAAATCATATTTTCTTTTTCTTCAGCCATTTGATTTAAACCGAACTTCTTTCTTCTTCTATTAACTTCATCGTCACTCAAACCAACAGATGGATCTGTTTGTAGTAATTCTTCAGGGACAACTTTAAAAGAGGCGGCATCCTCTTCTTCATCACCTTCTTCATCACCTTCAGCACCACCATGGTGGGATTGTAATTCCATCACCAATTCGTCGATATCTTCCATATCTTCTTCCTCTTCGCCATCTTGGGAAAGAGGAACCTTTTCCTTAGTAGGTTCGGTGGCAGACATCCTTAAGTTTATTCAATTAGTTTTAACAAGGTGATACAGGTATTAAAAACTCAAAGAACGAACGTTTCGTAAGATACTAATGAAAAGAGAAAGGAAGAGGAAAAGCAGAAAAAAGCAAAAAAAATAAAAACAAGAAAAACGGGGAAACAGTTTAAATAAACATAATCTCTTCCACTCGACGAATAACGAACGGAGCAGCCAAAAATAAAATAAAAACAATTTATTTCTCTGTTTTGTTTTTGGCCTGTTCACATTTTACTTTCAGCGCTACGTACATATTACTGGGCTGGGCCCTGGACAACCACACCTAAGGACCCGTCCTGATTTACCAGGTAAATATATTTTCCTATACTCAAATACGGAAAGTAGCTGCCCTTTTTTGGATGACTTGCCTTACACCCTGCATATTAGGCTGGGTATCCCTGATGTCTGTTTTTTTTATCTTGTTTAATCAATTTTCAGATCAGCACTTTATGTACACCAAAGTTTTTCAAGTATCATAAGAAAATTAACGCAATTGACTTGACTTGACCAATAGACAATAGGCAATAGGCAATTCTTTACTGTATCTGAATAGATATAGAATTATATGCTAAACTAAAAGTAATACCATAGTATTAAATAGACTCTCTATATAAAAAACCGCATTACAGAAGTATTCAATTTCTTAGAAAAGGAAGAATGTTCAAAAATTATTAGTTGGTTTGCTTTTGCCACATTTGTTAACAGGTAAGCAAAATAGTAATATAATTAAGAAAATATCCTAGTTATAAAGGCTTAGACTAATATTTCACTCGTATATCGATTGATTGGTTTCCATTTGTCGCTGAGGGTTCAGGGTCCACGCCTTACTAATTATTTAATTTTATAAGCCGCACGTTTCTTTATATGTAAGCTATTAATACTGTTTATAGATATATATGCCGACAGACCTCTTTCAAGACAAAGGCTAAAAATCATCTAATTGGCAGTTTTAAATGTTGCCAATATATCTCCGATCTTGGTTTGCGGAGTATAGTATTGTCTGGGAATTTTATTTATATATATAAATATATAAACACTCCAATGTTATGTAAAAAAGCAACGAATAGGGGATATATTAATAATAAGTAATAAAGAAGAAAAGTGATTCAAGTTGATTGGTGGATTAGAATATATCCAACTATGTACCTGATAATTTTATAAGGGTCTATTTTTATTCTTCATTTCTTCCATATATATATAGGTATAGGTATATGTGTATGTATGTATATATATATATATATATTAACTAAATCATATACTTGAAAAGCAGAACCATGATATAATCGTTGTCTATTTATTCTATTACTATTTCTTCAGACGAAGACGAAGACGAGGACCCATATCAGAAATTCCAGATTTATTCAAATATAGGCCACATTCAGACAACGTTATGATAGGTCGGGCTATTAACCATAGAAAATTTCTCATGCAACGTGCCCACAATATAACCCTTCCTTTTCCGGATTGATTGCCAGATGGTCCAGGGCCCAACCAACCAATAATTTTTTCCAGCCATACGATGGTCTAAGCCGCAGACTCCAGTTCCCCCAATAAAGAAACAATAACAAATGTTTGATATATGATCAAATAAACAATTGCCTAAGCAAGGGATTGCGTCATTTTGAAGTGCTGAGATAAGAGTCAAGACTGGATACAGCAGAAAGAGAACCTCTAACACCTTATAATTGAATATTTCAGAATTCAATGTGATAAATGAGAGAATATCGATAAGGATAAGAATGAGAATAAGAAATAATGTATTCGTTGTTTCGTTGTTTTGTTGATAGTTCTGTTTTCCAGGGTCTTCAAATGGAAATGGTGGTTTAATTTTTCAATTGTTAAATCATCTGTAGATATAATACCATTGCACATTACCATAGTACTTTCCTTATTCTTCTTAATAAGAACAAATTAATAAAAGATAAGAGATAAAAAATAAGAAATAAACCCTCTATGTAGTGCCTGCTTATATTTACTCTACTTTTCCAAAGCTTTCAAAGTAAACTGTTGTACTGCATAACAAATGTTTAACGTAAACTCTAGACAATGAGTTAAAGTCAAGATACCTTTAAATCTCTGTACGAATTCAATCTCCCCCGATATTAAAATATAGACGGTTGTTTAAACTACTGTTGGGATACCCAAGCACCTTAATATTTTTGAAACCATTATTGCTTTTGAAGATATTTATGTTGGAAAGGGAAATCTGCCCATGGGGCTTTTTTCAAGTAGTCTTCCGGAGTAAGTCAAAAAAAATCTCTCCACACTAAAAAATATTATGCTGAAACTCAGCAACTTTTAAGCGACCAGGGAGAGGATCGAACTCTCGATCTTGCGATTAACAGTCGCACGCCTTAACCAGCTTGGCCACCCAGTCTTACTTACTGATGCATAAGTTTCTTGCATTATACGTTATTTATTGGATCAGACATTTGTTATTGTTTCTAAACTATTCTCTCTACAAGTAAAAAGAAAAACATAGTTAACATAGAATATTCTATTAAAAGATATATGTTTCCGTTTTATAAACCATATTTGTGTAGTTTGGAAGACAACAAACTCTTCATCAGTAGTGATAATTGTTCTTATTCTAATTAATGCATTTCTGAAAATTATCAGAGCAAATTATTATTTTAAATCCTTTCTCTACTTTTCATAATACGTAAAAACTTCTTTAGCTTGCTTGATTAACTAACTAACTAGTTAACTATAAAATGGATGCAGATCTTTTATCCAAGTCAAATTTCCAAAATCTCTCTAAAAGGCTCTATTAACTACAACGAAAATAATATAAACAAAAATACAAAAATACAGAAATACAGAAATACAGAAAAAAAAGAAAAAAATAACAGTATATCAAAATCAGTGTTATATAAATATATGTATAATTACTAAAAAGGCAAAGAAAGGAAACAGACATCGAATGCTGAACAACTCCTGTAACTCGAAATAAATTATCATGATAAATCCCTGAATTGAAAAATGGTATTCAACAAACACAATAAATTAGAAGCAACATAAAAACTATAAAATCAAAGAATCAAAACAGAAAATATGAGCGAATAACGCAAGGAAAAACAAGGACAAAGTAAATATATAATAAGATGCATAGACAAAATAAATGAAAAAGAAAACACAGAAAAGACAAAAAATGCATTCACATGTAGAAAAAGTAACATGCAAAAATATATGGGTAGTCTTCAATAATGTGGTAGGAAAGTTAGCACACTTAAAATTGAAAAATATTTGATTAATCAATCAGTAGAAACGAATCAGTAAAACTTGATGTATTTTTTTAATTCTTCGTGTGAAAAGAATAAAATACCACTTGAAGGGATAGTTTTGAAAACAGTAATACCAAAGCCAGAGTAGAAACCTCTTAGGCCACCTTTAGCATACACTTTAGCAATAACTTCTTTAATATTAGGCTTCTTACCATCATTTGACTGAATGATATTTTTAACGGTATCAGCAGGGAACATTAAACAGTGGTAACCGACACCAGCAAAAGCACCAGCGGACATAACCTCCCAAGCTTTAGTTTCTTTTTCTGGATCTGTCTTTTTTGATTTATAGTATTGCAACACTTTTCCATAAATACCAAACCAAGCAGCACCTCCACCAGATTCTTTGAACAAAGTCATGGTTAAACCCCTCCACATACCACGAGTACCTTCCTGATATATTATTGATTTAATTAAAACAATCGGATTAATCGTTTTTTGAGGGTTAGTATTTTTTAGATTTTCAACTTGATATTTAACTTTAACTAATTCAATAGGAGTTAAGACAAAACTTGTTAAAATACCAGCAAACCCACCAGATAAGACTCTACCTCCAACAGTTAAATCAGTGCCCATTCTATCACCATTGTATAGATTAATTAAATCTTGACCTAACTTATAACCAAAGAATAAAGTTGATATTTCAAAGGAGGCACCAATCATAGGAGCAAACAAACCTTTATAAAACCCATTATAAAACCCTTCTCTTAGATAAGTTTTTCTTATACAGTCAAAGGTTGAACTGAATAAAGGTTCAGGCAGTGAACGAGAATATTGCAATCTAACTTTCATAGTATCCAGTGGGAATTCAACAACTTTACCAATAGCCCCTGAAATAGAGCCAATAACAACTTCATTTAATGAACGTAATAAAAATTCATTTGTTGATTGACATTCGACTTGTTCAATTTGTTTACTGAGATCATGTTGTTGTTGTTGCTGTTGTTGTGTACTTTCGCTTTTAAGAACTTTAGGTGTTGTTTTCGGAACGGGACTTTGTCCTTGAATTGGTGCATCAGTCATATTCAAAATGAAAATACCTGACAATAATCAAAATATGAGTGATTGAGAACACTGAAATATTGTAAATATTGAGTAAATTAAAAAGTAGGACAATATCTGAATTTATAGAACTGGTATTGCATATGTGTGACGACTTTTATGTAGTAAGTATGTTTTAAGAGTAACTGATTAAGGTAGCGAAAAGAAACGGACAGAATGAACCAACTAGAGAGGCAAAGAAACGTTAAAAATGATTCAATACGTTTATGATATTCTTTGAGATCTTGCAAAATATGATGAAGTAGAAAGAAAAAGCAAAAATTCGATTTTTTAATAGGTTCTTGAATTTAAGTCTTGACGTATGGGTTTTGAAGTTTGTTGAACATGTCTTTAAATTAAAAACGACGCGGAAAGACATTTAGACACGTCTCGCTTAGGCTTTACATTTCAGATTAATCACCTCGGCTGTTACTTATACTTATCTTTATCTTTCTTTTTGATCTCATCCGATATCCATTTAATCTAATCTGTATAATTGGTATAATTGGTATAGCCAACAATTTCTTTTATTTAGTTAAGGTATACATACATATATATATATATACCCCCATTAAACCCTATGAAGAACCCCCCCCCCTATTTGGGTCGTTTCTGTTTTCGTATATTTCGGAAATCACTTTGTTGTGATTTCATACCATGGCATAATTATACTTTCTACCTATACTAATTATGTAAGAATAACTAATTTCTTCAACTATCAGGAACTATATACTTCATCAAGTAATCATCTTTTGAGCAAAATTTAGTAGATTGAATAACTTACAGATGAATTTAATATTCTAATAGCACTAGAATATAAACTGTATAGCGGATTAAGCCTGAAAAATTGTTTCAATGCCTTTCATTTGATAGTAATGATTAGAAAAGTGTATGGAGAAAGTGGGGGAAAGGGTAAGAAATCCAAAGACATATTCATAAAGTTACTTAGAAATGGTCCAATGAATATCAATAATGTATGTGTGCTTATATCATTCAATTTGCTCGTTTTAACTTTTCAATTAATTGCATATAACTTGGTTCAAATGTTTGTATGTAAGAAAAAAAAGTTTCTAAAACTCATTAATTCTATGTATAAGAATAACGCAATATCACTTGCAGTATATATAACATCATTAATTTTCAGATTCTAAAACTTTATTGTAGTAACTCAATTCCAATTTTAAATAGCATCGCAGATCTGATAAATCTGTCATAATCTAATCTTGCAGTAAGTATATTCACAGAACACACAATAGCTCATGTTTTTCATTTTCTTTATTTCTTTTTTTTTTCTTTTTTTTTTGGTAACAATTAAATATTCTTTTACTCATGGAATGACAGACTCAATAAGTGAATGATCCTAATCAAAAATTTCCAAATTGAAGGCTCAATATTGAAGACAATAAATACGATTGATTATATACTGAAGGTTGCATATAACTAAATGAGTTCAAACTGTACTAAATCTTATTATAAAAGGAACTCAACCTCCATATCTCATTACTGAAATTTAATTCAAATATATCCTCTTCCTTTATTTTCAACTAAAAGACTATATACATACATATATACATACAACTTTTATAAAAAATGGTACGCAGCTTCCTTCATATTTAGTATGCTTTCCTAATTTTGGATTTATACTAATAATTCTTATGATTGTATTTGATTCAGCCAAAAACTAAGAACAACTTAAGAGTTTCATCAAGAGCTAACTCCTTAATTGATGCTTTAAAAGCTTCTGCTAGACATTTTAGTATCACTGAATTGGAATTACAACCATTATCTGAAAAACATTATTTACAAACTTTAGATATTAAGAAGCAATTATCAGTTTTGAAAGAAAAATCAAATGAATTTACAGCTAATATTAGAGAAAATAATAAGGAATTACTTACCAAATTAATCCAAGAAATTACAAACATTTCAATCGAATTAAACGTTGATATTGCAAGAATTGATTGTGATGGTAGTGCTGATAGATTAGATTCCACTGAAAGTATTATAAAACCTTACAAGTTATTATTAGATGGCTTGATTGAGGTTTCTACTCCTTTAGATTTACCTACTTTTGTTACTCATTTAAAAAATACTGAAAAAGATCTCATTCAAATTAGAAACCAAAAAAGATTCGATGTTGCTAATCAAACCCAATTACAGTGGGTTAAACAACAATTGGAAAGTAAAACTACTAATTCAAAGTTAAAGCTAGGTGCTTTCCTTTTAGTTATTTTGTTGGCATTAATTGTTGTTGTGATTTACTTTGATTTATATCATAAATTGTTTGCGTTTGAAGAAGTTAAACCACAATACAAAAAGATTGTTGGTCCTCCTGTTGCTTTAAAAGGTCTTTCTAAGCATAACTAGTTTGCCTTTTATCCTTTTGTATACTAAACATTTACTTCTTTTTTTAATCATCTATTACTTGATTTTTCTTTTCTCTTTTTTTCTACGTCTTTTATACATGTTAAATGGTAATTGATACAATTTTACCAGAATTATGAACTTCGCTAAACCAGCGGAAAGGTTAAACTCCGCTTATTTTAAACCACAGTTAAGGAAGCCACACTTAAATATCATTAGATCACAGACAATTTGACTTAGTGACAGGATTTTTGACTACTTTGGTTGAAAGATAAATAGAGGAAAATATTTCTACTTGTTGAATTCTTGAATTTTATTATATCAAAAATTAACATTTAGTTTATTAAAACAAGTAAAAAATGCCATCCAAAACAGCAACTTTAAAAATACAAGGTAATATTCCAATTGATCAAGAAATTGAACATATTATTAGACACTCTAAGAATATTTCAATTAAATCTTCATCTGAAGGTTTACGTTATGGTCCAGATCCTGAAGGTTTAAAAATCTTACCTGAAGCAGCCCGTCAAAGATTGATCGAATCTGGTATTGATATTTCGAAAGGTTACCCTGAAAGACCGGACAAATCTAAAGTTCCAATTTATTTGGATGAAGCTTATGCTATTAGAAATGAAGACTATCCTTATATTGAAAGAGGTCAAAATGCTGATCCAGAAAAAAAGGCTTTATTTGGTGCTGCCAAAGAAGTTAATGATTTAACTAAACATATTGGTACTGAAATTGTCGGTTTACAATTAGCAGATTTAAATGATAAACAAAAAGATGAGTTAGCTTTACTAATTGCGGAAAGAGTTGTTGTTTTTTTCAGAGATCAAAAATTATCTCATCAAAAACAATTGGCTTTAGGTGATTATTGGGGTCAGGTAGAAAAACATATACAAACTACTCAAGTTCCATCTTTGCCTGGTACTACGGTAATTTGGGTTGACTACCGAAGACAAAATGGTTTGAATATGACTTATAAAAATACAAACATAGGTAACTGGGATGCTTGGAAACATGGCTCTTCTGGTAATCAAGTTTGGCATGCTGATCTAGTCCATGAACATCAACCTGCTGGTATTACACACCTACATTTGGATACTATTCCAAGTGAGGGTGGTGATACTTTATGGGCATCTGGTTATGCTGCTTATGATAAATTGTCTGAAGAAATGAAGAAATTTTTAGACGGTAAAGAGGTTGTTGTCTTTTCTGCTCATTCTTATTTAGACAGAAATGATCCATTTGGTGGCCCAAAAAGAATTGAAAGAACACACCCGTTAGTTAGAACTCACCCTGCTACTGGATGGAAATCTTTATTTGTTAACAGAGCTATGACTAGAAGAATTATTGGTTTATCACCAGTTGAATCTGACGTTATCTTGAATTACTTATTTGATGTCTATGAAAAGAATGCTGATATTCAAGTCAGATTTAAATGGGGCCCACAAAAGCCAGGTTATGGTGTTTCTGCTATCTGGGATAACAGAATTTCTCAACATAGAACCACCTGGGATCATGAAGGTAAGGATGCAAGACATGGTACCAGAGTTACATCCTTAGCTGAAGTCCCATACTTTGATCCTAACTCAAAATCTCAAAGAGAAGCTTTGGGCTTATCTTTAGAAGAATAGACCACAATTTTTTCATATGATTCATACATTTATCGTCTTTCTTTTGTTTTCCGTATAATTTTTACTCTTTAAAATTACGTTTATCTTGGGTTTTGATAATTTTGATTCTACTTTGTAATTAGTAATTTAGTAAGCGAGCTGACCGCGTTTTCAATGAGGTGGTCTAAGTGCGTTTGCTGGTAACGCAAACAAACTTCTTTCTGAGTCCATTTTAGAGCTATTAACAGCAACTAATGCTATAACAGAGATTAAAAATCTAACAGGCTAACAAGGTATTGAATTACTAAATATGGTAGCTCAGTTTAAATTGCCTTGGATGGGTGTTGCTGTAAGTACATTTCTTCATATGATTCAACAGCTTAACTGATAAAAATATACTAATTCTTCAAATTTATTCATTAGCTTCCAACGGCATTAATCGGATTTTTAGGTGCTTCTTCAATTACATATATGTATAAAGTCCATTATTCATTCATACCCAGAACAGTTGTTCAGTTATCCTATGCGATGCTTTGGTTTTCATATTATCTTGCAATAACAACAAAACCCGGTTCACCACCACCAACTTTTACAATCGATAAGTCAGAAACTCCTCAAAAAATGTGGTATAGATACTGTGTTAAATGTAAAGCTTACAAACCTGAAAGATCTCATCATTGTAAAACTTGCAGAACCTGTGTTTTAAAGATGGATCATCATTGTCCCTGGACGATGAATTGTGTTGGTTATAACAATTTTGCACAATTTCAAAGATTTTTATGGTGGGTCATGTTTTCAATATCTCAGAATTTGGTGTTTATTTTCAAAAGATTTGGTCATTATTATTCATTAAGAAATATGCCTTCCTATTTAATATCGATGACTGAAATGTCTTTTATGATCGTTAATGGTCTTCTATCATTATTTGTGTTTTTAACAGTTGGAATATTAACAATAAGAATATTTTTCAGTATGGTTAATAATAAAACAATGATTGAATCATGGGAATTAGAAAGAATAGAACATCAATTTTACACCGAAAAGTTCTGGGCTAAAGTCAGATCGAATTATGCTAAAATTCACCCGGATTCAAGCTTTCCTAAATTAAGTTCATGGAAGTTACATTACAGAGAAAAGCTAACTGAAGGTTCAATTGTTCCATATGATTTCTCGTATGATGATTTAATATTCCCTTATGATTCTTCGTATGTTTTTACGAATATGGTTGATTCTATGGGTCCACTTTATCAATGGATGTGGCCATGGGGTGGCCCAACGGGTGATGGCTTAAGTTTTAATAAAGATCCCGAATATGAAGATCAATTGAAATTACCTTTCCCGCCAGACGGATCAGATTTTGAACCATTCCTCGATGCTAATTATACTTCATATAGTACTGTTGATAATGAAGATGTCGTTAAGAATTCTTGGGTTAATGGACTTGGTGAAACTTTAAATGATTTTGGTGTTGATTTAGAAACAGAACAAGAAACAAAACATCTTGAGAATTATAAACATAAGTAAGTAAGTAGAGAACCTTAATCTACTTATAAATTTTTGCTATGTAGGCTTCAAATTATTTTTGTATTTTATCCTTGCATTTTAAAAAAATGTGTATTATTTTTGTAACTTGTGAGAACGAAAGAAGATTTATAATTATTATTGTAAGCAATACTAATGAGCATATAAAATGTTTTTTAAGGAAAACAGCAAACAAATAAGATGAACAAATAATTTTAAGGAAATAAAATTGAGATTTGGGAAAAATCAAAAAAGGGTGAGCAACAAAATATACAAAACCTAAGAAAACTAACTTCCATAGTAATTTTTCAACAGCAACAGAAAAATAAAAATCAAAGAGATAAAACATGGAACTAATTTAATAAATCACAAAGGAAAAAACACATAATTAAATTAACAAAACTAATAGAAAAAAAAAATTAATAATAAAGTAAAATATAAAAAAATGAAACTAATAATAATAATAAAACAATTCATACTAAAAACACAGATGAGAGCAAAAAGAATATACTTCTTAATCTTTCTTTTCCTCTTGAATCACGACCTTATCACTGGTTTCATCTTGCGGAAGAGTGGAATCACCTTCATTTGTTTCAGTTTTTGGATTACTCAAAGTTTCCGCATAAGGTAAATCAGTAGCACCACCAGTTGTAGCAGAAGTCGTAGCAGAAGTCGTAGCAGAAGTTGTAGCAGACGCCACGGAAATATCATTATTGGCAGTTGAAGGAATCGAAGCTTGCTGACTTGAAGCAGAAGCGTCTTCAGCTTTTTGTTGTTCATCAAACCTAGCATATGATTCTGGACCATTTTCAACTAGTGACTTGAATTTTTCTGTGTATTGTTCACCCTTTTCTTCTAACAGACCAAACTCACCGTTAACAGCTTCCTCTAAAGCAGCCAAAGGCTTAGAATTCTTCTTAGCTGGTTTAGTTTGGTAAACAGAATTTCTTGAAAACAAATCGTAAGACTCAGGTTCAAATACAAGTCTGTAAGTATTTTCATCAATTTTAATTTTTAATTTAGAGTCAGAAAAACCCTCAATTTCATCTTCCTCTTCCTCTTCTTCTTCTAAGGTTGATTTTAAGAATGGCATTTGCAATTTGGATGAATCAATACCTTCAGTTGGATGAGACATTGCATAACTTGTTAAATAATAATTCCATTTCTCTTCGTCTGTCTTGCTACTCTCTCTGATAGTTAAGTCTTCCAGAGCTAAAAATGTAATACTTGTCTGACTCTTTTGTTTATTGTAAATGATCTTAAACATGTGCTCTTCAGCACTCATTAAATTTCTAACCTGCATTCTATAAAGAATTTGATCTTTAGCTGAGGTTCTTAAACTATTACGATCTTTCTCCATTAACAAAAAAATTTCAGCACATTTAGAATCGGAAACAACAGTATGACAATGCTTCATTAAACCTTGAATAACCTTATCAATTGTAAATATTTTAAAAGCCTTATTTCTAAAACCTTGGCGTAAAGTTTCTTCAAAAACATTTTGTTCCACATTACCTTCAATTAACTTAATACTTAGATCTAAAGCTTCCTGGTAAGGACTATCGCCTTTAACGTTAACATGCATATCTTCCAATTGATGATCGATTAATCCTAAATCTTTAGCAAAAATGGTTTCTTTTCTAGATTTGATTTCTTCAGCAACATCAAAAGACAGTTCTTTAATTTCCAAAAGTCTTGAATAGATAGTATCTAAATATCTGTAGAAAACATAAATTTGAGTGTTACAGAACAAATTGAACTCAGCCCTATCATCGCCTAATGTTTCGTTTGATTTGTCATCCTTAGTAATCCAGCTAGCTTGGGCCCTTTCGACTTCTTCTGGGATTAGATCTTCCTTGTGAGGCTCTTGGCCATTAATATCTTCTTCTTCAATATCAGAAGAGACTTTCTTAGATCTTTTGGATCTCTTTAAAACATCCTTTAGTAAATCATATTCTCTAGGTCTCTTCTTAGATTGAGACAAAGTTGGAGTAGCTGCAGTTGAGTCCTTGTCATCAATTTCCTTGACTTCGGGTATTTCTTCTTCAGCAATATTTCTCTTCTTCAGTTCTTCATCAATAAAGCTGGAATCTAAAAAGAAAAATTTGATCAAGAATGATTTCATGAATTCAGCCATTTTGTCTTTATCATAATTGGAATAAGTTTGATTATGATTTAAAAAGACATGAACCAACTTCAAAACATCCATGAAAATACTGAAATCCCTATACTTACAATCTATTTGAGACTTTGGTCTTGGCATCAAAGGGTGTAATTTCTTTTGAGTTTGTTCTTGTTTAATTGTAGAAATTTCACTAACGAGTTGTTTATTAGTCAACAGCTTCTTATCAATTTGTTTGAATGTCAATCCCAGATGGTCCAACGATTTATAGAATGCCTTTTGTTCAGCTTCTCTCCAAACTTTATTCCATTCTCTATGAGCTCTCTTCCATTCTTCATCTTTTTGTTTTAATCTTTTCAAAACAATAGGGACAGCAATGGCAGGATTTTCATGTAATGCATCTATAACTTCAAAACCTCTATCCTTATCATAAACTTTTCTTATCACCTTCTTATAGATTGTCATTGAAGTATGGCCTAAACCAGGAGGTAATTTAAACTTAGCCTTTTCTTCAGGGGACATATTAGCCAATCTATTGGCAATTGTTTCTAGACTTTGAATTGTTCTCAAGTTTGCTTCCATATAAAAATCATATTCATGTCTTTCATCTTCAATTCTGAATAAAATTTCTTCATATTGATTTTTACGATGAGCAATAAAACCAGATTCTTCTGAAGCCCAAACTGGATGGCCTGCCCATTCATCATTTAAAACTTCCCAACACATTTCATCTCTACCAGAACAAGGCATATGAGTTTGTGATTTTGGTAACAGCCTATAAGAAGGACCACAAGCTTTACACATCATCAAATCTAACTGTTGTTTCTTAATAGCAATATTTTCGATATGTAGCGGAGTATCATCGTAACCAACAAAATTTTTAAACCAATCAAATAAGTCAGGGAAGACCCCAATAAAACCTTCAACTTTTTCAACCAACGTGTTTTTATCTATGACATCACTGGAATATAATCTCAGGAATTTCAAAAACTCATTATAAGTTTGCTTATTACCAATTGCTTTTTTCACTTTATCAAAAAACGAAATTTCATCTGTTAAATCTGTATCAAGAGATGTGGAGTAAACAGGTTCAGGAACACCAGGTAACAAGGATGGATTCTCCTCCTTTCTTTTTTTCTGGGCTAAGGGAGCACCACGAATGTTAGAAACAGGAGGTTCATCATACGGCTGGATCATACCTTGAGCTTGTATAATTTGATTAACAGAATTCTTCTTCTTCTTTTCTTTAATTGGAGCTTGACCAAAGGTTGGTGGCTGAAAGTTACCAATAGGAGGCAGTTGTTGTTGATTTCCGTAACCGGACTGACTATATGGATAATCAGGAGGTCTAACAACATTAGAATCAGGCATGAACAGTTTAAAATCTTCTAATAAATCTGGAGCATCTCTGAATAAAACAGATATTTCCCTATACACTTCTTCTATAGGTTTAATACCCTTTTGATACATTTGAAGATTCTCTAAGAAGTGTTTATAGATATCAGGTTCATTTGCGTAGCGCTGTTTAATTTTATTAACATAATTAATAGCCTGATCGAATTCAGCTGGAGAACCTTGCTTGGCTTCTTGCTGTTGTTGTTGTTGTTGTTGTTGTTGTTGTTGTTGTTGTTGTTGTTGTTGTTGTTGTTGTTGCTGCTGTTGTTGTTGTAGCTGTTGAGTTGACCCTGGGTAGAATTGCTGTTGAGTTGGTACGCCATTGGCTATCATTTGGAACTGTTGTTGTTGTTGCTGCTGCTGCTGCTGCTGTTGTTGCTGCTGCTGCTGCTGTTGTTGGCTAAAAGCATAAGGATCCATACCTTGTTGTTCTGGATGCTGCTGAAAATGAGCAGATTCGTAGGGAACAGGACCAGGATCTTGCCTAATTGTCTTTCCAACTGGGGTAGTGACAATTATGGTGTTTGGATCAGTAGAAGAACACTCGATGGAAAAACCTTGAGGCAAGAAGGTATTAAATCCGTCAATGAGCTTGGGATGACCTCTGAAAAGAGTAGAGACACGTTCAATGACACCTGGAGTATCAATGCTGTATAAATGATTAGGAGTAGTTAGTATTGAATTCTTACGGAAACTTCAATATTCGAAAGCTCTTCGAGGAACCAGAAAAAGCGCTGGCTGTGCAAAAAAGTGAATACGTACTTTTGAGACTTGAAGTCCTTCATGATGTCTAAAAAGTTGTTGTATACGTCTGATTGGTTGCGAAATTGAATTTTAACTTGGTCCAAGTATGAAAGGGCATCTTTGACGTTTAAAGGTCTGTAGGCTGCCGCTGCCGCTGCTGCTGCGCTGACCTGTTGCTGCTCTTGTAACATCTGCTGCTGCTGCTGTTGTTGTTGTTGATTTTGTTGTAGTTGATGAGCAGCAGCATTTACTATTTGATTGGCGGGAGGTAATGAAACGTTGTCAGAAGGTGTCTGAATGAAATGACAGAAAAATAGATTAAAGATCTTGGTTAGTATAGCTGAGATATGGTGATTTAAAAAATGTAAAAACTATGATAGAAAAAAAATAACATACCTGGTGGACATTATCCATGGGATATCTTCCCATGTTGTTGATTCCAGATATTGAAGGAAGTGAATAAATGGGTTGACCTATGATATTAGTTGTAGAGTTAGTACGACCAGTTGAGGATTGTGGTGGATGCAGTTGACCATGTTGCTTGGGAAGTAGAAATAACATACCGTTTTCCATGTTATTTATAGGGGGTAAAGCAGTTTCAGGTTGTTGTTGAAGACTAAATTGACGAAGAGGATGGTTAGTATCGTGAAACGATTGAACTGGGAAGCAAAAAGGAACATCGATGTTAAGTTGAATCGGGAGTTCTGAAAATTTGATTTGAAGGAAGAACGTACGGATGGGACTGTAAATCAGAATCAGTAGCTATTTTAGAGTTCCAACTACTTTGAGTGGTCATCAATACTAAATGGGTGTCAAAAATTTGGAAAATTAATAAGTGGATGAGGTCGTTGATAACAGTACCAAAGGTTGAAACTTGAATAACAATCAGTTGAAGCTGGATAAGAACGAAATAAAAATTGTCAGGAATGGGACTAGATAGTAAGACAAGAGTCGACTATTGGGTAGAGATAAGATGCTTGAAGAGGGAGGTAGTTTCCTAAGAACACTAAAACTGTTGATCACGAAATCTGAAGCAGTTGATTGTTGTTTAGACATATAGTGTGTTTTATGGTACTGAGTCTCACCGGAACAGAGATCGCTTGATTCTGATATGCAGGGCCGGGTAATGCCCACAATTTAACGTCGCGTCGGTGGACATTATTGACCTAAAACATCCGTGCACCAAATATACTTCCTTTGGTTGACCGATTTTGAATATTAAGCTGAACGTACGGTATCAGGAAAAGGATATGTTCTAATAGAGTTGCCTAGTCTGAAATCAACCATATACCTTTCATTAGAATATACAAATGAATGCTCCAGATCGTTTTGAACTTTTTATATTACCAGATGGTGTCCCCAAGTATGTATCATTTTATTTACTCTTCATCAACATCAATAGTTCAAAGAAACTTCTTAGATCTGCAAGATACTAACAGACTTTCCACTCTTCATTCACTAAAGATTACAAATAACGCCTGATTCAAGAGTTCCAAATTGTATTCTAATCAAATTTGAAAGAGAAGATCACACACTGGGTAATCTATTAAGACAAGAATTAATCAATGATCCACAAGTTTTGTTCGTTGCATATAAAATCGAACATCCATTATTTGCTAATTTTATCATGAGATTACAAACTGAAGAAGGTTATAAACCTAGAATGGCTTTAAAAAATGCCTGTACTAGATTGATCTCCAAGTTAGGTTTACTGAACGATAAATTCAAAAGAGAATGGGAATTGAAAGCATTATTAAGTAATGATGATGATGTAATGAATGATTAATGGTTAACTTTTTTCTTTTCCCTCCTCACAACAAATAACAGCCAGCTAGTCCTACTACTATTTAATTTTTTTCCTAATTCTAGTTTATTTTATTTTTTTATTTTTATGTACAATAGCTCACTGATTTTCTTTTAAAAATTTCCCTCTTTTATATATTGCTCAATTTAGACTGGAAACTACTTACGATCATAACCAATCTTCAATTTATATTTTACTTTTATTTTCTAGGTATCAAAATCAATTAAAAACTATAAAAAAACTTTCTATATATATATTTAGTAAAAAATGCAGAAATGAGAGGATCCCACTTAATATTTTTTTAAAGAATAGGATGTATGATGGTGAGAGAATCCCTACAGCATTTTCCCAATTTAGAAGAAAATTAAAAAAAAAAGGTAAAATAGCAAAAAGTTAAAGAAAATGCTATGAAATTAAATAAAAAAATAACTGACATTAAAGCAAACCAAAAGCAAGCATGCAGAAGCTAGAAATTCAAAAACAAACAAAAATAATAAAGAAGTATTAAAATCAAAAATAAGAGAAACAAAATAAAAGGGTGGTTCCTAACGGAAAAAAAAGGCACCAAAGAAACGGAATAAACAAAGTACGGGGATATAATCGAATGAAAACTGAATGGAGAGGAGTCAGAGAAAGAAGCTTTAAAATTCAGCTTTATTAGAGTAATTGTACACCAGCTAACGTAGACATGAAGATAAAAATGAAAAGAAAAAGTAATCAAATTCTATGATAATACTAAAATTGATTTAAAAAAACAACTAAATGGTTAATTTTTGTCTCAAGGCATGCTTCATGAAATCATATTTAACTTCAAAGAATTCATCTGGGTATTCATAAAAGTTACCATTTTCTAAGACATAAGTTAATGGTAAAATTTCAATATCTTTGTTAGGAGTGATATGTGTAATGAACTGCCCATATTGAGACAAAACAATTTTATGATGATCCTTAAAATTAAACTGGTAACTTCCATTACTTAACTCAAACATCAGATAATTATCTTCACGTGTATATCTTCTCAAAAACACCTCTCTATCTTTGTTGTTCTTTTTATTAGCAGATGAGACATCTGATAAATGTTTACTCATATATTTTTCGAAGAATTCAACGATATCAATTTCTTTACTTAAAGCTGCATTATAACCTGAAAATTGGCCAGCAGACCAGCCGTTCTGAGTATCAGCTAGAATATGACAAAACTCTTTAACATCTTGAACCTTTAATAAAGATTGACCATTGTTAAAAAGAAAACCAGTACAGCCCGTAGACAGTTGATATGAGAAACCATGCTTATTAGAATAATCAACCCATTTACTAATCAGAATTGGTTTTTCAACAGCGTCATTAATTTTAGTAGAGTCACCAGATTCAACTTGCTTAATATTATTTAGTGTTGTTAATAATGCATCATCTAAAATAGCAACCATTCTATTTTCTTGGTGAGCAGTGGCTAATCTGTTACCAATCCTATTCTTATATTTAGTAGCATTGATTTCTCTATATTTACTCTTGGTATTATTTGGAGATAAAGAATTTGGCAACAACGCTTTTGGCTTCTCGCTTTCAAGATCAGTTTTTAGTATTTCAACTGGGTTTTTTGGAGCTTCGTTAATGCCCACTTGCTGTTTACATAAGTTGAAGTTAATGTTGGATTCCTCTTTAGTGATATAAGTGAAGTGTCTTGGTTTTTCAGTTAAACTATCGATAGAAATACTTCTTGGAAAAGGACCGGAGCTGAACCACTCGTATTCTAAGATATCGTCTAATGAAGGTCTTTGATTTGGATCTGTTGCAAGGATATCTCTAATTAAAATTCTAGCCTCTTCTGAGACTTTAGATTCTGGGGGAAATTGGTATTCATTATGCTTAATTCTATCATAGATAACTTGAACATCTTTGGCTTGGAAAGGTGGCTTTCCAAATAATAAAGCATACATCATGATACCAACAGCCCAAAGATCAACTTCAAAACTGTGACCAACAGCTTTACCACCCAAAACCTCCGGAGCAATATAATTTGGGGTACCACAGATAGTGTATCTTTTCTTATCTGCACTACTGATGATTGTAGCTAAACCAAAATCACCAATTTTCAAGTTCATTTCTGGATCAAAGAAAATATTACCAAGTTTTAAATCCCTATGAACAACTCTTCTTCTATGTAAATATTTAATAGCACCAATAATCTGCACCATAAAGAATCTAACTTCAGGTTCAGTTAACAATTTTCTATTTTTCAATAATTCCATCAAAGACTGATTAGGACAAATTTCTAACAAGATATAAACATTAACTTCATCTTCAAAACAGTCAACAAATTGAACAATGTTTGGATGTGACATACTTTTGTGGATCTTGATTTCACTTAACAACTTAGTCTTAGTTTTTTCATTTTTAATGGAGGCCTTAGCAACAGTTTTGGCAGCAAAAACTTTACCACTCTCATCTTTCATCTGGAAGCATCTAGCAAAACCACCTTCACCTAAAAACAAACCTCTTCTATAACCTCTACCAGATCTAGTTTTAACAATACTTGGAGGAGTTTTACATAAAGCACTTAGCTTTTCTTTCTTCTTCTTGTGTTTATTATCAGGTTTTGAGACAGCACCAGTTTTAACTGGGGTTTTCAGCATACCAGCGGCATTTGGATGAACTGATTTTGTGTTCAACTGAGCATGGTTAAGTGTTTGCAATGCTCTACCTGTATTCATGGTGTTGTGATTATAAATATCAAAGATGTGAAAGAGTTGGTGGTGACAGAAGTCTGTTGTCGTTATTGCTTGTTGGGGCTTAAAGAGCAGAAATATTTGATTCCTCTTGTTGTTGTTGTTCTTGTGAAGAAAGGACCAGCTGACAACGAAGACTTGGAGGGTTTAATGATAGTGAGTATCAATGAGATGATGGTGATAAATAAAATTTAATGGACAGACAGGGAGTATCTGAAAGAAGTAATCAAGCAGAAATGCAGTTTTATATGTATACAAAAGGACTTGACCTGGAACATTTGATGTTTACATTTCGCATAGTCCTCTGTTTACTCACTACCCGATTTGGAGTAGTCTCATTTGCCACAAGACATAGCCACAATAAAAATTTGGGGCGCACTATAGTCGCACACTTTCTGATAGCATCAGTAAATCTTAATCAATTGATTTGACAACTTTGCAGTTTGTTCTCCATTATTGTTACAGTAAAACCCAGACACTATAATCAAAAATTAACTGAAAATTAATTGAACTCAGTTTAGTTGAAATGCTATAGTACATAAACTATTTACACAAACCTAGTTTAAGAATATAATAGATGATTGGGATGGGAGGAGTAGAATAGTACAAAAAAAATAAACACAAACATAAAATAGTTAAAGAAAACTGAAAACTGGGGGTTAACATAAAAGATAATTGGTATCACTTGAAATCAACAAAACATTAACGAAATAAAGGAAAGAAAACAGCTGACAAGAAAACTAAAGCAGGTAAAATGATATCAGAAAAGGGGGGTTCAAGAGTCAACAGAAAGACACCGTTTTAATATACACAGAACAAAACACTAATAACACAAAAACGCTCAAATGGTGAAAGCACCTTTAAATCATATTTTTGAAAAAATAATCACTGAATTATTTCTTCTTTAGAGCACCTCTCTTCTTAGGAGTGGTATTAGCCTTAGTAATTTTCTTTGGGGCAGTTTTTTTAACAGAGGTTGCTTTCTTTGAAGTAGATTTCTTAGCAATTGGAGATGCTTTCTTTGAAACGGCTTTCTTGGAAGTAGCTTTCTTTGAAGCAACCTTTTTAGCGGTAGCAATTTTGGTACCAGCTGCCTTCTTTGGTGCCTTCTTGGTAGTAACAGATTTTTTTGGAGAAGGAGCCTTCTTAGAAGCAACCGGTTTCTTAGCAACATCACTTACAATTTTATGGGTCTTATCTAATTTAATTGGACCTGATGGACCTTTTGGTTGAACAAAGTAACCAGCAGCAACACCTCTCTTAATAGCTAAATTAAATTGACCGTCAAAGTTGGTGTTGTTAACATCAGCATTTGCTTGAATATACTTCTTAAGAGCTTGACGACTATAATAAAGGAAAAGTTAGTTAGTAAGTGCAAGAAATGGGTCATTTAATTGGAAGGCGAATACCCTTAAAGTTGTAAACAAAGAGGGGAAAGGTGTACTAGAGGAAAAACAAGACATACCTTGAACCGTTTCTCTCTTTCAAAGTGGTAATAGCACCGATAATTAAATCTAACGATGATAATAAAGATTGAGTTAGTATTATTGTAAAAAGAAAGAAGTACGTATTGTGTAAATAGGCAGAGGTATCATCAGATTACAAGTTGAAAGCAATCAAAAAATACAACAACAATGACTTTAGCATCGGGATTAAAAGAGGAAAAACGTACCTTTATAGGATTTTTTAGCAATTTTAGCGTCGACCATAATAGATAGATGAATATATATAAGCGAATTGAGGAAACAGATGATGTTTTGGAGAATGTTTGACAAGGAGAGGGCAAGAGGAAAACAAGTACAACATCAGGAAAACGGTGTGTTTTTAAAGATTTCTGGCAGCTGCGCGCTCAGTTAAATTGATTCGAATTTGGCGCGTGATTCGTCCCGTCGATTCAGGTCGCTCCTGATTGGACTATTAATGCTCCTGTATGATAGGATTTATCTAAACCAGTTATTTTATGCCCTTAAGTATAAGTTAGTGTTGACACTCTCACGTTTAAGGGTCATATTGAAATATACGAAATGGACTGGTAGCAGAAGTATGAGATATTGTGCTGCGTGCGGTTCTGTGCGGTTTTGTGGGTTGTTGTTGTTGTTGTTTTGCTTTGTTTTGAATTCAGAGTACAACTACTTTGGGAACGCGTCTGTTTTGTGGATCATTGATTGGCTAGTATTATAAGCGTCGCTCAGCTGACTTATGCATCGATCGACCTTGGAAGTCTGCCAATTCTTGGGTTGTGCCAGAGCAATTCACATGTTGACCAAATCAGTTCCCCACATTAGCTACTTTAATATGAAGAGCACATGCAAAATCCCATCACTGATCCTTAAACAATACAATATAAGTTAACGTTTTTTTAAAAAAAATGGTTTAGCATCTTCTCTCTTTTAGTTCCTTTGTTAAAATACAATCCACTTAGCCCATCTTATATAATTATGTCAGAATTCAAATCTACCCCGTTACTTGAAAAATTATCAACTACCTTATCTTCTAATGTCTCATTAAGAAAAGAAACAGTTCATGCATTAAGTTCTAAAGTATCTTTTGAAGTTACCAATAAGAAATCTAAAGTCTCTCAATTTTGGTTGTTAGATGCAGAAAATAAAGGTGATTTAAAACACTTATCGCAAGCCCCAGATTCGAATGATGATTCAATTGCAATTAGAATTAAAATTTCAGATTTAGATCTCAAGAAATTAATTAGTGGTAAATCGAGTGCTCAAAAATTATTTATGACTGGTAAATTGAAAATTAAAGGTAATGTTATGAAAGCTGCTTACATTGAAAAACTATTGAAGTTTGCCTCCCCTGTTAAATCAAAACTTTAGTTAGAGAGTTTCATTTTTCATTTTTCATTTTTCACTTTTTATTTTAAATATTTAAACTAGCTTTGATATATGATACTCATGAAATATGTTACATAAATCGAATATCTATATACTAAGAAGATACTGGAAAGAATATCTGCAAATCTGTTTTGCATAGTTCGCAGTAAACTTCCAAAAGCTAAATGTTAGCCATATCTTAATTCTTAATCAGTCAGAAGAAAAATGAGAGGCTTTTGCTTAATGTTCATTTATCCCCCAAATGGATGACAACTTTACGATAATTAATATAGATAGCTGTTTATGATTCTTTCAATGTAGTTTGACAGTATTTACACAGGCTGATTTCCTATAAATCTTTCAGATTTATAGGAAACTCGATATAAGATTTGTCTCAAACTTGTGAATTGCAAATATAATACCAAAAAGTTGATTGACAGGAGGAATCTCTTAATATCTAGAACACAGAAGTTAATCTGAATTGATTCATTGGATGATCATATAGACTTCGTAATTGGCAGGTTAAAAGGTAAATAACTAAATAACTAAATAACTAAATAACTAAATAACTAACTAAGTATAAACTACTGACAACTTCAGAGCCAATTGTGTAGTAGTAAAATAAAATTATCAACTATTAGTAATGTAAACTTATTTTCCACTGTCAGATAGGGCCAATCAACGGTAGAAAAAGTAATCACCGCCGCTCATCAGGACAAATTATCTAATCCATCTATTAGATCCCAATGCGGCAATTATTTTTTTCTCTCCTTCCCAGAATTTTTGCGCTGTTTTTTACTCTTTTCGGCAGCATACATAGCATATATATTTTCAATTTTTTATATATAAACTTTCCTTTATCCTCTTTTTTGATTTAAGTAATACATTATCTATATTTGCTTAAAGTCCAGTTAACTTTAGTTTTTATAGCAAGAAGTCACCCTCTCCAAGCCCCTGCACTTTAGTAAGCTTACAAATTTTTCTCGTTTCTCTTTTTCTCTGGCCAGTTTTCGCACTAACTTGAGTCAAATCGAGCAAAAAAAAAAATTCAAACCCCGACAAAAAGAACGAAGTCACCACTTTATAAAGTTTACATTTACTTTAGCTCAACTTCCTCTTTACCTCTTTAACTCACATATTCATAGTTACTAATATACCTATCAGAAATACTCCAGAGATGACATCTATTTTGCTATTGTTACATCCTACAGTTGTCACCAATCCTGAGTTGGTTGAATCGACAAAGCAAAAGTTAATATTGACTCACCCTGATGCTGATTTGACCCAACATATAATAGATAGAGTTGCTTTAGACCAACAAGATATTCCTTCAAATGAATTCACCCTAATACACTATTTAGCTCCTCCTGAAGCCAAGATCAACAAATTCAATTCAAAATTCATTAATAAATTATACATGTCTTTAAAACAAGGTGGCTCTTTCACAGGTCTAATACCTGATGATTGTAATTTGCAGGCAATTATGGCAGGTTTTACTTTGGGTGAAGATGAATCATCCTGGAACAAACCAAATGTAAATAGTTCTTCAGTCTCAATTTTGAAAAAGAAGAGATCTTCTAGTGGAACAGTTAAGAAGTTACCATCTTTTAAAAAAAATACAACTGCCAACGGAATGACGACGACGCCTAGAAAACTTCCAACATTTAAAAGGGCTACTTCAACACCCCCTCCAATGTTAACTGATTCATCTTCCGGTTCTGATGATGACGATTTATCTGATGCTGAACAATTAAAGTTAAAAGAGATTAAGCTCACTTTTTTTGAAGATTCGGATGACGATGAAACCGACACATTAAGTAATGATGATATAATTGATGAAAATGAGCTTCTAAATTTCAAAGATTTGCCAACTCCTGTGATAATACCTATCAAATGTACAACCTCAGGTAAAAAGAGAAGAAAGGCTTGCAAGGATTGTACATGTGGTCTCAAAGAGCAAGAGGAAGCCGAAGAGGCCAAACAAAAATCACTTCAGAATTCTATGTTATCCCAAATGGCTAAATCTGCAAATGAGGAGGCTTTGGAAATTGAAAAAAGAATTAGATCTAGGGAAAGACAAGAGAAGAAAAAGAAAGCTTCTGACTCGACCAGAATTGTGAGATTTACTGAAGGTGAATTAGCAGAAATTGATTTCACTATCGAAGGTAAAACTGGTGGTTGTGGATCCTGTGCATTGGGAGATGCTTTCAGATGTGATGGATGCCCTTTCTTAGGTTTACCTGCTTTCAAGCCAGGTCAAATTGTCACTATAGATTCTTTCGGTGAAGATATTTAATTCAAAAAGATTAGTATCTCACTAGTACACCTCTATTTATTTTATTTAGATATGACTTTATGTTGTCACAAACGGTTACTCTATTATTTTTATTTTATCATGTGTTTTTATTTCTTTTCGAAAATGTTTACATTAGTCGTGTTTTCTCCTTAGTCGTTTCTTATTTTTGTTGTGTTCATTATCGGTTTAAAAATTGTTTGTTTAATTTTCCATCCCCAGGGTTTTTTTTAATATTTCATATCATCCTTATTTTCTTATCATTATCGTGTTTACTCTTTACTTGTTTAAATTTATACACCCCTCCACAACAATTTTCTTCGTTTATATTTTTATATAAATATCATTTTACATCTATATGAATTAAATTATGTAATAATTATACACAGAAAAGAGTCATATATATATATATATATCATGAAAAAATATCGTTAAAGAATTTAAATCTATTTTACACCAAAGAAAAACAAAAATCAACCTGTTCCTTCCTCTGATTCTTCTTGATCTTCAAAAAAGAAATCTACTTTATTTTCAAATTCTCCATCCTCTTGCTCTTGGAATTGTATTTGCTTGCTCTCTATTTTTTTCTGCTCAATCAACTGATCCAAAAACTCAACAACCTTCGAAACATCAAACTCTTCCAAAACTTCAAATTGATCGATTTGTGTATCATCTATATTTCTATTCTCTTCTTCAATCTTCTTGAAATCAGGAACATCCCAATTATATTTATATGCAACATTAACAATCAAATTAGACTCTTTATCCAAATCATTAGTCACTTGCTGAACCAACCTTTCATTTCCAATGACGTAATTGTAATAACACTTTGCCCATTCCTTTCCACTGATCTTTAACAAGCTGTCAATTATACCTTCAAATGCTTTGTAATCTAACTTAACATGATATGTCAAATAATTCGCCATTTTGGTGGCATCTTCTAGGTTGACGTAACTTAGGCGTGAAATTGTTTTGGATAAATAATACTCTAGTTGTGGTCCATGCAAGTCTTTGAACCCTATTTGGCGTATAAAGTGCTTAACTATTGCGATTGCCCGGCCTGGCCTTTCGTGTACTAGTGATTTTGTGATTAATGTATGTATGATTTCAGTGTTGTGGTTGATTGTTGAAAAGGGATGCTTATGTTGTAGGTATTTTAGTTTTTGGGAGTCCTGTGGGTCTTTACTGAGTTGCTTTTCTAATACCTGTGTTTTCAAAACTTCTTTGAAGTACTCAGTTCGTAGAAACTTAACATCAATCCTTTTTAAGTCTGGCGAACCTTTCAAGAAATTGGAATATAATAATGCTATAATTCCCATACTTGGGTAATCATCCTTCAATATTAACTCGTCTCTAATGTTCGGTTTCAATAGCTTGTCATCTAGTTCAGTTGAAGAGATTATATAATTGTTGTTAAAGCCCATGCTTAATATACCAATGTTTTTTAGAAATTCCAATGAACTTGGAAATTGCTTGATTACATAACTAGCTAATATTTGAAAGTTGACGTTGTCTGTATTAGACAAATATCTAAGAAAAATATAATTGTTTTCTTTAACATCATCATCATTTTGAAAATTTGCGACTTGTAAGAACTTATTCAAAATCAATAAGTAATCAGTTAGATTATTGGAAAGGCTTTTATCCCTTTTATTTAATGAGTAACGTAAAATCGGTATTATATTAGCTTGTAGATTTTTTTCATTTAAAGCTGGGGTTTTATTTAATGATAAAGTTATTTCGCATAACATATTCTCATATTTGTTCTGTAGAATGTTGAAATATTCAGGGGTTATGCTTTTTAGTCTCTCTTGTTCGTTCACGTATATTTTGAAAATCCTTAGGAATAAATTCGCAGCTGTATATAATTTCATTGATATTAATCTACGTATAGTGTACTCTTTCATTTGATTATTATACTGAAATAAAAACACATCAGCCATGTTGGAGGATGCATTCGACTTATTATCATTCAACAATCCACATTTTAAAAAAGCCTTTAAACTAAAATCAGTTCCCCTGAATAGTTTTTTCAAATATTGTAATCCAATGTTATTATCAGTGTCTGTGTTTTCAAATCTATATTTTTTCAAAATCAATTTATTAAAAACTAATGCAACTTGTGAGGCATCTAGTTTTTCTAGCAACATAATTAATACTGAATCATTGATGTCATCAACTTCTGATACTTCAATTAGTTCTTGTAACTGTTTTAATTTCTCTGTGCTTGGTAAAGTTATTTGAAAATGTGAGTCGTTTAGTTTTGTCCTTTGAGATACTTCAACTAATTTTTTTAATTTGTATTCAAGATCATATTGCCGTCTTTGAAGCTTCACCTTGGAACTGCTTAGACTGACATTGGTATTGATTTCTGAATAAAGTGTTGGTTTTGGAAAGAATGATTTTGAAGAATTGAATCTTCTCAATTGTATTGGGGTTTGTGATCTGGGTATAACCTTACCACATTTGGAAAGTTTCCGTATTCGAAGCATCTCACGCCACCAGATATAGCTTTATTGTTCACCTCTTAAAATTAAAGGTCTAATTTAAGTCGAATGGATTCATGAGTGGTTGAAGTGTTATAGTTTGCATATCGGTTTCAAGACAAAGTCGACATCAAAATTGAAAAGTTACACATTCAGTGGCACATATAATTTGCCATGGCGCGGTATTTACCTAACACTAACGATTTCTTTAACTTACTTAATCTTGAGAGTTAACTCAGAAACTGTTTGGAATACCAAAATGTATGAACATGTGAACAATAAATAAATAAATAAGTTATATAATTTAACTAAATAAAACTGGAAATTGCGAATATGTATAAAAGAATGTTTTAAAGAGAACAGAAAAATCATTTTAAATTAAACCTTCTTTCCCCAGTAAACCCATTGATCGTCCAATGGTTTATCTTCTAATGGCTCCCAAGCTTTCCATTCAGCCATTTTGTGCAATAATTGATATTCATCATTAGCTTGAACAAGTAATTCTTCAATTAACCCACAACCAACTTTATTCTCAATTTTTTCAATAACCTCATTTTCTTGAACAACTTGTAATCTAGATTTAGTGAAATTCTCAACAGATTGTCTATAAATTGACTCCTTTGGAAACTTTTCATCTAGTTTGGTTAAGGTTCTTTCATATAGTTTGATTAGCGCTGGTCTTGGATTAGGATGTTGGTATAACCCACTTAAACCTGTAGGATTCCCTTTACCAGCTTTAACCAACACTTGTTGACCTTGTTTTAAGATTCTGCAAGCTTTCATTTCGTATTATATTGATGACAAATTGATGAGATGGATAATGCTAAGGATACGATTTCGAACAGTTAATTACTCAAAGATCGAACAATTGGTGTTCCCCTCTTTTCTGTTTCGCTTCACCACTGAGAATTGCGGCTCAATAAACTGCGCCCAACACTTAGCCACATTAAGATAATCTCTTTACATTATTTCAACCTTTAATATTAATTAATTAATTAAATTAACTCTATTATACAAAGAAACACATAGCTATATTATTTCTAGCCAATCCATCCAATGAATTTAGAACAAAGGTTTGCAAGAAAGGATCATCTGATTGTATTTGCTGTTACTGCTGTCACTGTCACTTTTTGGCATGTAATTGAACTTGTGTGATATCATAATTTGTTAATTACGAGCTTGCGCATGAGCAGTAGCTATAGCAGACTCTGTTACACCCGTTTCAGGCATTTCATCTAAGTAAATTGAATTGTTCTGTAGTGATAAATTCAAAAGATTTTTAAATGCATTCGCAGAACTATCAGGTATTGAAGGAATTTCAGAGATTTGTATCTCTGCTAATTTATTATTGTTATTTGCAGCAGTGGTACTTTTATGAGCTATGGCTGATGATCCAACAGATGTATTGTTCAATGTTGTAATCTCTTGAAGTGAAGTAACTGCATTTCTGAGATTTAAAACTGTACTTAGCAGCCTACTTGATAATATGGAATGAATTAAAGGAGCCATATAAACACTTGAACCGATTATATAATAATCAGCTAATGATTCTGTTTTATTTTCATTAAATCTATCTTGTTTTCTTATAATCCAAAAATCAGGTTCTCTAACCATAGCTATAATAAATTCTAATCCTTTCATTTTCCTCAAATCTTGTAACACCATATCATATGGTCTATTTAGATAATTTAAATCTGTGAACTGATTTTGCATTTTCAACACTTGGTTGTTTGATGTTCTATCGAAGAATGGGGACTGTGAAAAGTATTCTAAGACGTTATCTGTTCGTAGCCCAAACGTGTTAACCCATTCGGGAGATCTCCATTGAAGTTCATCAAGCTTTGTTTCATTTAATGTCATATATAATGTGTGATAATTGGTTGATCCAACCTCAGTGTATGGCCAATATGACTTCAAAAAAGAACACCTCTGTATGTGATTAGAAACTACTAATGTAACATTATTGAGTGAAAAAGACTATATGCACATCCGTGCACCATATCTAAAATTTTGATTTTGGCCAATCTCGAACTTTTCTTAAACTTTCATAGGTTGTTGCTTTAGCATGGTTGAAGCAAGCAGCTTAACCATTTACTTAGGTAAAACATACAATCTATTCAACTTCACTAACAAATGAGTGTTTTCTTACATTTCAGGCTAACTGAACTGGTTAGACCATTCGTCTCACAACAACCATTACATAGACCATTCTCATCTTCCATAATACCTTCTATGAAACACATACGTCTAGATATTCCACAACCAACAACAGAAATTCCGGATGTTCAAACATTCTTAACAAAAATTGGTCGTAACTCAACTGAACATTTAGATGTTTTTGAAAATGATTGGTCTAAGTTTTTCAGCATGACTTCCAAACAAATGAAAGATTCAGGTTTAGATGTTCGTGCAAGAAAATATATTTTAGATTGGCAACAGAAATTCAAGAGTGGTATACCTTTAGAGGAATATAAGCTACCTGTCAAGAAACACGGTGGTGAACGAAAGTTCAAAATATACAATGCTCAAAAAATAATTTTGGACAGAATTAAGCAAGCTCAATTACAAAAGGCATACAGAAAGGCTCACACTCAAGAAGTTGTGCAAAAAAAGCAATGGAATAGATTACATAAAAAAATTGAGTTGAAACAAAAATAAATTAAATTCTCTATAATTCCACTATTTGCTCTTTTTTTTACATAGAACGAACTTTTTTATTGTTAATTGTACATAGATTTTAATGAATAACTTTATTCAGGTATTCATAGGATGATAATCGTAATAGATAATAAATAGCACATTGAAATAAAATGCACAATAAGTGTACAGATTTCTTAGTTTGCTTTCTGGTTCTCTGAATCATTTTCAATTTTTTTTTTGATATTTCTCTAATTCTTCCACTAACCATTTTGCTTCTTCCTCCATAATCTCCATAGTTCTAGGTTTCCGATCGTCATCAGTAGGAATATCCATTCTTTTCAGCACCATTTGAAAAAATGCATTCAAGTTTTCTTCATTCTTTTCCAGTAATTCATAAATACCATCTCCAAACCCATCTTTTAAATATCTTGGAATAATATGGGTATGAACATGGGGAACCGATTGTCCAGCAGCTGTGCCGTCTTGCATAGCAATATTCAAGGAATCAGCTTTATAAACTTGTTCTATAAATTTATGAATCAGTTGTATACTTTGCATATAATCCAGTGATTCTTCTTCAGTTAAATCTTTTAAACGTGGAACATTACGCAAAGGGACGATTAAAACATGACCGGGGACAATGGGCTTAAGGTTGACCAGAGCAAATGTGTACTTGGTTTTGTAGAACACTTGAGATGTAACTGGGAACTTGTAAAAAAATATTTTGGAATTCATTGCTTATAGTTAGAAGGTTAAAAGTTGTGCTTTCAGGAAACTACAAGAACTCCTTGGATCACTCTGATCTTTCTCAGAATCTCAAATGAAGAACCTGAAAACGAAACTGAATGTATTTTTATTTACTGTTTGACCTGTCGTTTTGCACTTTCAACCTTTCGACAGTCAACCACAAAAAACCTTTTATTTTATTAGCCGATCAGATCATCTAGATATTCTATCAATATTTACAAAACCAATTTATACAGAATATGTCCACTGTAGCTGATCACTATCAGATGCTAGGAGTGTCCCGAAACGCCACTTCCTCAGATATCAAGAAAGCTTACAGAAAACTGGCTCTAAAGTACCACCCAGACAAGAATAAACAGCTTGGAGCTGAAGATCTATTCAAAAGATTAGGTGAAAGTTATACTGTGCTTTCGGACCCAACGAAGAAGTTAGCTTATGATGCAAAATTAAAGACCCAGGTATACACCAAGCCAACTTATTCTAAATTCACAACGACGACAACCTATTCAACTTATTCAACACCTAACTACGGTTTTGATACATATCGGCAAAGATACACAAGCTTTAAGCAGGAAACACACTCGAGGACAGAAGAGGCAAAAAGAAAGAGAGCAGCTGAAGAAAGAGCAAAGAGAGAGGCTGAAGAAAAGGCGAAACAACAACAAAGAGCAAAGAGCAGGAATTACAATAAAACATATAATTGGGATAGTACTGGTGGTAATCCTTATTATTACAATTTATATGAAGATGGTATTAATTCTTCTTCTACATATAAATCAACATGGACAAGACATTCTGGTATGAATAGTCAAAGTTTTGAAAGAAACAAGCCAACAACGAATCCATCACAACAAAAATCAACTCATAGTGCAAAGTCGAATTCCATTCCAGAAGATATTTCACATTTTACTGACCCCAAACCTGACATAAAAAGTACTAATGATGGAAATTGGAGTAAATCAAAACATTCATATTCCTATAAATCAGGGGAGAAAACCTATACAGGGAGAACTCCAGACGTTAAACCACCCCTGCAAAAAAACACTTATAGCCATAATCAACAACATAAATTTACTGCAGCGGATGAATCCAAAGATGAATATGGATATGATATAGACTCGCAAGATGAAGATGATGATCTTGATTATGGTAATCAACCTGATAGTAGCAGCGATAATGACAATGATAATGATGATGATGATGATGATAGAGCTTCATATTTTGAAGAATCTAGTTTCAGAGGATTTTTTGGTCAATCTAACTCTTCTGCTGACGAGAGTGATGGCCCAGTTTACACAGAAGTACATGCTAATTCAAGTGAGTTCCAACAAGATGCAACTAATAACTCGAATATCCATGATAATCCAAGTGAGACTGGTACCTTCACGTCAGCTAATAAAAACAAATTCAATTGTCGAAAACCGCATTATACTGGACCAACAACATCATTTTTCTTTGGTGGTTTAGGTACTGAACAGGATCCAATCGAATTGGAATCTGGGTCCGAAAAAAATTCAGTTGATATTGAAGAAAAGTTCAAGTCCTCTCCACTAAGGAAAAACAAAAGAAAACCATTTTCCAGAAAAGATTATCCCAGATATTGGAATCCATTGGGGTCATCACCTAAAAAGACTTCATCACCTGTGAAGCCTGAGAAAATTTCATCATCAATAAAGTCCTCTATTTTTCCAGGTGAATTTTCTGAAGTTGAAGCTCAACCTACTAATCTTGTTAATGTAACGATTTTTGAAACCTCAAGCGGTAAGCGTAGAAAAACTCATACCAATGATACCAGAAAGAAAGTGAAGGTAGATGGCTTGGGCAATATGAAGGATCTGAATGAAGAACTTCCTTCGCCAACTTTAAAATCTAGCAATATTTCACATCATTATGAAAAATCAAAAACGGTAGAGGAGCCGGAAGTTATTGAGCTTTCTGAAGAAGATGACAATGTGCTTCCAGCAAACAAATCCCCTGAAACAGAACAACAGCAACAAAAGCAACACAAACACAAACACAAACACAAACAAGAACAAGAACAATCGCAGCGACAATCCGGTCATTTCACTTTTGAAGATATCTTCAAAACATCACCATTTACTGAAACCAATGGTGATTTCAATATGGATTCAATGAAGGATTTTATTTCAAAGGAAAACAATGAAAATATAGATCCAAAGTTACAGTCAATTTCTTCCAAACATAATAGAGATGAAGATGAAATGGATATGGAAGAAGATGAAAACGAATTCAGTCATAAAGCTTCTGTTAATGCAGACCCATCGGAGATTCCAATACATAGACCTGTTAACCAGCCATTACCAAGAAGAAAAAAGGTGAGAAGAGCACTCTCAAAAGACATTTTAGGAGTAACTGATGAAATAATTAGTACTATCAGAATGAGAGTTCCCGAGTTTGTGCAGCTTGAAGAATCAGATTCGTTAAAATTGAGAATAGGAAAGTATAAAGATTATATGACGAAAGCTATTCAGTTTGATCTTGTGATGGCAGAATACTTTAAAATTAGAACTGAAAAAGATGCTTTATACATGGAAAAAATTCTTCTCAGTGGTGGTGTAGTTGATAAGCAAGTTTACTTTGAAGTAACAAAGATTGATAGTGAAGTTATGGGTAAGTGGAACCAAGTTAAGGAATATCAACAACAGGTTATGCTGGAATTAAGCAGGTTGGGTTAACTTTTTATATAGAATTTTGAGAGTATTTCAATTCTTTTCTTCATCAATTTATTTATTATGTTATGTGTATATTATTACAAAGAGTATTGTATTATTTTTCCTTTGATTGCTCCAACTTGTGAGTTTTGAGTGAGTAAACTCTGAAGCTCAACTTTTCGATTCCAGAGAGCATGCGCGCAATGTGCTGAGCAAATTCACAAAATTAGAGGTGACGAAGTTGAACCAGCACATTCTGTATACAATATTCGGATTAAGTAAGCACAACATAGTTGCTATAAGATAGTCATTTAAAGAACATAGTTAGATAGCTCTTATTATTCATTTCTTGTCTTTGGCTTATCTTCATCCTTGATCGAAAAAATATCAACACAACCAAAGCACCAAAAGACACTTGAATCTAGATTCAAGTATACCTCCAAAGTCCCCATTTAATTTCTAACAGTAAAAAATATAAAATCACAATATAATTAAATAAATACTGATAATGAGTGACCAACAAACGTCTAAAGCTGCTTCATCTGCACCAATGGTACCTTCAACCACAACTGAAAATGGTGCTTCACAACAACAACAACAACAAGAAGTTCCAAGAGACGTTAGATTACTTCATTTAATTTTTGCAACACAGGGAATTCAAAGTTACCAGGACCATGTTCCTTTACAACTTATGGATTTTGCTTATCGTTATACATCAGGTATTTTACAGGATGCAATGATTTATAATGATCACGCTCACGCTGGTTCATCTAACGCCGGTAATGCTGGCCAATACGGGTCACAGTTAACAAATGAAGACATCAGATTAGCTATAGCAGCTAGAACAAATTATCAATTTAAACCAGTTCCACCTAAGAAATTGTTGATGAAGCTTGCTGCTGAACGAAATCAAAAGCCATTGCCTCCTGTCATGCCTTCATGGGGTATTAGATTACCTCCTGAAAAGTATTGTTTGACTGCCAAAGACTGGGATTTTAGCGAAGAAGAGTCTGATGATGTAAGTATTTTTGAATTTATTCTATTTTAAAGAGAGTTATAATTTGAAATATTGGAGTTTAAATACTAACTGATTAAAACACAAACACATTAATAATTTAGGAGGAAGGACATAGTGATAAATTAGATAAAAGTTAATATCTTTTACTGGTTGTTAATACTATTTTTTGTATATTATTTCAATCTGAATGTATCTATATCTTTAGCTCTCTTAGTAGTAAGATGGTATCATTAATTGGTACCACACAAAAGTGAAACACCCGTACACCATGTATACATAATTTTGAAGAAGACACTTCAGCTTCAACAATTTATATAATTTCAAATACTAGTTCCTACGTTTACACTTCTTACTAGTGCTCTTTGCTTACGTTCATTTCAACTTTAATTCCCTCTAGTAGCTCAATTATGACTTATGTTACACAGGGATCCATTCCGGAGTATGTTTTTTTTTTCAAAGTGTTCGTTGTTGTTCTGAATTCAACTCCCTCATTAGACTATAAACATTACACGTAAACAGTATATGATATATGATTTATGGACCAGTATTACTAACATTCACAATTTGATTGTTATCCTGCAAATAGAGTTGTTGAAACAACAATTGGTGAGTCACTGCAACAACGTACTGCTATTTTAGACAGTATCAACGATTTAGGTCCTCCTGACTTGGTCCATTTAACAAAATTAAACACTGCGTCAAAGAATTCAGTTGGAACTTATTTTTATTACACAGGAACTGACTGTTCGAACTCAGCTACAATTGCTGCTCTATTAAATTCAATAGCTAATATCATTGGTGAAAACCCACAACCTTGGTTTGGTAGGGCGAAGTCATGGAAGGTTTCTGAAGCTACTTATTGTACTTATAATGCATTTTCGAAGACGGAAGTTAGGGTGAAATGTACTTTCCCAGGTCAAATGGAGGCACAGATGCTGGATATTTATGGAAATCCAGTTCAAGCTGATGACAAATTATGGCTAGAAACTTTTATGACTGGTATTGTGAGAGCTTTAATTACTGCGGATAATGATTCTGCTGATTTCACTTCAATTGTTGAAATTAGAAAAATCAATCCATTTTTAAATAAAGCAAATTCTGACTTATTCTTGAAAGGTTTTGAATACTTATTTTTTGAAGGTTATAAATTAGGCTGTTCTGATGATGCCCAAATTGCAACTACTTCTAATAATTACTTAATCGATGCGTTCATAACCAGTATTAAATTAACTGGCAAATATAAAGATGGTATAGAAATATTAACAAAATTACAAGAAATTGATTCAAGTGCCACCTATTTAATTGCCAAATTATATTTAGCACATGATGAAGAAATTAAAGCAATTCGAGTTCTACATGATGGAATTAGGGAAAATCCATTAGATGGTGAATTATTAATGTTGCAAGCACAATATTGTTTAGATAAGGGTCGTTTGGATCTGGCCTTACCTTTAGCCACAAAAGCTGTCAACTGTTTACCTTCTTATTTCAAACCATGGGCTCTGCTTGTTAAGGTTTACATCACACTCGATAAATTCGAAAATGCTTTATTGACTTTAAACTCTTGTCCAATGGTCACACATAAAGATAAATATTACCTGAAAAGAGTGAGTAATCCAAAATCAGATGGTATGCATTTACCACTACCACTGGATGTCACTTTAGATCAAGTTACAACATTGAATTCAATGGATATTGCTATTGAACACAATAAAGTTGATCAAGGATTAATGAATCTGCCGGCTGCTAATTTGAAGTCTACCTTTGCCAAAGCATATGTGTTATTGACTGAAATCGTTCATAAAACAGGCTGGGAGGCATTGCTTAAATATAGAACAAAGGTGTTTGTTATGGAAGAAGAATTTAAAAAAGATGGGTTTAGAAGTAAGAGAGTTTCACTATCTGGTTCAACTATAAATAAAGTTAGTTCCAGCACCACCAATGTTGAAGCTAACACTGATGCCAACACTGCTGCACCTGCACCTGCTGCAAATGGTGATGTAGCAACCAATGGAAATGGTACACTTGCCACAGAATCAGATGAATTTAAGAAAAAGAGACTGTGTGAGAGATGGTTAGATAACTTATTCATGTTACTATACGAAGATTTAAGAACATATACTATGTACAAGGCAGAGTCAATGCATTTTGAAGCACAACAATTAGCTGTAGCTAAAAGCACTTTAGAATGGGAATTAATTGGATTAGTTGCCCAAAGGCTTGGTCATACTAATGAAGCTGCTAAATGCTTTGAGAGAGGTTTAAGCAATAGATTTTCGGTTAGATCTTGTAAGAGATTATTGGAATATTACCAAGATCAACGGGATCAGAGTACAGACCCTGTCATTATTGAGAAGCTAGATGATAGCATTTTAGAACTCGTTGTTAAATTGTTTGTGTGGAATCACAGATGGTATTGTTCATTTTCTCCTGGTTTGGTATATTCATTAAGTAAACTAGTGGAAGAAGTTGGTAGAGTGAAGATTGAAAGTGAGATTAAGGTTAGATTCGATGATAAGAATAATGGTGTTTCTGAGTTGATAGGCGATAATATGAATTATTTGGAATCATATGGTATTATCGAACCGGAAAACTTGTAACCAATAATTTCGTTTGCTTTCTCTTTTCAGATCTAATATTTTTGTTTAATATTTTATTCATTTTAATGTGTTTATTTTTTGAAGTTAATATAATCTGTTATAATTATGAATCTCGCTCATTATTTTGCGTTTTGTTTTCGATCTTTTCCTTCCTGTCATGTAGCTGTGTTCAAAAGTCATTCACAATATCTAAAGTATTTTAAATAAACAAGGTATCATTTAGTTCATGTTTCTTTTCAAAAATTATAATAAAATCTTATTATTTATACCGAATACGGAATCTCCTATAAGAGAGGATAAAATACAAAGAAAATAAGGAATAATTTACATCTAAGAAAGAGCACTCATCAAATAAACAGGTGAACGAATGCCACAAGAGTAACAAATGAAAAACTGCTCGAAGTTGCAAATCCGTAATTGCTAACGGCACCATTAGCAGTTCCAGTACTGGATGAAGAAGTGGCTGTTGAACCGTCATAACTAGATCCACTGACTGATGGCGAAGTAGCTGATGATCCAGCTGATGACTTAGTTAATGATCCGCTACTAGAATTGAAAACATCTGTATCAACGTTTTCCTTCACTACACTTTCATCTTGAGACCATCCATCGTAACAATATTTGGTAAAGCAACTCGAACATTGATTACCAATCTCAACACCCAATCTTTCATGAGACCTTTTCAAAATTGCACAACCGATACATTGAGCAAACTCTGGATCTGAATCAACCAAGTATGTTGGAATTTGGAAACCATTGTCGATCAATTCATCCCTTTCATCGTCAGTTAAAACATACGAAGAAGTATTAGAAATGGGTGAAATATCTATGTTTGGATAATAAACTAACAATGGTTTCATAATCGAGAAATTTTCAGTTTCGGTAATTAAGGAAGAACCGTTACATCCAAAAAATGCAGGTTTTTTATTCAATTCAGCCTTAACAAAATCGTCAACGGTAGGTGGCAGGTCGTAAAACGTGGCATTTGGATTCCATGTTTTAATTCGCTTTTCTGTAGTGTATAATGAAGTACCATTTGGCCAATTTTCATCAGTATCACCAGAATTGTCAAATGCAAAGATAATACTAATTTCTCTGGATGGGACTAAAAATGGATCTAATGGTAGTCCTTCACCAATAATACCCGAATCAGTCAATCTTAGGATATCAGAATCAGATAATGTGGTGTTCTTGGCACCAAATGGATCATCTTTGTAAATATTTGGAACTAAACCTAATAACACTTCGGAGGTGTCTTTATTTAAAGTACTTAAAAACATGTTCAGCAGAGTTGGAGAAACGTTCCATCCTAATTCAGATAAGGAAGTAGCACTCCCGGAACCATTTAATATTGAACTGAATGAAGCAATGAAATCTGAAGAATAAGCAACCATCAAGCCAGCATTATCAAAGCTAGAATAACAAGACGATGAATTAACTGGAAGGCCATCAGTTAATGCAGTACCTAGATATTCCAAATCCATGAAACCAGCAGCACCTTCACTCCAGGAACCAAATTCAAATGGATTAACTTCAAAGATATTCAGTACAAAATCAGACATATTAGTGTGTTCACCACCAATGGAGGTCATAATAGGGAAAGGCATTTCATGATTTGAGAATGCATCCAGTTTTCTAATATCAGACCATAGTAAGTCTAAACCTTGGTTAGGCAAATTGGTAAATATAACACTAGAGACAACTCTAGAAAAGATATCCACTAATGAAATTTCAAAACCCTCCTTAGCTCTTGGCGTAACTTCAGACACCAATTTTTGAAGAGTGACTAAATCAGCAGATACCGGAAATTCAGTCATGTTCCAAACCTCATTATTTTCGAGGATGGAATCAACTGATGACCAATTTTGGAAAATTAAAGTGGCTAACATTAAAGATCCACCAGAGACAGAAGCAATATAAGTCGAGGCATCTAACAAACCTGCTAGTTCTTCCGTGGAAGATCTCGAATCTAAAGCTGAAACTTCACCAGCTCCTACTAATAGTGCTCTATATCCTCCACCAGAGAAAGCTAAACCAACCTTAGGAGGGATAATGGAGTAATTAAAAAATTGATCAAACCCAGAATCTGAATAATCTGACATATTTAAAGAGTTCAAGAAACTGACTAAGTTAGTTTTGGTTTTTGAATTTCTATCTCGTAACCATTCATATTCAGCATCTGAGATAAAATCATTATCACGTAATAATCCCTTGGAGTTCCCTCCTGGAGCAACGAAAGTAGAGTCGGTGGGACAAGTAACTGAAATTGGAGCGTAGTCAGCTGCAATCAGCCATGGAAGTAGAAGTAAAAGAGAGATATGGAGTAGCATATTGTAAAAAGAAAACTCTACTTGTAGGGTAGGATAATCCCAGAAAAGGAAAACTTGAATAACAAAAGAAAAAAAACACACTAGCTTATAAAGATATACAAGTCAAAAGTCCATATCATTAAATGAACTGGGGAAATTTAATTAAGTTCAGCGACTTTCAATTTAAGTTATTGAACAGTACCTACCCCACATGGAACCTCTACTTTCTCAAAAATGAGAGTTTATACTTTCTGTATTCAACACTCATATTCAACTAAGTTCATTATATCCTAGGTGACATAATATCTCACATAATACTTAATATAGTATCAATTACCAAAATTAATGAAACCATATGATCTGTCCAGTTTTTTTTCAGTTTTTACTTCTAGCCTTGACCTGCTGATTTTGCTCTTAGTTCAATACGCATTTTTATTACTAGCATAATAAAAGCCTCAAAGCCAAAAACTTTATATAGTTTATACGCAAAAATCTCATCCGTACTATCGTCTATAATATAAATTAACAACTATTTTAGTCAGCTATACAGAGAATATATATATATATATATTATATATCATCGAATGTAGATTTTTATGATTCAGAAAACTTATTTCTTTCTTCAAATCCATCTATAATTGTGGATTTCAAACTACCATATTTTGAAGTTGGGTTTTTTTTTTCATTAGGAATCTTCTTGGACAGTGTAAACGCTTCTAAAACTGCTTTTTTCAAGTTATCAATTGCTTCGGGAGAGTTTTGATAATGGAAAGCAACTCTGGAACCTGTAGCCTTAACGTTATACTTCTTAGCTGCAGCTGTCATAATATCTGGATCTATGAACGACTTTTTACCATCAATGAATACAAAATTGGTGTGTGGAGGTTCATCTAATATGATACCATTATATTCGCAGAATTTGGCAAAATCTTTGGCATATCCATGAGCAATTGGTAATTTTGGGTAGTTTTCATCTATTGCAATAGATGCCATTCTAGACAAAACTCCAGATTGTCTAACACCACCACCATTTTGTTTTTTGAAATGGTTGGCTTTAATGGTGAATTTCTCATCACCAACTAAAACCGAACCAATTGGGGCACCTAATGATTTAGAAAGACATAAGGAAACAGAGTCAAAGTATTTACACCATTCTTTCAAATCAATCTTGGTTTCGGCAGCAGCATTGAATAATCTAGCACCATCTAAATGCAACTTAATATCATTTTCTTTACACCATTTGGAAATTTTGGCTATTTCATCAATTGGAGTGATAATACCATGTATTGTGTTTTCTAATGAAATAACTTTGGTTGGTGCACCATGAACGTCACCATCATCTGGAATGTAATTGTTTTTAACATCATCTAAAGTTAAATATAAGCCATTCTCAGGAATCACGGCACGAACCATAGCTTGCGATAAAGTGGCCAATCCACCAGCTTCATGAACGTAAATATGGGCTCTATAATCACATAACACACTATGAGGAGGTTGTGTCAATAAGGTCCTCAAGGCAATTTGATTAGACATGGTACCAGAAACGCAATATAAACCAGATTCTTTACCAGCCATCTTGGCGACTTTGACTTCTAGAGCATTTGTATCTTTATCTTCACTGTATACTGCATCACCATCAGAAGAAACAAAAACAGCTTCTTTCATTGCTTGTGTTGGAACGGTGAATGTGTCACTTCTGAATTCATTGTGGCATGAAGGTAGGTTTGTTGCACTTGATGTTGATGAGGCCATTTTGGAAGAAAGGTCAATTGCAGTCAAACAAAACTTGTCTTACTGAAAGAGACTGTGTCTGTTAAGTTGAACAAAAAGACAGGGGTTGGTTATTCTGTTTTAAATAAAAGTTACCACTGGTGGCGATAATCAAGAATAGGAATACCCGCTCTAAAGTCCGCATAGTTTTCACTATAAAGTTTGGTGCACGGAAGTGCTCCATAATCAGTCACATAAGCGCATGAATCAACCTGGGAGTAGGGATTAGGTCCATAAAGATAAATATAGATAAGGGGTATCCATACAGTTAGAAGTGGATAAAAGATTCACATATATTTTAGTTTTAAATTAAAGATTTCAACTCTAATTAAATATTTTGTAGTACCTGCCCACCACAGCATACCTTCCTTCATTTATATAGTAAAGGGACACTTCAGATACACCCATTTCCTTAGCATAACAGCAAAAATCAATAAATGCCAGATGAATCGATCCATCAACTTTTAATTCATCAAAATTATCATTTGTATTCTTGATAATTGACGGATATGTCCGCCGAAACACATGCTGCAATCTTTTAGATCTTGGAAATTTAGATATCTTATCAAAACAGCAAGGAACAATAACAATTCTTTCTATATGAGCATGATTGAATCCACTACCATTACGTAATCTCAATGATCGAATTTGATCTATAATATTGTAAATCAAGTCACCGCATAAATGTAAACCAACTACTGCAATATTAAAATCAACTCTATCGTTGCTTTGACCAATTCTGAAAAATCCTTCTGATTTCTCTACAACTTCAATAAAATCTACGTCTGTTTGTAATTCTTTAAAAAATGACATCATATTGGAAGACATCATGATTCGATCTTTCAATTTAATACTCTTCTTAGAGCTTGAAAATGTAGAGTATGTGTCCTTATTAGCGTCAGCTTGGATTAGTCGATTTATACGCAAATTTGAAGTCAACCGTTCTTGACTTTGATCAACGCAAAATATCTTTTTCTTAAAATGATTTGATAAAATTCTTGATAAGTAGCCTTTTCCAGATCCTATTTCTATTATATCAGAAATTACCTCATTTGAATCAAGTATTTGATTGGTTAAGAATGACAGCGGTATGGTTATGTTTTGCCTGTCTTTGGACATTCCAAGTTTCAGAGAATTGGGAATTTGTTCTATTAACCTTTCATATTGTACTTTATTGTCGTAGTTGCTGCTATTGATAATGATTAATGGTGATCTGTAAATAGAGTTCGGTGTGGGAGTTTGAAGTTTTTCGTGTTCTTCCAACGTTATAATAATTTCTTCAATATTACTAAACGTCAATGTTTCATTGAATATCATATGGAGGCATTTCTGGTAGTAAAACCAATGAAGTTATAGTTCATAATTTTGATATTCTTAGTAACATGTCTAACCTTCACGAAATCATTTGATTCAAATTAATACGCCTATCGACGTTTCTATCGCGAAGGTCGATGAATTTGCCCATGAATTATCGTAATCTATCAACAAAGTGGCGAATCGCATAACTAATAGACTTTAGGGTGAGGTTATATCTGTTCAATTACCTCCAAATTTATTCGTATAAATTCATTTCATATTCAATTAAGATGGTATGTACATTTACTGGAACTAGTAATAATCTGGTTATCAGAATGAGGTTTAATCTGGGTCATCAAAAATAACCTCAAACTACTAACACATAACTCCCTGAATGGTTTGTTGTTTAGTCTTTAAGATTAGTTCCAGATAACAAGGAAGATAGTGTGGTTCAAGCAACCAAATATAGCACTCCTGCTCCATCAGCACCAGGTCTACCAGATACATTTAGATCGGGTGAAGGACCCTTATCAATAGCTTCGAAAATCAATAATAGACATCCATTAGAATCTAGAATTGCCAATTGGGAAACTAATGAAAGAACTAATCAAATGGAACACTACAGAAGAATATTTGGTGCTGCTGATCCAATCAAAAGAGAGATGGAATTAAATATTGTCCAACAAAGTGATAGTTATAGACCAAGTTTATTAGGTGAAAGTTCTAATTTACACAGAGATATTTTGTTAAATAAGGATACTACTATTGATTGGGAAGATATATATACAAGTATGTTTAATTTATTTCATTTTATTTTTATTGTTTCTTTGAAATCATTATTTTCCTTTTTGAAAGACTAATACTAACTAGTACCTTTAATTTATGGGTTTCTGTGATATAGGTTTTAGTGGAAAAAATACTATGGATTTCCATACTGAGATGGAAAAGAAGATGGGTATTTAGAATGATATAGGATTTCAGTTTTATAATTGTGTTACAAAATATGTAAAATACACATAAATATTAAAATTTTAAATGATTTAATAAATTATCATATAATTTGTAGCAGAATAGACTTACTGAATGTGCCACGCATTGTGCTCTGTTTTGAGAGGTAAAAATTTTCAGAAAGTTCGAGCGAAGTTTAAGAAAACTGAAAAAGCACACGCTCTCAAAGACTGAAAAGAGCTCTAAGGTAGTCAAAGAAGACTCTTTTCCTTTTTTTCTTACATACAGCTTTCTGGTCTGCAAAGTTATAACTAGCATCTAACTACTCACCAAAAATAAACACTTCCTCTCATAATGTCCGAACAATTTTTTAACTCCTGGTATGTTTGACTTTTTTTGAGGTGAAACGTTCTTTAAACGATCCGTTCTCTTTTCCCCATTCTCGGTGCCCATTCTTAGACATTTTACTAACTATCTTGACACGCTTGAAACTTCGTTACAGGATGGATCACGAATCTAGACAATTATCCAATAATCCTCTGTTGAGTCTATCAGATTCAAATTCAACTACTCCGTTGACAAACCCTTCCCCTGCGACTCCCAAACTTAATGACACTGTCAATATTACTTCAGTTGGGTCAGCTACTACTTCTGATTCGAAAGATGAATCTACCTACTCTATGGATGCATTATTTGATATTTACAAGTCAATGGCGACTAACAATCAATTTATTCCGGTGCCTTCTAGCGATGCATTTAGATCTTCTACGATTTCAACCCCATATCATATTGAGGTTCTTCAAAGACAGAAAGGCAGAGATAACCAGCAATTGAAACAGCAGCCTGTTTCCGATCCACTTAGCTCTGACTTTAGAAGTTTATCATTAAATGGTTCAAATTCCGTTCATGATAAATCGTTCTTGTCCCAAGTAAGTTCAGAAATTTCATCTCCAGCGTTATATGCTTCTGAGCCCGTATTACAATCTAAAGATATTTCAGCCATTACTCAGAAACAGCAACAGCAACCAATAAGCTCATTATTGGGTTCATCAAAGCAGTCCCCTCAACCAAGCACTAGTAGATCAGGAACTCCTCTGTCTGGTACTCAAACGGGTGGTCCTGCACCTCCGCCGGGCTTATCAGCGCCTTTGGTGGACCCTTCTAAAATTCAATGGTATTATTTAGATCCAAATGGTATTCAGCAAGGTCCTTTTAGTGGTGATATGATGCAGCAATGGTATGCATGTGAGTATCTGGATAAAACATTAAGCATTAGAAGGGAAGGTGAAACTTCTTACAAAAGTTTAAACGATTTTGCCCTTTCAGTTGGTGATTTTGCAACTCCATTTCTTACTAAATTACCACTAATTCAACAGAATGCTGGTTTCATTCCTCAACCTATGCTTCAACATCAAGGTTCTTTTCAAAATTTTGGCACTGGTTCGAATTTTTTTGGAAGTGCTACGGTAAATGGCGGCTTTGCCAATTCTGTGTTGGGCTCTGGAGCCAGTGGTGGTTCTCAGTTTTTTGCTAATAATCCAAATGCTGGATTTTTACAACAGCAATCTTCTTGGGGTACTGCATCTCCAAATATTTTGAATCAACAAATATATAATGCATCTTCACCATTTCTACAAAATTCCAATTTACCTGGTTTGCAATCAGAGATTGGCTTTTCTTCATTAGTTGGTTCCCAGAATACATCTGCAGCTTCTCCGGTGCTTAATTCATATACCACATCAGAATCGGAAGGTTCAAAAGAAGCTATTGAAGACCCTACCTTAGAAGCTATTAAGTCCAAGGTTATTGGTGATATCTTTGAAGATGAAAATCTAAATGTTTCTACTACGTCAGATGTTACTGCTGAAGAGAGCGTTAAAACAGAAGAAACCCCTAAACCTGATCAAAACAAGGCAACTGTTGTCCCAGTTAAAGCTTTAAAAGAAACAAAGGCTAAGGCTGTCTGTAAGAAAGAAGTTTCCAAATCGCCAGAACCTGTTAAGGCTCCTCTATCTACTACTGCCAGTGTTACTGCTACTGTCATTGAAGATAAACCAAAGCTAAAAACTACCAAATCGGCTTTAGCTCCATGGGCTTCTACCACAACAAATGCAAAAGCTTCACCAACCAAGAGTTTGGATGAAATTCAACAAGAAGAAGCTGCTAAGAGAAAAAAGGAATACGAAATTCAAGAGAGAATGAAAGAAGAAGATAGAAAGTTGGCAACTCAACTTGCATTAGAGGAAGCAGCTGCTCTTGAACCAGAAGAAACAGCAGAATTTAAAGTTGTTAAATCACATTCTAACACACAACCTCAAGCTAAATTACCATTCACTTCCAAATGGGGTACTGGCTCTATTACTAAATCCCAACCTTTCAAGAGTTTGGATGAAATTCAAAGAGAAGAACAAGAAAAGACTGCCAAAATTAGAGCTCAAGCTGCTGCCGCTCAACAACAACAATCGATTGCTGCTACTATTGCTAAGCAATCATTTGCGTCTGCTGCTTCAACCAGTTCTGCAGTTGGTGGTGCTTGGACCGTAGTCGCTTCTTCTGCTAAAAAGTCGACCAAAACTACTACGCCTCCATCTCACAGGATCAGTAAACCATCAACTACCAGTTTGAATCCAAATTTATTAAGATCTGTCTCAACATCATCATCTTTTGTTGCTACTGAACAAAAGAAGCCTGTTCCTATCGTTAGATCTAGCGTTACTTCACTATCACCATCTAAGGAATTCCTAGCCTGGTGTAGATCTCAATTAACTGGTTTATATTCGAGCGTCAACAAAGAAGATGTCCTATCCATCATGCTACAATTACCATCAGGTTCTGAATCTTTAGAAATTATTGCTGATACAGTTTACTCAAATTCCTCAACTATGGATGGCCGTAGATTTGCAAGTGAATTTAATAAGAGAAGAACTAAAGTTGAAGATATTGTTAAAAAACAAGGTTTATACTTTAGTTGGTCTGATGCTTTAATTGCTAATAATACTACTGGTAGTGATGGTGATGATGATTGGGATATGGCTTTTACTAAGGTCATCTCAAAGAAAAATAAGAGAAAAAATAACTAAATTACTTTCTTAATATATATTAATCTCTTATGTATAATAAATATTTTTGTTATGTTCAGTCATCTATAGTTATTGCATTGCATCCATTTCATTTATTTTTTTTTGTTCTGTAGAATTACATATATTAGTAGATTGGTTTTGGTTCAATAATCTGGAAAGTTGCGAAATCGGCAAGTGGTTCAAAGATATAACAAAAAGCATGAGCAATAATGCAGTAAGGAGTTGTAACATATCGGAAAAGAATAAAATACTCGCTGAATTTTCTGATATTCTGAATTTATTTAGTTTACAAGAACAAGGAAAAACAATAGAATTAGTAAGTAAAGAAAAAATCAAAAAAAACTAAAGGTAACCAAAAAATCTTCTAGGGAATTATTTTTTAGCAGATTTTTTAACTTGCTTCTTGCTAGTAGTTTTTATAACCTTCTTTTCAATTTTTTCAACTTCATCGATCCATTCTTTACTTAAAACTTCTTTTCTATCGCCCATTGAATTTAGTCTTCTTCTTAGTGCTTCATTCATAGTAACCTCTTGACAGACGGGGAAAAAGAATTGAGCCCAACCTTGTTTCATACTTTCAGCTTCAGCCCCTAATTCATTTAATTCCAATTGTTGTAATTTGTTTTCGATCTTAAATCTTTCGTGAGCATCATCACCAATGGAACCTTTAACGTACAATGCGGTAACAAAAGGTTGTGTTTCTTTTAATTTGATCATTCTTCTGATTGCTTCTGCTCCTCTTCTAATTAATGCTGCTTTTAAAACTTTATCATTAACTTTTGGATCTGTTTGTGATTTTAATTGTATATACATATCTTTAGCATAGTTTTCATTAAATAATGATTTCATCGATGTTAATTTTTGAATCTTCTTTTTTCTATAAACAATGGAAAAAATTATCAAGGCTGTTAACAAAACACAAATATAAATGATTGGTGTATAAATTGATATACTTGATTGTGGAGGGCTGGAGGTGAATGAATCTTCACCAGTGTAAGTAGAGTTATTCTCGGAGCCTGTAGAGTCATATGACTCTCCGTATTTTTGGTCTGACATAATGTTCTCTATGTATTTCTATATTTATTCTATATGAATGGTGTATGCTGTTTTTTTAAAAAAAGTACACAATTTATACTAAGGTACTTGGGAAGTAATCTCAGCTTTAGCCCTTCGATCTTCAACTTCTGCTAGAGTAAGACGTGTCTGGTTCTGTTGAAAAATTAGTGGGTGCGCCACGACTTTTCAGGCTATCTACCAAAAATACACAAAATATATACTCAAATCTATAGAATAGTTACTATACATTATTATCTCTTGACTGACATGTAGCGGTTTATGAATCTAGTCTTCTTATCATGGTCGAAGTCCTCACTGATCAGTTTTAATTTACCAAAATTAGATAACTTCTCTCTAATGTCATCTTCAGAGGAGTCAGTGTCCAAGTCATCGAAAAGTTTTAATTTGTAATTGACATTAAATTTCAAAGTGGAAATATTTTGGTAAACAAATGAAAAGATTGATTGTGGAATTGGAGTGGTAGTTAAATAAGTTGGGTAAGACTTGATACTTAAAGCCTTGAATGTAAACTGGGATTTATTTTCGGCCATGAATGATTTCAAATTGAATTTCCCAGGAAATTTCAACACTGATTTGTTATTAGATGTTGCTCCCTCACATATTAAAAATACGGTCATGTTTTTATAATCTTTTAAATTCAAGTTTGCAGTTGGTGTAGCTGTTGTTGTTGTTGTTGATTTAACTGAACCAGATAACGCAAATTTAAAACAATTTAAAGCAGATCCAATTTCCTTAACCCTACCATCATCAGAAACATATAAAAACACATTTCTGCTAGATTTCGAAATAAGTGTTAAAACAAGTGGATCGAAGGGAGAAGCGAAATTAATAAATGTAATGTCATTATTCTTTGGCTTCTTAGACTCAACAACCTTTAAATTCGATTTTTTCACTCCATCAACTAAAAGTTCTATATGGTTCAAATTAAAGAATAAATTCAGATATAGTTTTAAAAATAATTTGTATAGTGGTGGTATTATATAGGCTATCGCTAATAATGGAGTTAAAGCTAAAGCAAATGGTAGTTTAATTGTAAACACTATTGGTTTTATAAAAAATTTCAAAAGTGGCTTGTCCAAGTCCGGGTTAGAAGCAGGCATAAAAGGAGAAATACCAGTGCCTTTGTCCCGAAAATCACTGAACTTTTCCATGATGTTTATGATAATGTGATTATACGAGTTGTAGACTATTGTCTCTGTTCTGGTATGAACAAGATAAAGAATTTGTTGAAATTAACTTCTGAGCGAAGCTTTGAGATACAATTCGTGATTCGTGAATTGATCAAAGAGTTTGCTTGCTCCCACATTTAACAATTGTGGGGATACAGCCTTTCACCCTCTACAATTCGAGCTCATCTACTTGTCGAGATAATCACATTTCTTGGGGTATAATGATAATGAATTTAAAGGAAAAAAATAAAACTCCAAAAATAAGAACTATGTTCAAAACCAGAAAACCAAAATTGAAAGGTTAAATTATGTGTGAAGTAATAAAATGCTCATAAATTAGTAAAAAAAAAACTCCTAGGCCAGCTAAACAAACAAAAAAAGAAACATATAAAGAAATAAAAGAAATAAAAGAAATAAGAGAAATAAAAGAAATAAAAAAATCAAAGAATCAAAAAATCAAAAAATCAAAATCATATATAAACACGCTCTGCAAACTCTCGAGCTCACAAATTAACCTTACCTTTACCAATCAACCATGAATATATTAACAAAAAAAAAACAGAGAAAGAAGGAAAAAATCGAAAAGCGCAACCATTCAATTAAAATTCCAAATAAGAAAATGTGGGAACAAAGTAATCGAACGATTATCGTCAAAGAAAGCAAGAAACGAAGGAATTCAATGGGAACAAACGCATGAGACAACTCCACCGAAAAAGTAAAACTTAGTCAACTAAAATTTATAAAGAAGATATAAATTGAATACCGCTGATATGCATACAATGTCTACCTCTAATACCATAAAGTGATTTATACTCTTCATCTTTAAAATCAACTTTGTGAATATTACTATTAGATTTAGTCATTAATTTGGATCGTGGATTTCCAACAAATTTAGTGACTTTTAAATTCGTTTTGAATTGAATCTGTTTCAAAAACTTATCAAATCTAAAATTAATAGATTCAATTTTTTCATTTGGTTGGAATTTAATAGTAACGACGTGATTAACGGGCTTTAAGTAGCCAAATCTAAAGGTTTCATTCGAGCGTGAAGTAAAAAGAATGCATTCAATAGAGTTATCATAATAAATTCTGATATTCTTAATATCTACAGGAATCTTTGTGTATAAGTAATTACCATATTCCCTGTTGCCGATATAATCACCAATTTTTAGATAAGAAGGAGGGGGGGCGTAATTTCTACTTGTTTCACTGGACTGATTCAATAAAGTAGGATGGGCAAATTGATTAAAGATATTATATCTGTTGTTATAATTGTAGTAAAAGTTAACAGAGTTCGTTGGAGGCGAATATCTTGGAAGTTTAGGAACATGAGAAACCATGTTGTTCGAATTTGCATTGTCATTACTCTCTCCTCTCTTTCTCTTTCTTCTCTGCCTTATTTTCTGGTCTATTTTTTGTTCTGTATATTCCAACAACTTGAAGCTAAAGACAATTAAGCCAAGCATGATTTGTGTGTAGTGAAGTACTTTGAGTGGCAAATGGTGAGGGATATCTGGGAAGGAAGGATTGTGGAAAGGATTGTGAAAAGATAAGGCGATTTGTTTTATTTTAGGCGATCACAGTTTATCCGAACAGATCTGTTCTCAAGTAACAGTAGCAATGTAATAAAATAAGACCAAAACATAGCACAGGTTCAATATACAACTAAGAATATAATATACATGAAATACAAGGCACCAAAACTTACGATGACCCATTCTGCTGTTGTTCAAAGAAACTAGTGACAGCCTGCTTCGTAACCACCTGGTCCTGTTCAGCAAATGGTCTTAAAAACTCAGTTATCTTCTCTTTCATTTTCTCATAAGCTGCCATTGTTCCAACAACACCTTCAATAGGAACACGTCCCAGGCTATCAAGACCTAATTCAAACATAGATGAACCCTGATCTTCATCCTCTGGAGGTTCGTAAACTTTATCTTCTTCAAACATGTAATCATGGCTCTTCAGTAATTTCAATAGTGATTTGTGTTCTACATCCAGCAGTTGCTCAGAAGCTTTAATCACCCATTTCTTTATTTGACCTTTAAAATCTTCAGTTAAAAAAAGAGTGTAAGGATAGCTTTCTTCAGAAACCCTTTTCTTAGTTTCATCTTTCACCAAAACCTTGTTTCTTGCTTCAATCGTGCTAGCTTTAATATGATATGCCTTTTGATAATTAAACTCATCAGCCAAACAGTCAAATTCTATCTTGTACTTAGTAGTGCACTTCCAGCAAATTATAGTGTCAAAAGACTCCATATCAGGGAAACCAGGTAAAGGCAATATTTCATTATCTTCTTCCCCTTCGCCTTCTTCTTGCTGCTTTGATTCTGTGGAAGCTTCTAAACCTGGCTCAGACAATAATTCCAATTTGTTTTGTCTACTATTTGATCTCTTATTTGGTCGTCTGTCAACAACACCAGGTCTCAATCCTAATATACATTCTTCATGGTACCATTCTTCTCCGCAAACAACACCAAATTGGCATTGAAACATATTACTATCTTCCATTGGGTTATAGGGTCTAGAACATTCACAGAAAACGCCTTGAAAGTTTTGGTTATATGAATTAGAAAGTGAAGGGATATCATCACCCATAGTAGGAACACTATTACTATTATTATTCAGTCTCATTAATGTTTTATTCTCCGTATTTCTATCTTTTGATTTCTGATACCTTAGCTTACAACCCCCGTTGGATTCCATTCTGGTTGTTCCACAATCACACGTAAATTCTCTTTTAGTAAATAATTCCACCAAGTCGTGTGTCGAATGGCACTGAATGGAGCACGCGTAACAAACACCATTTGGCTTATTATCATTGCTAGACTTACAAGACAAACAAGCAAATACTGGTTGTCTCAAAGCACCCATTGAATACGTACAGTGATCTGGTTCATATGGCATAAGTTCTTTTGCCTGTCTTTCTCTGTGAAAAATCATAAACGTTATTGATGTTAGCATGTAATTTGCTCTTGATTTAGAAAAAAATAAAGATAAAAATACATACAAATCTGTTTGTTCTTCTAGATAGTCGACAGCAGTAATGGGTATGTCATCTTGAAGCTCATCAAACTCTGTAATTTTTCTCAGTTTGGTCATTATTTTAGAGAGGAATGTTCATATAAAGTGGTAAATGAATAAGTTGAAAGAGATGAAGGAAGCTGGTATTCAACTTAATAATTATCAATGTTGTTGATTCATGACGATTCGCGCGGCAATTGTTGTTGTTTTTGAACAGTCCTGTACTATTTATTGAATCATATATACTTATACATCATACTATTACATCTTACAGGTAGTCCTTTATTAAAGAAACCACATGTATACTACATTGGAAAGTTTGCAAAGTCAGCTGGTTGGTCCAGCAGATACAGACTTCTACATAACAAAGTTTAGAGACTCAACATACACCATACCTACAGCCCGTATCCACTTTCAAGAACCATGTCTTTCAAAAGAAGAGTTAGAAGAACTAGATTTAATATCTAATACTGTCACTTCAATCTTTGCAATATATGTTCATAAGCCTACAAAATTACTTATTGTTCATTGTATGAATAAGGGATCCTTTGCTATCAGAAACTCAGACAATGAAATTCAAGAAGTGGTAGACAGATCAGGGAGGAATGGGCAACTCCAATCACTTATAGAAGGACAACACTATACTAATTTTACTGATGAGTATGCCGAATTCTTTGATGCTGAAGAAGAAAATATAAGTCAAGCTGATGTTTTGTTGAAACAAAATGATTCTATGATCATTGATGATGATCATCATCCTGACGAATACGATGAGGATATACAATCTCAGACTCCTCAGCTCAGTAGAACTTCAGCCTCCGCCTCTCGGGTACTTTCACAAACTTTAAGTCAACTGCAAGAGTTAGGTAATAATGAAGAAGATTTACAAGGTCTGTCAAGTGTGACTTCTAGTGATATCGGACAAGAATTATTACAATTAAGTAATTTTTTAGGGTCGGAAATTCCAATTGAAGTCTCATATGAAGAATTGGGTAACTCATTAAACCATCCTATCCCTTTACTTCCAATTTATTTAGGTTACAAAAGGGTTTATAGCTCTGAGGCTAAAATATACCCAATTGATTTTTCTCAAAAAAATTATATGGAAGTCATATCTGAAACCATAGGAAACATAGTGTTATTTCAAAAAATATATACTTATGTTGATACCTACTTGGTCATCATCAGTCCTCATATCATTCATAATGGCGAAGAAAAAAGATTACCTGATATTGATGTTGCTTTGAAGTATTTACTTGATCATCCCGAAAACACAACTAATGTCGACATAATACAACAGATTGTTGCTTATTATCGAAGATTCACTGAAATTGAAAGCGCTAATAGTGGCACAATTAAAAAGACTTTACCGGATCATAGAAATTTTGAAACTGAAAACAAGAAATCTGCAACCAGGCCTCTTTCACTAGAAGACTATCGTCGTGTGATCGATCTTGAAGACGAAGAAGAAGAAGAAAATGATGATGATGACGATGATGATAACATTAAAAATTTGGTTGAGTGCAACGGTCAATCAGAGAGAATTAAGAAATCTGGAAACAATCATAATTTAGCTGAGGTTGATAAAAATAGAGAGAAGACGAAATCAGGTTGTCTATTGACACTAGAAGACTATCGTCGTATGATCGAACTTGAAGATGAAGAGGATGATGATGAAGAGGATGATGATGATGATGATGGTGATGATGATGATGATGATGATGATGATAAAAATGTCGATATTCTTGGTCCTGATTGTAAATCCAGTTCTATCAAGGGTCTAGAAAGTAAAGATGGGCATACCGAGAGTAATGATTCTTTTAAATTTGAAGACAAATCTGAGGAAACCACAAAAACTATAGGATTAAAACCGCAGAATCATATAGTTGGTAGCTCTTTAGATGACTCTGACACAGGCAAAATTTCTAGGAATAATAGAGATCTCATTGATTCTGAATTTCCCCAACAAAGATACTTCTATGTGAAACGGCATCCACTTGATGATGGGAATTTCAAGAAAAGAAACTCGAATCCTGATAATGATTCTTTAGTTAGCAATCCTTTGGATGAGGCTGGAAGTGGAGAGCTTTCAGCAAAGCAAGAATTAAAAATTAAACAACTACTTAATGATGATGTTACTCGTGAGAACACAATTGTTAGTGGTAAGTCGTTTGGTGTTAATTCTCAAATCAACAATAATCATATGATAAAGAAATCAGATTTAAATGCTTCTGATGTTGAAATTATTAATAATATTCAAATTTTGGATACTAAGGATAAAAAAGAATCAGTAGTCGATTCAGATGTTAATATTGACAATTTACTTCAAAAAGAAGTGGGAGTTTTAAAAGCTGAAAACGCTAATAATTCTTCCGATTTCTCCAATTCTGAAGACAAAGTTGAAGAAATTGTTACGCAAACATTACCTAAATCACCTAGACCCCCTCTTCAAAAGCAAGCAGATTCACCTTCTCAAATTATTAGTCCCATATCTTTCTCAAAGTCTCAGTTGAATATATCTTCGATGAAAAAGAATAAATTGACGAAAATCAATTTGTTACCCTCAAAAAGAATATCAGATGAACTTGAATCTAGTGATTCAGAAATGTGTTATCATGACCCTAAAGCTGCTAAAAGTACTTCAATATTTGAAATACCAAGTGAAGAACATTCTACAGTTAGACCCTTAAGGAAAAGGATGGTTGCTTCAGCTTCTGATAATCAATATAAAAGATTGTTAAAATGTAATGAAAGCGGGCCGTTATCACCTGATTCTAATCCTGAACCTGGTTTAATGGATAGGCCACTTAAGCCTAACCTTGGGCCTAAGAACTTGTCTAAAAGAGAGAAAATTTTGAAAATGATTGATGAAGGCCCTTAGTTGATAGTTTATTGCTACATGAATAACATTTTTAAGTGTGTAATGTACATGTTATATAGTGTTTTGTATTATATTTTAAATTTCCATTTTTTTTGTATTGTAGTAGATTATTGTCAATGTCTATGAGCTTGTAACTTATATAGATCATTTTGCACTTAGTTCGTTCGTAAAATAATTCTTGTACAGACAACTCAAACTCAGATACTTTTCCTTAAAAAGAAAACTCCTTTTGAGGCTTATTTTATTTTGTTGCTCAATCGAGCTTACTGAGTTAAATTCATTATATCAAACTAGCTCATCTGTATATTCACGTATTTAGTTACTTATGTCTCTTCCACTTACTAGTCATATTAATACTTAGACTTTTCAAGTATTTATTTCTGTAAGGTAATATAATATATTTCCTTTCTCTAATCGATCCAATCAATACCAGCTGCACTATGGATTATCCATTAATGAGGCATTTGTTCTTTTAGCAAGGTGTTCTTTTTTATTGTGGAGAATATTTACCAGTAAGACCGATATGAAATTAGTTTTTTTTTTTGAAACAGTGAATTTTATTTCTTGCTTGTTCACTTTCCTCATTCAACAATGCGTTTAGCAATAAAGGGTTATTATTTTTATTAACAGCTGCGCTGAGTCGATTACAATCAATTCCTGATGTGCATATGTAAATTGAAATCTTACAAAGCAATTCCCATTCTTGGTATAATTTTTCTAATAAATATGTCTATTTGTGCGAAATTTTTATATTGCTGAATAAAACATTTTTATTGGAATCTGCATTTCCAATAGCCAATTGTTTCTAAACAGAAGTTTCAATATAACTCAAGCGAAATAGTAATTACGGGTTTTATCTTGCTAAACGGTGATACCATTACCTTATGTTCTTTGAAGAGTGAGTGACCTTTATCACTTTTATTACTTTAAAATATTAGCTTTCTGACTTTTCCTTGCTCAATATCTATTGTTCCATTGATAGGTCTCGCTACTATTTTTACTGCATTCATTGTATATTTCCTGTCTTCTTATTGAAAAAGTATTAGCATTCGGCAAAAAAATATTTGATTACTTCTAATTAGATACTTCTCTATCGTTAGAATAATCTAACATATTCTTAATGTTTTTTTGTTTTTTTTGTTCCAGTGAGATATTTTAAATTGAACTGCAGAAAACAAAAAGATCCTAGAAATCAAGTACTCACTCAATATTCCAAGCCATTTAAAATTCTCTTAATTATAGTCAGTCGTCTGGTATGGGGTCAACCTTTGTTATTGATATTGATTTTTATTTTTCTAACGTAAACAGAATTTTACATACACTCAAGTTGTAGATTCTTTGGTGGTTAGCGGCGCGACGATCTTTTGAAAATCTTAAATTTTAGTTTTGTCCATGCTGATTAGTGACAGTTAACATGGCACCGCCAGGTACAAAATTATTTTTATTCCACGGATTAATGATTCATGTGAGTAAGTTGTATACTATTATAGAATAAAAAAAACTCACTTAGATGTGTGTTTGTGCATATGTGAATATAAAAAGAGAAATAAAAGAAGTACCTCCTAGTCTATGTGTTGATCACTACATATAAGTTAAAAATCAACTAGCTATCAAATGCTGAAGAATATACATGTTGCATTCAAGGTATATAGTTGTATCATGTCAATTTGATATTCAGTTATTGGAACAGTTTATATTTACATAGAGAAACGTTATATAAATAATGCAGTTTCGCACAAATTCAACATCTAATATTAATACTATTACAACTTAAAGCCGAAGATGCATAGATTATATAACTACAAATTTTAATTCAATCCTGTTTGTAAGTTTTTCTCGAAATAAACTAATTTTCTGTTAAATACACATATGGATAATACGATTAATCCAGAAATGATAGAAAATCTTTCAATTATTATATAAATTTTAACCTGGAATTGATTGTACCGATATTATCTAGATGATATGTGTTTTTGCATAAGTTAACGGTCAAAAATTTTTTTTCAGCACTTATTTTGCGCATGAGAATTGCGTTCTTCGAAATCTCAGAAGTCATTCTATTCTATTCAAGCATGATGTCCTCTTATTAATTAAGGCAATTGAAAGATTTAGCTTATTACTTTGATTGAGCTGATTCTGTAGAGACGTTCCAGACTAACTTCTAGCTTTTTCTTGTTTATAAGATTGGCTTAGCTAATCATCATAAAAAAAATTTTAAGTTTATACATTTCTTCAGCTCGAGAAGCCTGGTAGTTCCTAAAATCAAAATACAAATATGTTAGATTTCAATGAAAGAATAAGGCTTTTGTTCTATAATTATTTGGGTAATCTCAATGAGATTCACTTAATTTTATAGACTTTGATCAGAAAATACAACCGTCTTATAAGGCCCGAATGGCAATAGATAATCGTTAAACCTTATAATATTAAATTATTTAATTAGTCTTTCTTTGTTTCTTCTGCTTCTATATGCAGTTTGAGCATCTAAGCGAGCAAACTTCTCACTTTTCATATTTGGAAAGAGATTCGTGCGCGACCATAAATCTCGAGTTTTTTTTGTCTGAAATAGAGAATCGCCAGCTAGTCTGATTCATACTTTTAGGGTAAAGGCACTTAAAGACACTTAAAGACACTTAAAGCCGTCAATCTTTGTAACTAATTCAGTGGATACAATCACACTCAATCAAGATTAAATGATTACTACTTTTTTTTTTGTCTCCAGACATGATGTTCATTATTGTTTTAAACAATGCTAATAATGTCCTCGAATAAACGTTTACATCTTGCAGCATCTAACTAGGAAAAAGAAATTTCAAATGATTATCTTACTATCTCAAACTTATTTCGATTGAGTCAAACTTCATAATAACTTTTGAAATATTTGAATTCCATCCAATTTATCACAAGTTACAAGTTAATTTCAAATGTAGAACTCTCTATATACAGATTGAACACAATTACATATATCAATTGATTGAAAATTGACCTAAAATCAAGCGCATATGGAATGAATTGCAATTTCATTTCTAATTAATATTATGGAGATCAGTTGCATTAGCTTAATACATATGGCCATATCGTGCACTCTACTTGTGTGTGACAAAAATTTTGTGTATTTATGTATATGCAATATTATTGTTCAATCTAAGCACTAATGAGGCTATTATCTCATATATTATATACACACATATTCAAAAATCCTTCCATACTAATTGGAATTTAAACAGGTGATTTAGTTCTCTAGACACATCAGTTACATATGCAGAAAATTAATCATAAAATGAATAAGAAGAACAAGTAATCCGCTTTGCTAATTCTTCAACCTGAGAATTCTAAAACTTCTGTCCATTTAATTTAGAAAAAAAAACACATTCAATTATCTCATCGTATTTATCAAGAATTATGAAAGTTATCAATATACTCTTTGGTATTATTACTAGTCTAATATTTTTACTTCCTATTACAGACGCAGTCCGTACAGTTAGTAAAGGTTGTTATTTAAGTCAAGATCTCAACTTTACCCCTGGTTTTAAGGTTGTCCTTTGGCGTTATGCTCTTCAAGATACCTCAGATTTCACTAATCCTTCTTTTTATGCATCCTTATACACAAATACTAGAAGTTTTGGAACTGCCACTGGTATTACTGAGCCAGACTTTGATATAACTCCTACTGATCTAGTTCATGCTGCCCAAGGCACACTTTTCGGAAAGAAGATATTAGTTTCAAATTTTGTTGCTGCATTTACTGGTTACTTTCAACGTACGTAATTCTACTTATTCAACAACTGTCATGTAATTTCAAAAATCATTTTACTAACATCATTTATATTAATATCATTAATATAGCAAAGGTTACTGGTTTATATACCTTCAACTTAGAAAAAATTGATGATGGTTGTATGGTTTGGCTAGGTGACGGTGCCTTTTCCTGTTGTGATCCCTCAGAAGTGCCAGATAATAGTGAAGATGATAATATTATGTTTATCACTAAGCCATATCAAGATACAGCGCTATCTCAAACAGCCACTGTTTATTTAGAAGCTGGATATTATTATCCAATGAAACTTGTTTATATCAATATTGTTTCATATGCTTTCCTCGATTTCAGTATTACAGATCCAAATGGTGACATTATCTCTAACTTTGATGATTATATTTGGCAGATAGAAGACATTTCATCAAGTGGTTCATGTAGTACTACCACTGTTAGTTCTGCCTTTACAACCACTGTAACCGAAGATTGGTCTAATTCTTACACATCTACCTCAACTGGTGTTACAACAATTACATCAGGGTCATCCGATGTGTATACTGCTACTCTCATTGAAATATTGGTTCCTGCAACCACCATTACCGTTACTGAAGCTTGGACTGGATCATATACCACGACCTCTACTGGCGCTACAATTATTACCTCTGGATCCGAAACGATAACTGCCACTTTGATCGTTGTTGAAACTCCTCAATATACAGTCACCACAACTAAGGGATGGACTGGGAAAATCACTGCAACTACCACTGGTGTTACAACGATTACCTCTGATTCTCAGATTTACACAGCTACATTAATAGTAGTAGAGACTCCTGAATACACGGTCACCACTACTGAAGGCTGGACTGGAAAATTCACCACGACCACTACCGGTGTTACAACTATCACATCTGATTCTCAGATTTACACAGCTACATTAATAGTGGTAGAGACTCCTGAATACACGGTCACCACTACTGAAGGCTGGACTGGAAAATTCACCACGACCACTACCGGTGTTA
>PPHU02000022.1:0-234912 GCA_003705185.2 Ambrosiozyma ambrosiae
ATACAAAATTATAATATGGTTCCCCCTAGGTGAATATTCTGAATGTGTGTACACCGAGCTTGGAAAATAATTCAAATTTCAGCACCAACTGTTGGAAATATCGTGACTTTCATAACCTTTTATTTCTTCAAAGTAAAGTTTTATAACATAGTACTTCCTATATGAAATGTAAAACGTGTATTAATTAGTATTCAAAAGTTGAATGGTAATCTATTTACTTTGAAGTGGTAACTGTAAATACTCAAACGTTAATATTGCAACTGAGCACTAAGTAAATGTAATTGGCTCTTCTAGTTAATTTAATTGTCTTTTTTAACAGTTGGCAGATAGTAAAATGTAATAATTCAACTGGTAACATTATATGAATATCATTGTATATGTTGTTTGTTTTTCAGTCGGTTGAAAGCTTAGACCACTAGCTTGGCCTCATATAAAAGGCTCCCTGCTTCTCATTTGCCTCATTTCGTAATCTCAGTTGCCCTTTTTTTTACTCTTTCCCTCTTTCCAATTGCTACGCTGTGTCAATTAAAGAAAGCCTTCTATTTAGTCTTGTTCTAAAGTTATCATTTAAGATCATTAAAATTAACAAAAACTGCACTTTTGCTTTCCCTTTCGGTGTAATTTTATTTTGGTTTTCGTTTTCGTTTTCTTTCCCTTTTTCCCCTTTTCCCCCTTTTTTAAGTTTAAGCAGACAAATAATTCCAAACAAAACGATTGGTACTTTTATTATTAGATATACCTGAATTTGTTAATAGAATGAAATTGATACATATTTTTTCTTTGGTTTTTACAGTTGCATCGTTGCCTCTTTCTTCAGCTCAACCCATTGCTGACATATTTGAAAGAAAATCTGCTTCCTACGATACTTTCATCTCAGTACAAACTTATGGTCTTGATATTGTGTCTACTGAATCAGTTACTCCTACCATACCATTAGCTGCAATTATTTCTACTGCTAAAACTTCCACTTCTACTGTGTTCTCCTCCAAAATGCCTGATTCATTCACCCCAGAAACAGGTACTGTTATTACTACTGTCAACCAGACTTCTCTATCCACCTTAGCTGTTTCTACTCATTACAGATCCCTGAAAACTACTATTGATATTGCAAAGTTGACTAATATGAAGGTTATCTTTAATGAAGCTGTATTTGAGTCTTCTTCATCTAGCACTACTGTGGATATAAAAGTCCGTAATTATGTTGAAGTTGTTACTCAGATCTCTGATGGACAAGTTTACGGTTCTACTAAATCTGAATACGTAACTTCAGACGTTTCTTCTACATCAAATACTGTTACAGCTACTACTCGTACAACTTCTGACTCTTCTGATGTTGGATCAATTGTTAAAACTTCTCAAACTTCTCAAACTTCTCAAACTGCTGCAACTCCTGATGCTGAATCCACTTTTAAAACTTCTTCTAGTACTTCTGACTCTTCCGAAGTTGCATCAACCGCTGAAACTTCTTCTAGTTCTTCTGCGACTTCTGATGTTGAATCAGTTGTTGTAACTTCCTTTACTTCTTCTAGTTCTTCTGCAACTTCTGATGTTGAATCAATTGTTGAAAATTCTTCTAGTTCTTCAAATAATGAAAATGTAACTTTAACCTCGACCGATTCTGATGTTGTTACTGCAACTACCTCATCATGTTCTACTCCAACAACCGCTGAAGTTTCCACTGCTACTTTTGACATAGCTTCGAAACCAACCGAGGTTCAATCATCCCCTGAAGCTTCTATTTCCACTGGTACAGTGATCACAGTGAAATCCAATACATATGCTTCAGCATATTACTCTACTGTGTCTCAACCAACTGACACCGTTATTCTAACAACCACTCAATGTTCTAGTTCTGAAACTCACGCCAAAACAACTGAATCTAACGAAACTTCTGTTGAGGAATCTGTCGAGACTACCACTACTCAAGGCTCTGTTGAAACTACTACTACTCAGGGATCTGTCGAGACAACAACCACTCAAGGCTCTGTTGAAACTACCACTACTCAAGGCTCTGTTGAAACTACCACTACTCAAGGCTCTGTTGAAACTACCACTACTCAAGGCTCTGTTGAAACTATCACTACTCAGGGATCTGTCGAGACAACAACCACCCAAGGATATGTCGAGACTACTACTCAAGAACCAGTCGAGACTACTACTACTCAGGGACCTGTCGACACAACGACAACTCAAGGACCTGTTGAAACAACCAAGTCAACCACCTCCAGAATATCTACTGACTCTACCAAGACAGCAACATTCTCAAAAAGCTCTTCTCAAATATACGCCTCTGGTACTGGATCAACAATTGATTTATTTGAACCAATAGCCACTGATGACCCACCTTCTGTTTTTGCACGTGAGGACTTGCTCTATTCAATAGCTTCAGGTGTTGACAATGGTGATACTCCTTATCAAACAAATAAGTTCTACTCTAACTTAATCCTCAATGAACAGTCTAATCCAGCATTTACTTTTCCATATTCATTTTTCTATGAAAAGTCAAATTACTTTGGTATTGGTATTACTCATACCACTTCCTCTGTCTTTGGCGATAAGAACAGTAACGGTGCTGCATCATATTATTCCAATGCCATATTAGTTGGTTCTTTAATTTTCAGTTCTACTTCATTGGGTTCTGATAATATCGAAATTGAAGTCACTAACATGAAATCATTGTCTGCTTTAGTTACTTTGACTGATGGATCAGATAGTAATTACATTGATATTCCTTTGGTTGAAGGTATGGGTTTTGGTTCCGCCATTTATAATGGTGATTTGGTTCCCCAAGTTAATTCTCAAGTTGGCTTTCAATCGCTAATTGCAGAAACTTCAAGTGCTTTAGCTGAAAATATTTTGAAATACAGAGCTACTTTAGCTGATTCTGTCGATTGGTTAATCTATGTTATTTTACCTTCTGGCTCTTCAGCAGATAGTTTTAAATTAACTGTTGATAGTATCACTTCAATAGTTGGTAGTTCGGCTATTGATGGTTTGGTTATACAAGTTGTCCCAGCCCCTGATAATAATGATTCCTATTATGATGAAGCCGCTGGTATGTACCCAGTTAGCTGTGAAGTTCAGGGCTCGTATGTTGAAGGTGCTTCGAACGCTAACTATCAGTTTGTTTTCGATACCGAAGGTTCTTCTGTTAGTGGTAGCACTATTATCTTTGCTTTAGCTCACCAAGTTGATTCGCTCACTGATGAAACAGTCAGTGCTGCTACTGGTATTACACTATACTCCCCATCTAAAGGTAATATGCATGCCTACTTAACTAACACTATATCAATGGCTGAAACTTTGAACTTAGAAGTCAACTATTTACCATATTCTGAACTTCTGTCTGGTTCATTGACCTACACTGCCGAACAATTACAATTAATTGCTACCGTTGCCAATTCAGAATTGTCCATTAATATCACTGCCTTAATAACAGCACAAGATTCAATGTACACTGCTGGTAAAATTTTGGATAAATACGCTTATATCTTATTAACAGTGTCTGAAATAATTGGAGATAAAGCTGTCACTGAATCGACTTTAAGCACTTTGAAAACTGCATTTTCAACTTTTATCAACAATAATGAATACTATCCTTTGATTTACGATACCAAGTTCAAAGGTGTCACTTCTTCAGCTGGCCAAGATGGTGACACTGAAGCTGATTATGGTTCTTCTCATTATAATGATCATCATTTCCATTATGGTTACTTCATTCATGCAGCAGCTGTTGTTGGCTACATTGATAGCAAGTCTGGTGGTTCATGGGCTTCTGATAATAAAGACTGGGTCAACTCATTACTCAGAGATGTTATTAATCCATCTAATAAAGATAATTATTTCCCTGTTTCTAGAATGTTTGACTGGTTCCATGGCCATTCGTGGGCCAGTGGTTTAACAGATGCCGGTGATGGGTTGAACCAAGAATCTGATTCTGAGGATTATAATTGTTACTATGGTATGAAATTATGGGGTTCTGTGATTGGCGACAAGTCAATGCAATACAGAGGTGACTTAATGATGTCCATTTTCAAAAAATCAATTAATAGTTATTATTTGTTTCAATCCGACAATACAGTTGAACCAGCTCAGTATATTGCCAATAAAGTAGCTGGTATTTTATTCCAGAATAAATTAGACTACACTACTTATTTTGGTACTAATACCGAATATATTCATGGTATTCATATGTTGCCAATTACACCTGCTTCGGGCCTAATTAGAGCTTCCAATTTTGTTACTGAAGAATGGAATAGTATCATTGGTAATATTATTGATTCAGTCGACAGTGGTTGGACTAGTATTTTGAGAATAAACCAGGCTTTAATTGATCCTTCCTCAGCTTACAAATTTTACTCCTCTGATAATTGGAATGATAACCATTTGGATAATGGCCAAAGTAGAACTTGGGGATTAGCATTCTCTGCTGGTCTTTTGAATTCGACATAATGACTAATTCAAATAGAATTTTTCTTTTTTTGTTTTTTGTAATTCATTTGTAGTCTTTCCGTTTAATGTTCTTGCCATTTTTTGCTTATATCTTCCTTATATATTATATATTATATATTATATATTATATATTACATGTCTTTTGCTATATACATATGCGTTTTTTGTTGTTCAGTTTCATTTTCATTTTTTGATTTATATTTAAAATTGATAGTTTATTTGTGATATCCTACCCAAAAGAAATTGTAACCTCGCGACATTCATAGCTAGCAATAATCCCTCATTAATGGCTTTTTTTTGCCTCTCAGTACAGCAGTACGCACGTACATACAAACTTCTGTTTCTAACTAAAAACCATGATAGTTGAACCTCGTATTGTTTTTGTCCTGTTTGGGTCCAGCGCAAATTGTCTTTTTATATGGTAATCCATTGTTCAAAAGGTTAATTTCACACGACCATTATTTTCCTCTATTTAGTTTTTCCTGATTCAACGTTACTATTAAAATATCTTCATGCTACAATTTCTATGTGAAATGTAATTTTTACTTTACTAAATTGGTTTATATCTATGATCTGAACAACTGCAAATGCACCACCATTTATTAAATAAGGAGGAATACGTTCGGATATTAGAATATTGTGGCTTCTTAGCTCGCTTATTTTTCTCAGATGCGATATTTACAGTGATAACACGGTCGGAATTTTCTTTTTTAATTATACACACTTTAGATGAGTGAATTAGTATTTAAAGAGGACCTTACTTTCCTTTAAATAATTTATCTGATTATAATATCTGATTTCATGCAATTCCTTTTTGGTCAAGATGTTTAAATTTTCATTTAATTCTGGAGTTTCCCTCAGAACACAAGTTAAACGTTACATCCATCAACAAACTCCGGCTATCAAATTTAAAGTTCACTCACAATCCACAAAAACAATTTTGAAATTGTCTTTAGCTACTTCAATCGTTTTAACTTCAGTTTATTTTGTACATTCAGCTACACCATCAATTAAGAATGAATCTTCACAAGTTTCCAATAATATAGTTAAATTCGAAGAATTGCAAAAACATAATACACTCACTGATTGTTGGATTTCAGTTCATGGTAAAGTTTATGATGTTACACATTTCTTGGAAATGCACCCAGGTGGTGCTGCTAGAATATTAAGATTTGCTGGAAATGATGCTACAAAAGGATTCTCAACAATGCATGCTCCTTCTTACTTAGATAGATACTTACAAGAGTCTTATATTGGTGATATTTTGGATTTACCTACGAAAAAAGCCAGAAAAGGAAAGAAAGAAGCCACAACTAAGAAAATATCTTCGTCCAAGTCGCACCATGATCTATCTAAAATTTCTGTAGACAAACTTGATTATCAATCTGCTACGACGAAGGAAGAAAAATTAGAAAAAGTTAGATTACAAAATATTAAGAATAAACCACCATTAACTTCAATTTTCTCAATAAACGATTTCGAATATGTTGCTAAACAAATTTTGACTCCCCTAAAATTGAATTATCTTGCTACTGTATCAGGTAGCGAAGTAGCATTAAGAGAAAATCACTCTTCATTAGGACGGATTTTTTTCAGACCACGATGTCTTGTAAATGTTGAAAATGCTAGTACATCAACTGAAGTTCTGGGTGTTCCATCATCTGCTCCATTTTATATTGGTTCATTTGCTGGTTCTCATCTAATACAAGATGCTGGTGAGAAAATATTAACTAAGGCAGCAGGAAACGAAGATATCATACATATTATTCCTAAACAAGGTGCTTTTGATTTAAAAGAAATGATTCAAGAAGTTCAACCAAACCAATCTGTTTTCTATCAATATGATTTCTATACCAGAAAAGAACTTGAAGATGCGCCTCAATTATTTCATTGGATAGAAAAAGAAGTACCACAAGTTAAAGCAATCTTTTTAAATTCTGATATTATTGTTTGTGATAATAGAGAAAAGGATTTAAAAATCAGAAACACACATGTTAATGATGAATCAAACGATTATTTAAATCAATTGATTAGTGATGATCTTAAATATGCTCATATTTCCTGGAAAGATTTTGAAAATTTGAAAAATTCAACTAATTTACCAATTATAATCAAAGGATTACAAAGAAAAGAAGATATTGTTAAAGCTTGTGAATTGGGATTTAAAGGTGTTATCATATCAAACCATGGTAGCAGACAAATGGATTCCTCGTTGTCTACAATCGAAACTTTATATCAAACTAGACAATTAATGAAATCAAAGAATTTAGATCAAGATAAAAAATTTGAGTTATTTGTAGAAGGTGGATTTAAAAGAGGTACAGATATTTTGAAAGCTTTATGTCTTGGTGCTAAACCTGGTTTATGTAAAGGTTTTCTATATAGTGAAGTATATGGACAAGAAGGTGTTGAAAGAGCCATTAGAATTTTAAAAGCTGAGTTGCTAAGAGATATGAAGTTGTTAGGAGTTAATAAAATTGAAGACTTGAATGAAGAGTTTTTGGATACTTCTAGTTTAGGTTTTAGAATCAATGCTCAGGATAACTTGTATGACCAAAATTACACTCATATGATAGGCCCTAGCTTTAAAAAAAGCCAAATTCAATAGCCCCCTCCCCCCTTATAGTCATATATACTCCTATTTATTTACTTTTTAAAATTCGATATTTACTTGTGAATATTATTTAAAATAGACCAACCATAGGCATGTAAGTAGAAAAAGTAAAACCCAAATGATAACGATAGACTACCCAAAGTATCAAGAAAACTAAAGTATTAGTAAAAACTCAAATAGAGATAATATAAGAACATGATTAGTATTATTTGATACCACTTCCTGTAGAGATGTGAAGATAATGATACACCTTATTGAACGCAGATAAAGGTAAGTTGGAAATGAAATGGTACGCAATGTAATACAGAAAAACTTTGAATGTCTTAACTGATCTAACTTTGTAAGGGGTTCTGTTAATAGCATCATTAAACTTGTTAAACACCAAATTGATGTTACCAAAAGTGACTTCATCCGGGGTTTCTACAATCCTAACCCCAGTCGTAAACTTTGTTTTCCATACTCCCAAATCCAATTTCTTTGAAGATTTTTCAGTGACACCGACTAAAATTGATATATCTGAACTAGTTAAAATTTTCAATTGAGAAATCAAATCAATTAATTGCTGGAAGTTGTATCTAAGTTAACGATATAATCCAATTTATTGACACCATTGCATTGGATTATCTTGAACAATCAAAGATGATTGGAAAGATGTTGTGCGAAACTGCAGGATTTAATATATCCATGTGACCAATGTCATATATAAAAGAATCAGATGCAAAGACTCCAAATCAAGATCTCGATAGTGTTCTAACAATTTCAAACCCCAAAGGATAATTGGCCTTATTGATGAGAATTGTATGTTTGTAAGACATTTTGAACTAATTATTTCCAGTTTTTTTTAGTTTTTAAGAAGCAAAAAGAAAATGAAGATAGAAGAAGCTTCAAAAATTTAAAATAAGAGGTAAAGGGATAGATATAAATACGAGAAATTAGTTTGAAATATATATGTGAAACTGAGAACATCACGCTCAAAATAGACATGATGATGATGATAGAGCCGCATTGAAACATGGGCTTCACTCTGTCTTTGAGCCTTTCGGTCTAAGCTCGGTATTTTATCTTAACCGTCATTTGCAGAACTTTGCAAAAAATGCATTCATAATGGCTAGTTCCACACCAAGTCAATTGAATGGAACCTTTAAGACCATTAAGTTAATTTCAATAACAGGAAATTTTGAGAATTAATTTTAATAAAATTTAGTGAGGTTTAAACATATACGTCAATAAATCATACCGTTATTAATCCTGAAACAAAAATCCTAGAAATAATGAAGTCTATAAAAGTTTAAAGCTGAGTGTTTGTTAGGAAATTGCCTTTATTAAAAACTTAAACCTCTACTTGGTGAAAATTGTTTAGATAGGATTGAATTAACTGGACCTTTATCACAACTATATCAGGCTTAGATAAACCATAAGCCGTTAATCAGTATGTAATGCACACTCAATCATATTTATATCCTTCTGTCTGGAAGTTCGACTAGTACAAGTATTTCAATATTTCATATATAAAAAATAAAAAATTGGATTGTATCTTAATTTGTATTATAATCTCAATTTCCAATTTCCATATTAAATCATGAGTATGCTATGTTTAAGGTGTTGGTTGTAAATATTAATAAAATTTTATTATGGAAAAAGAGTATCTAATTGGGAGCAAAATTACAGTTCATTTCATCTTATCTGATCTAAATAAACCCTTTCTATATATTTCTGCCCTACATCAAACTGGTTGTAGCGTATAATATATTGTGAGCTATAGAATATGTATTATAAGAGGAGTTTATTGAATGTGAGTGTAAGTACGTATGTGCTAAGCTTACATATCTGACTACCCTTTTGGGTTAATGACTGATGGGCCCTTCAACTTATATTTCAAGGCCAGCCAGCCACAAACCACTGGGCATACAACCGAATTTCAGAAGTTTTACTAAGATTCTTTAAACGATAAGTTTCCGAAAAAGAAAAATAAATTTTTGGAAAAATAGATAGAAACACCGAACCTCTCTAATACTGGCTGGTACATTGACTGACACTTACGTTATCATCATTTAAGATGGTCGAACTACATAACAAATTCTACTTTTAGAATAAGGATATCAAGCAATATCTTGAACTTATAAATAACCTGGGGCTAAGCGAGATGATACCAATTTTCAAGCGAAAAGGTGGTGTATTATAACAGATATAGGAATTAAATCATGTTTTGCTTAGTAACAAATAAAAAATTGAAAAGTTTTATATATGTAAAGATTTGAGTTGTCCTCATATTTAGATGTTTGATGGGTAAAGCATGATTCTGACGGAAGCACCGAAAGTCTTAGCTGGTAAGTTGTTCTTGAATTGAGCTCTGACTAAACCGTTGTTACCATGAGTTCTGGTGATCTTACCCCAGATACATCTGATCTTAGTACCTCTAACTTCTTTCGAAGCTCTGTAAACATAAGCAATTCTCTTACCTAAGTAGAATTTAGCATCTTCTGGAGTAACAACGCCTTCAAGCTTGATCAAAGAGGTGTTTGGGTTAGTGATACTCTTGGATCTTTGGTAACCAACGTGCTTACCTTTGACGTATACTATAATAATAATAAAAGTTTGTTAGTAAATTGTTGTTTGAAATTAATGGAACTTTAAAATTGCCTTTCAAACAGTTGAAGAATGAAGATATTTAAAATAACATAAATTGGTTTGAGTGTACATGATGAAAAAGTCTTCAAATTTGTTTTATTGAAGAGTTGAACTGTTTTTTTTAAATGAACCGATTCAACTGAAAGGTGATTCTTGTGATGCAAAAATCGATATTATTTTATGACGAGAACCTCACTTATAGGACAACTTTGAAGTTTATGACAAGTGACTCACAAACAGGAATACCGTTTATAAGTTTTCTTGAACCATTCAGTTTTCAAATTGGTGATACTTGGACATGTTAAGAACTCGTAATTTGAAAATGTATAATTGAATTATAAAGAGCTTCTATAAAGTAGAAATTTAACAGTTATTACCCATACAAATTGCTTTGTCTAAATCTATTTATGTCAATCCTTTCATAATTCACTTTCAATTCAATAATTTCAAATTTCGACACAGTTTTTATGTTTCTTCAGTTCAAACGCTAATTTAGATCTTCATTTCCTGCTGGTTTATTGTAAATATTACTTACATCTATGGGATGCAGCCATTTTGATCTATGTATATATGAAAATGTATGGTTTTAGAAGACCTATACTAACTATATGGAAAGTATATGCTTGACCTTTATTTTTTGTGTGAATTGAAAATCCGACAAACAGTCACAGCGAGCGAGCTAGCAGTTCCAGAACCAGAGTCGCGCTGGTAAGAAACTGCGTGTCTTACCTAAGAGAAGGGTTATTCAACCCTGTTTATATACACGTGACTATAAGCGAGAAAGAAGAAAGAATCATTCTGAAGTGTGGTTGACTGACTACCATAAACTAACTATTGCTATCTTTATTAAAAATAATATACACAATAAAATAAGTCAATTAGTTCTTTTCCCAGAGGGTGAAATCAAATTTGAATTCATTTTCTTGGTTTCCAGCCAGAGTAACTTCTTCATCAATTTGTTTCGTCTTTAAATACCCAACTAGCACCTCATCAGCACTCTTCTTCCAAACCTTATCATCAATATTGATAAAAGTATCCATTTTAATGTCTTCACCTTTAGAATGTTGTATCTCGGTCAAGAAAATTCTATCTATGGTGTGTGAGTGATTGGAAAGTAATTGATTGTAAATTTCAGCTCCACCAATAATAAATATTTCTTCAACATCTATTCCTTGTTTGATTGAGCTTTGAATAATTTCTTCTAAAGAACTTGAAACCTTTAAACTATCTTGGTGTGTTTCTAATTCGTCTTTAAACTGTTCCTCAACCTTTAATGGATCTCTAGTTAACATAAAATTAATTCTACCTTTTAAAGGTCTGAAATTTGTTGGAATTGATTCATATGTCTTTCTACCCATTATAACTATGTTCTTTTTTGCAGGATCATTTGTTCTCGTAGTAACTTTTCTAAAATATGCCATTTCTTTCTTTAATGACCATGGCATCTGACCCTGGTAGCCAATCCCTAGTTTTGGCAATAAAGCAGCTACAATCAAAGAAACTTTGGGTCTTGTAGTAATCGATGCCATCTTGATTTAATATATGTCAATATATATACCTTCAGATGTATTATTCATCTTAAGAGCAATCCTGAGAGTCTAAAACATTTCAAATAAGTTAACGCGTCATTTAACAAATAGGTTTGCTCGTCTCTGGTATTTCGCAGCTCAGCTCCGTTGATAAGCTGCTATAATCGGACAATAGTACTTCACAAGTCTACGGCACGAATTGCAAAAAAAATATTAAAGTATATCTTAGTATAAATATATTACAAAGTAACTAATGAGTCCAGATACGGACCATCTTATCTTTACCACCACTAGCAACCCTTGCACCATCCACACTCCAGTCAACTGCATAAACTTCATCTGAATGACCTGGTAAATCATTAACTAACTTTCTTGTTCTAACATCCCAAACTTTTAAGGTAGTATCCTTAGAGCAACTGACTAAAAGCCTACAGTCTGAGGACCAAGAAGTCTGATACACTGCTGCAACATGTCCTCTAAAAGTAGCAATAAATTTACCATCTCTACCATCCCATAATTTTATGGAATTATCAAATGAAGCAGAGGCGATGAATCTACCATCAGGTGAAAAAGAAACATGATTCACTAACTTTTGGTGACCAGTCATTCTACAAATTGGTTTATTTGACTTAGAAGGTTCCCACAAAAACATTGTGAAATCATCACTTGCAGTAACCATTCTTTCGGTAGTCTTACCACCAACTTTTGCAACCTTTTCGTAATTTCTTAGAGCTTTAGCTTGTTCTTCTTTTAGAGTATCTGGAGAAATACCCGTATAATCAAAAGCACCCATTCTTAAGACATGATCGGTAGATAAAGCCAAATGGTTGACCCAATGAGCATGAGATTTTAGAATTTGAATGCATCTACCATCTTTCGCTTCCCAGACTCTAATAGTTTTATCATGAGAACCAGAATATATTAAGTTTGAACCACCCCATTTAACACATGAAACTGACGAAGCATGGCCAGACATAGTCATTATGCATTGTCTGGTAGCGGTATCCCAAACCTTTAATGAACCATCTTTTGAGGCAGACACTAATTTTGGCTTATTTCCAGGTTCAACCAAATGAATTGGTTCCCACGCCAACGATGAAATCCATTTATAATGACCAGTTAGTGGTTTCCCTATGCTCTGTCCATTTTTAGGATCCCATAATCTAATTGTGTTATCCATCGAACCAGTGGCTATCACATCACCCTGAGGGGACCAGCTAACACATAAAACCCAATTTGAATGTCCTGAAAGAGTATGTTGAATAGTTTGTGTATTACAATCCCATAATCTCGCAGTTGAATCTCCTGCACCTGTAACCATTTTAGCACTTGTATTTGGAGCAAATTGAGCTGCTAAGATCGTAGCACCATGACCTGATATGGTACCTGAAGCTCTAGTAACAGGTTTAACTTTGAAAACAGATCTTGGTGTATATACCAAAGTCATAAAATCTTCTGTTGTTTTAATACCTGGAGCTAGAATCGATGTGTATAAATTTTCTTTAATATCTATTAGGTTATCGCCATTTTGTAATGAAAAAGTATAAGGGACCGGATCATCAGATATTCCATGGAGCTGATTCAATAATTCTTCCAATTTTTGTTCAGTGATTGCACCTGGAACTCTCAGTGAACCTCCAATTGATTCACCCGTATCTGAAGCCTGGAAATTAATTAACACATTTGGTAAATCCTTCGGTATTGTGTTAACTTCATGTTGTTGCTGGGCAGCTCTTCTCTGTCTTTTGGATGGCGGAGGAACTAATGTAGCCATTGTTTAAGTAATTTATTTTTAATATTCAGCACTTAACTGAACGTAGTTTAAGGAAAAGATGTTATCAACATCCTTTTATTAGTGAGTGATATGTGAAAAATAAAAAATCATAAAAAAAATTTAATGAGCAGTTATGTGCGGCTTTATTTTTCAAATCACTTTGTTACTATGAGAAGTCCTAGATTTCTACACAAAAATCCCAAATTATGCAGTTTATTAAATCATTATATAAATTAAAATATAGACATATGGATCAGGCTCATCTAGAAAAAAGATCGTCATCATATTCTTCTTCTTCAAAGTCCATATCGTCATATTCTTCGGAACCTTCAGAACGGTCGTCACCCTCATCAGAACCCAAATCATCCGGTTCTGAATACAAAGCAGTATCTTCACTAGATAATGAATCCAAAGATATATTGGTCAATGTCTCCCCTTTCAAGCTGACATTCTTACCAACAATATAAGAACCTTCAACATTACAATTCACTAATTTACATTTCAATTCTAATTTAGCATTTATACCAATAACACAATTTTCTAAAATAACTTCATCTTCAATCGTAACATTATTCAATATCACACACCCTGTGATGTTACACTTCTTTCCAATTGTACAATTGTTACCTATAACTGTTCTCTTAACATTGGTTCTTTCACCTAGTTGGGTATTTTCTCCTACCATCGCGTCTGCACCAACTGTAGCCGCCAGTTTATCTTTTGATCTTGGTACATTACCTATTTCTTTGGCCTTTTCTTTTAAAAATTGACGATTCACCTCCATATACACTGGAATATTGTTACATCTAGCAAACGATGATTGTTTAGGTAAGTTAACTAATCCTATTGTTTCTAATTTTGTTGAATGTTTCCATGATCTTCTTGCCAATGCTCTTTTAATCTTAGTTGCGGATTTCGAAAAGCTCTCCTCTTTTCTTTGAGCTAATATGTGAAAAATTTTGGAACTTGCAAAAAAGATAAATGAATCCAATAAATTGGTGGAAACAGAGGCACTTGGGTATCTCCATAACAACTGGGTTCTAATATCCAAAAATTTAGAGGCATGAACTGAAGATTTTGAGAATAAATCCAATAACACTGTGTTTCCATTTTCCTTTTCTGCATAAACCGTATAGTTTGTCTTCAAAACTCTAGTGTCTATGTTATCAAAAGTATTATTATAACAAATACTTAAACCTAAGTTTTCATCTGAATTACCTCTAAAGATTTCAATAAACACTTGAGGGGGAACATCAGTAATGAAATCACAAGGCAAAATAACAATATTTGATCCTGTTTCAGCAAACTGAGACCCATAGTACCGTAACATCGAACCCGTGGAAATAGCATCAGTTTGTAAACACTTTATATCTGACGCACTTTTCAATTCTGAATCTCTTTTAGATTTGTATGTTTCAACAAAACTCGAAATTTGCGAAAATGATAGAATATCAGACATAACTGTGACTTCTCTGAATGGTGCTTGATCACACCATTCAAGAACGTATTGAACCATTGGCTTATTAGCTATTGGTAACAAAGCTTTAGGTAAGCCAGTCTCTTTAACAGATGAAAGAGGGGATAGCCCATTGCCCTTACCACAAAATATAATCGCATGAAACTCCATTATTAATATATTAATGTAGTTAGATACCCAACGATAGAATATTTGATGAATTTCCGTGTGATTGCAGTTTTAAGTAATCAAATAATCAATCATCATACAAAATTTTTCCATAGTAAAGAAGTGTTTTTCGTTCTCAGAAAGGCTCATAACCAGCGTGTTGTGTTTCGCACAGATTGATTTGTGTTGAACTGACTTGAACATTTGCCACTTAAGCTCCTTTATTCGTAGAACATCTGAAATTATCCTTCTGCACATCATTGAACATTACATCCAACAATAATTAATATATTAAATTATGAATGAAGAAAACGATCCTCTATTAGCTGCTTTGAATGAAGACAATGGTGCTGGTAATGCTCAACAACAACCTGAAGAACCAGTTGATGAAGAAAGGGAAAGAGCTTTGACATCATTAAAAAATAAATTAATAGAACACAGTCAATGGGAATCCAGATTGAAAGAACTAAGATTAAGTATACGAGGACTGGAGAAGGACTTCCAAAAGACTGAAGATGATATCAAAGCCTTACAAAGTATTGGACAGATTATTGGTGAAGTTTTGAAACAATTGGATGAAGAAAGATTCATTGTTAAAGCATCTTCCGGACCAAGATATATTGTTGGTTGTAGATCCACCATCAAGAGAGAAAGATTGCAGAAGGGTGTCAGAGTTGCCTTAGATATGACCACTCTAACTATTATGAGAATTTTACCAAGAGAGGTTGATCCATTAGTTTATAACATGACCAGTTTTGAACCTGGTGAAATTTCATTTACAGGTATTGGTGGTTTAACTGAACAAATCAGAGAACTAAGAGAAGTTATTGAATTGCCATTAAAGAATCCTGAATTATTTTTGAGAGTTGGCATTAAACCACCAAAAGGTGTTTTGTTGTACGGACCTCCAGGTACTGGTAAAACTTTATTAGCCAAGGCTGTTGCAGCTACGATTGGTGCTAACTTCATTTTTTCTCCTGCATCTGCTATTGTTGATAAATATATTGGTGAGTCTGCTAGATTAGTTAGAGAAATGTTTAGCTATGCCAAAGAACATGAGCCTTGTATTATCTTTTTGGATGAAATTGATGCTATTGGTGGACGTAGATTCTCTGAGGGTACTTCAGCTGACAGAGAAATTCAAAGAACATTAATGGAACTACTTAATCAAATGGATGGTTTTGATTATTTAGGACAAACTAAGGTTATCATGGCAACTAATAGACCAGATACATTGGATCCAGCATTATTAAGAGCGGGTAGATTAGATAGAAAAATTGAAATCCCATTACCTAATGAAAATGGTAGGTTAGAAATCTTTAAGATTCATACAAAAAATATCAAAAAGAAGGGTGAAATTGATTTTGAAGCAGCTGTTAAGATGACTGATGGATTTAATGGTGCAGATATTAGAAATGTTATTACCGAAGCTGGTTTCTTTGCTATTAGAGAAGATAGAGATTACATTATTCAAGCAGATTTAATGAAGGCTGTTAGAAAGATGGCCGATAACAAGAAATTGGAAGGTAAAATAGAGTATGAAAAATTGTAGTTATTCTTCTATAGATATCTTTCCATATAATTTTTTTATTTTATTTTAATCGCAACTATTCCTTTATTTGATTTTGAAAGATAGTATTACTAGAACTGTACATTTATGGGTTAATGGTCATATATTAGATAAACAGAATTATATATAACTATACTATTTACATGCAATGCAATAGGACGGAAGAAATATTAGCATCATGATCAAAAGATGATACCACCGTTCTTCTTTTGTCTTCTATGCTTAAATTTTTCAAGGTATTGGTTCTTGTGACGATTCATTTCTTGGGCTTCTTTGGCAGCTAATTCTCTTGTTCTTAAATCCTTTTCCTTTTGTTCGATTCTGGCTTTAGCAGCTTCAGGAGAAATGCTATTAATGAATTTAGCAAAATGAGGATCTGAGACAACATTCAAATGTGCAGCAACCTTACTACCAACTATATGAATCACTTCTTGGGATGGTTTTGTTGGGAAAGATTGTCTAATTTGTTTTCTTTCTTCAAACATGGCCTTCTTGGTTTCGCTGTATGGAGCTTCAGGTGGGTTTATTCTCTTGATATCACTCTTTGTCAAGTATTTTTTATCCCATTTATAGGCTCTTTTCATTAATGGGTCTCTTAAAGATTTTATAATATCAATAGGGGCATCAGATCTAACTATAGAATCAGGTAAATAAGTTCTAACTTCAGCAACCTCTTGTCTAGTTGAAAATTCATCATCTTCAACAAGTTCCGGTTTTGGCCATGGAATTATAATATGTTCATGGTATTTGATTCTTCTGAATGGCATCATTTTTTTATAATCTTGATCAAAATATGCACCTTTAAAGACTAATTTATCAGCAGCAATTTGTCTTTCAGTACCATCTTCTTCCACAATTGTACCAACTAATTTCAAATCTCTTGGAGAGACTGTTTTTGGATAATCAATAACATGAGAAGTTTGTCTTGGTTGCCAATATTGTTTTGGAACCACGATTTTTTTGGTCTCACCATGTTCTAGGTATAATCTATTTGTTGATTCATGTAAGCCCATTACCGTGGTAACAGTACCTTTGAATCTACCCTTTGTTATTAGAACTTTATCACCAACTTGAAATCTCCATTGCTCAGGAGTTTTAAATCTTTTGTCTGTTGGAACTTCAGAAACATCAGGGACGAAAGCTGGAATTTGTGCATCTCGAGACATTTGCTCAAACATCTTTCTTTGATAATGAGGAAGTTTCTCCATTTGGGCACCATACCTCTTACTGAGGTGTCTTAAAGTAGACATTATGAATTGTATAGAAAATACGAGTTTAAGGATGTGTCTATCTTGTTAGTTAATCTAATTGTTGTCTTTCTTTCCACAATCAATTGGTTCAATCAATGTTGAAGAATTCTCGCTGCTAAGTTTCTTTAATTATCATATACACGACTCTGTCGATCGACGCCAAATGATCGACGTTTAAAAAATAAATGTGGCGTATTTTAAGCAAAGTTAATTTTCACATGCCTATCTATCAATTAAGCAGGTGATGAGCTATATTAAATCTTATGAAGTAAAAATGAGAAATGACGGGAAGGCAAGGGCAAAATCTCTTTTCTTGTTTGTCTGACCGACTTAACTTCACTTATTTTCAAGCATATCATCAAGACTTCATTCCAACATCACAATGTCTGAACAAGTGCAAGACAAAACCACTACTGTTAATGATAAGCCAACTTTATCCTTCACTGCTTATGAACATATTAAAAACTACCCATTAGTTTCCGAAACTATCTCTTATATATCAGATGTTCCTTATGTTTCAAATGTTAGAACTTACGCTGATACATATGCAACTACTGCTATTGCTTATATTACTTCTGTTTCGTTATTAGTCTCACTGGCTAATGTTGCTGATCAATATGCAGATTCTGGCTTAAATTCTTTAGATAAAACATTCCCTTCTGTTAAAACTGTTTCTTATTCATCAACTAGCAATTATGTTACCGACCATTACAATTCTCTTCTGGAAAGAATTAATAAAAATATTAGCTCCACGTGTCATTCTACTGATGCTTTAAGATCATCTGTCTCTAAATCCTTACAACCTATTCTAAAAGTCACTAATGATTACTTTGAAAGAGCTTTAAACTTTGTGTTTCCTGTGAAGCAAAAGGTAGAAAAGGAAGCAGAGCAAGCTGGTGAAGCTGAAGAAACAACTGAAAATGAAATTGATCGATTGATCAAACTAACTAAAACTTTTATTAGTAGAGTTCGTTATCTAGTTTCCACTGTTTCTTCAATTCCGGTATACTGCAGAGTCATTTACAATGATGAAAAATCTAAGGGTTCGACCACATCGGTTGCGTTAGCCAATACATCGAGAAAATTATCCTCTGAAGCTTATGACTCTTTAAAACCTACCATTGATAAAATTATTGGATCAACTAAAGAAGTTAATGGCTATGTGGATCAACAAGTTGAAAAAGCTTCTAAGAGTGTTGATGGAGCTGTCAACTCTGTTTTAAATGCTGCTGAACATGCTGCTGGCTATGGTGATCATGCAGCACCGGTTGCTACAAGTATTTCTGAAAAGAGTCTTGCAAATACAACTGGTGTTGAAGTTAACGAAAACTCTTAATTAAGTTTCTTACCTTCCATCTTTATGCTAAAATATTCCCTTCAACCCAGAGTCACATTTTATAATTGAGTTTTGATATTTCAGCCTTTCAAATTGATAATGTTATTGTTATCTCCTACAGTATCTCATACTTCAATTATTATTTAAATTTTTTCCATATATACTAAATGGATCATACGCTGTTTCCCTATAATTATATTTTCTCGGTGTTTAATCTGTCCTTTGCTTTTATAGTTTTCGTGTTCTTTTTTATTAATATTTTAATTTTGTTGCGACCTTGTTAATTACCATTTTCGAATTGTCGTCTTCTTTTGTTTGTACTTTACTTTTTACTTGTGTTTCCGGTTTTTAAGCTAATCTGCATTTTTCTATTTTTACACCCATTAAATTATACATCAACTTACATAACTCTTTGTAGTAATTGAAGATCTTGAATTCCAAAAGGAAATATACTAAATTTCCACAGATTTTTGGAAATCCTTTGGTGCATATATATTTACCATTACTTTAAACTTTACAATGTTATAAAATCTGTAGAAATTCACGAACGATTCATGACAATAAAAGCAGCAGAAATTATAGACTGAAACTCTCATTTAGAAATGAATGATGAAAATTTGTATATGCATATTTAAACCATTCCATTTGACACGTAGCTAAAACAGATCAAGAAAAATACCGTGTTTAAGTATTCTTTTACCAAATTGCTCAGCCAATTACCTCTATTTAAATAAGAGGACGAATACCAATGATTAGTAGATAACTACAGAAGATATCACTTTAAAAAAAACAATTGGAACCTATTTTAGGTTTGAATATCAGATAATATATTCTCATATGAATTAATTTAGTATCATTTCTGGATTTAAGCTAGATCCAATTCCCAGATACAATGCTGGTAGCATTAATAATATCCAATAATACGATCTATCATAGTTGGAAAAGAAAAGCTAATTCAGTAAATTAAATTAGAGGCTTCGACCATGATAGGGCTCTACTCTATAGATGTAGAGTCAAATCTGATTTTTGGTTTCTTTATACAAAATTTCAAATTTGGATGGTTAGAACATTTTCATGATTGTCACTTGGTAGAGCGGATCAGACCCTAAAAATGCGGTTTGCTGCATTGCATACATCTTTAGTGTGCGGCATTCGCGATATCGTGGTGTCTACAAACTTTGTTAATCTTAACTTGAATCAAATCCAAAGTATTAAGATACACAACCATATCAGAGGATTAATAGCAATACAAATATCAATATAAAAGAAAACTCAAAAATTCTAGAAAAGCATTAAAGTAAGAATAACCCAACATATTATCTTGAAGAAACATACATAAAGTTAAATATTTAATTCAAGTAAGCAAAAGTCATTTGATTTAAATTAAGTCAGGAAGATCTTTCAATTGATCTCTCTTTTATCTTATCCAAATATCTTCTCCAGACATAATCATCAAAAGTTCTTAGGGCCTCCTTTGCAGATCCAAAGTAGTTATAATAGCAAATCAATAGAAGTGTATGATAAAATTCGATGCCTTTATTTTCAATATCTCCCTTCTCAAGTAATTCTTTTTTAAAAGCCTCTCTAATACCACCATCTAAAGAAACCTGATCAAATTCAAATAACTTCTTAATCTCGAATGTCTCAAGTAAAGTTTCCAAATATCTAGCATTGATTCTACCCTGACCTTCAGAGTCAAAGTTGCTCCAAACTACTCTAAATTCTTTCACAGTCTCATCTAAATTGCTAGCAATAATATGTTTGTCACTATAAGTGACTTTAAAAGCTTCAATAATAACAGTGACAAAAATACTCATTAATAAATACATCGATATGATATACCAAGACATGAACAATATTTGAGCTGCTGTTTTATTTCCACAATCTGACCACTGATGAGAATGTTTATAATATGAACAAGTATCCTCAACGTAAAAGTCGGTCATAATAGAACTCCATCCTTCACCAAATGATGTGATAAATAATAACAGTAAGGCTTTAGGAATATCTCTAACATTTTTGTTGTAATTTGTATTTTCTCCAAACTTAGTCAATCCAAAAATCTGGTTCAAAGCAATTGCATAAATTAAGAAAAATAAAAACCAAATAATCAACACAGAAATGAATTCTTTACTGGCTCTGATTGAAAATCTAATAAAAGTATTCAATCTAGGAGTCAAGTCAACTAAGGCAGCAAAAAAGAAGCATAATAAAACCTTTTCTGTGGTTAAGGTCCACTCCTCATTTGTAAATTTAATATTCCATCTCCAACCCTTTTCGATGTTAGGGTTTTGAATCCCGCATATATTGTAAATTGATAAAGCTAATGAAAATGCAGCAACTGGGACAGATAAATACTTTTTAAGAAAATTAAATCCTTGCCTTTGAGAACCTAGTTCAAATAGCACCAAAAATCGTATAAGAATGAAAAGAGAAAAAATTATACTAACGATATATTTGTGAATTTGACCCGCCTTTGTAATATCATCATACAAAAGTGTACCACCAAGATAAATGAATACAAACCAATGAATTAAGAGAGGGTAAGTTTTAGGTTCAACAAAGAAGTTATGGAGCCAAATTTTGCATTTATCAGAACGAGACTTTAATCTGCTGCCAGCTGCAAAATAGGGCTTATATGTAATTAATGGTGTGGTAGCTCTAATAACATTTTTACAACTTCTCCAGCCTAATTGATAATCTGTTAAATAAGCAGTACCCATTTGTCTGGAATATAAATTAATAACCTCAGACAAAAACAAATTTGATATAATTAGCATTGAAACAATGTTAAATAAAATAACAAAAAATGAATCCATTGTAAACTTAATTTGCCCGGTAGTATTCATTGCAGAATCAAGTAAATCTGCCCATCCATCAACTGCAGCAATCTTGAACAAGCTACTAAAAGCATATCCAAAGCTATCAAAATTTAAATCAGGTGTTTCATAAACTTTAGGTGATAACACATTCCATCCACAGAATTCACCAATTAGACCAGAAGAGCACATAACTCCATTATTAATATAATCTCCAAAACAACTATCTATATCAGATTCACCATCATTGCATGAACTTAATCTATCTGCAAAGATATTGTAGCCCCAAAGAGCAAATGGAATAATCATGGATAAAGAAGTCACACCAGCTGTAAAAATAGCTTGAATGCAAGTTAAAAGAGTCGAATCAAACGTTTCTCTAGTTATCTTTAAAGCTGCTAAAAGCCTTAAAACTCGCAAAGCCTTCAAACCGGATAAGTATTTAGAAACTAATTCCAAATTGTTGATCTCAACTCCAAAATCTATCCATATTGAGACTAAAGTAACAAACATTATTAATCCCCACTTATTCATTAGAATTGAAGTTGGAGTAAATATTAAACCATCAGCAATAACATGAATAATAAACTCAATTGAAAAAAAGATACAATAAAAGAAATCAATTTTAGTAAGTAAATTCCATTCACCGAAGTTATAATGGTTCTCAAACATATAAACAGGGGTAAAATAACAAGAAGTAGCTATCATCATAATTGTAACACCGCTTACAACAACTTGAAAAATAAATGTGGGCCAGTATAGTTTCCAGTTAATAATAGCATTGTTTGAATTCTGAAAATTTATTGATCTCTGACCATGGAAACTTGGAACCAAACTCTGGCAAATTTTTCTAGTTTTTGCCTCAGGACCAAATATGAATAATGTATAGTTAAACTGTGGATTAAATAATAAAAACCAGTCAGCACCCATAACATCAAGATACTCTCTGGTAAACACACCATCACTATGGAAAAACGTAATATCATCGAGATAGAAAGTATCAAAGAATCTGACAAATGAATTTTCAGGAAATCTACTATTAAAAAAATGTATTATTCTAACTCTTATCCATTGAAACATAGTCATCTTGTAATTGTATTTTCTTAAATATGTTCCAACGCTTTCGTTTTCGTTTACAATCTTAGCTATTAGAGTTGGTTTGAAATTAGCTTGCTCAATCTCTGGTACTATGATCCTATCAAGGATTGCAAACTTTTTATCACCCTTACCCTTACGTTCAATTGCTTTCATAAAAAATTGAACAACTTGATACCATTTTTTCACATCATCTGATATTTCAGTTAGATTTTCAGTGATCAAGTCTAAGAACATATTAACCAACAATAAAGTACCAACAAATAACCAAGCAACAATATAAATGAAAACAAAACCTCTTTTAGAATCATTAAAAATATTTGAATAAATCAAATACCAAGAGCTAGTCCAGTTATCACTAGTCATGATTACGTACAAAGATAAAATAGTATTCGGTAGAGAAGAAAACGTAGTGATATTGTCTGCAAAGGCCTCTTGGGGTACAGCACCTTCGAAAAATCTGGAATAAATAATGCCAACTGAATAGAATAGCAATGCAACAAATATGAATAAATTAACCATATATTTTAAATTTCCAATTAAGTGAATCCATGAATTACGAATTGGAGCTATCAATAACATAATTCTATAGATTCTAAGTATTTGAAAAAATGTCAACCAATTGTAAACTTGCTCATGTTTCCTGATAGGTGGTAAAAGAATAATTACATTAATTATAGCAAACATGCCCTCTAAAATATTCATACGGAACTTCCAGTAATCAACAGTAAAAATCATTTTCACAATAGGATCAAAAATAAGAAAACCTGCCACAATAGAATTAATAATAAGTGAATCACGATGCTTAGGTAAATTAATGGCACTGATAATAAGTTGAATGAATATACAGATACAGCAAAAGAATTCCCAAAAACGTGTAAACACTGATGTTAACGGTTTGAATCTGAACAATCCTTCTGGTGCAAAATTCGTTTCATAATATTTAATGTAATAGCTCCCTACTTTTACTTCCCAATTTTCCATATCTTCATCATCCTCGTAGATAGACATAGTATCTAGAATACATGCGATAAAGATATTAACCAACCAAACACCAATGACAATAATAGCTGGAACAAAAAACACGGCTGCTTTCAAGAAAGAAGTAGTATCCATTAAGTTATACATCTGATCTGAAAACTGGCCAGTACTCAAAATAATCACCATGATCTGTAAAGAAAGCCAAAAGTTATCAAAACTCATATTTCCATAATTAGGATTGTAGCTATATAAGCAATACGAATGCTCAGGACATATGTAACCTGTAGGAGAGGCATCTACCTTTGTATAAGCAAAAGGGTTCTTCAGAAGGCTGCTATAATAATTACCAGTAGTTAAGAAATTACTTACTTGAAAATATTCATTTGAAATAATGGGTGAAGATTTTTGACCGTCAAGTGTAAAGTAACCACCGCACAAGTGATTTGAATACTTCAATATACCTTTTTCATAGTTTATATAAATACATTGTTTTCTAAAATGTTCGGAATACGACTGAACTGAAACCATAGCAAACCAACATAAAATGATGACTAAAATAAACCCAATTTTTATTAGCATCGGCAATGATCTATAAACAGATTTTTTAATATTTCTTGTACCAACAGTTAAATTTGTAATTCTAAGAACTTTAACACACATAACAGATCTGAATAAAAACAATTTACGGTTATATTCCCAACCACTTATGCTTAAGCAAGTAGATATGATAAATGAAACAAGTCCAACCAAGTCAACAATATTTCCAACAGTTCTTAGAAATGGGATAGAGACTAGCGAATGCCTGTCATTCTTATCTCTATTCTTTCTAGCAACATCAAAGAAATCTCTTCTAAGCGCAGACAGATTATGTTTTATATTCAGACGTTTTAGATCTCTCGTTGTGAATAACCCAAATGCAATAATTCTTGTTATAATAATTAATCCATAAATCGAATTTGTTCCAATCAATAGGTAATCAATCCAACCAAACTTACCTAGAGCTGTAATCCCAGTTACCAAGGGATTCCACATTTGATAAGAAAGCAATCCAATTTCAATAAATATAATAGATGTCATTAACCATGATGTAAAGTAGGAAGTTGCTAATGTAAAGCAAAACTTTCTAAACTTGTTGTCAGGAGTCATAAAACCTAAAGAACTTCCTACTAACACATTTCTTCTTCTGTGAGTTCCACTGACATGATCCGAGTTAATTTGCATATGAGTCAATAGCTGAGAGTTCCCGTCATTTTTTGCTTGTAATAATTCATTGAAGGTGGTTGAATGACGAGTTGCTTTTTTTCGGTGAACACTTGATAGTCTCACGTATTCACTTGGTCGTATTGATGATCTGAGCGACAAATCATCCAATTCAATATCATTTCCAGCTATTTGAATATTGTTGTTGTTAATGTTAATAGTATTACTATTTAAGGAGTATGAAGTTACAGTAGCATGCCTGAAATAAAACTTTTGTAATGACTCGTTAAGTATTGTTTCTTCGTTATCTTCAACCCATTCACTATTTGGTTGTAGTGCATCTGTTATGACTTGATTAAGAATACCATATTGGATTTCATTTGAGGTGAAGGATAAATCAATTAATCCAGGCTTTTCAAATATCTCTGTAAATTGGTTATCTAAAAAAGCTTTAGTGCTTGAAGCTACTAAACTAATAGCTGAAGGTGAGCCTGACAATAAATGTGAGGTTGAGAAAGGGAGAGAAGTTGAGTACTGACCACTTGCACTTACGCTTGAGCTTGGGCTTGGACTCAAAGGTGTAAGGCTTAAATGGCTTGGATCAAGGAGAAATTGATTTGAACTCAGGCCCTGCTTTGAGTTGTTTTTTTGATCATTTTGATCATTATCGTTATTGTTATATTGCTCTATAACGCTAACAGATTCTACCATAGTTGATGTTATTCTGGTTGTTGTAGATAACTATAAAAAATGGAAAGAGCAACATTGTTGATTTTGGTCTATTTAGATTTGTGGCATTGAAATTATAGTTTGCTTTAGTGATATTCTACTTCATGAGCATGAGCTAATTAGTAAAATAGATTAAAGAAGAAAATTTAAACTGGGCAGGGATTTAACCATAAACGCTAAATTTAAGATATTTAGTATTATCATGTGCGGCTCATCAGATCAATTATCAGTATAACACACAAACTATTTTTACAACTCAATATTTCAAAAAGAAAATAATTATTTTGCAAAATCTAATAATTAATCTTCACTTATAAAAGGCTAATAATAATATTATAATAGGCCAATATCCTGAGGTAGAATCTAGAAGTTCAATACTACCTGTACCATAAGTAATATGAAATAAAAGCAATAATCTATATTTGTGTTACTAATAAACTATTACATTTCTAAAAGATCAATAAAGTCCGAGATGGTTTAGTGGCTAGAATTCTCGCTTGTCACGCGGGAGACCGGGGTTCAATTCCCCGTCTCGGAGTTTTTTTATATATTAATTTTTCACCGATTATATACCAAGCTAGTGGCCTCTTAATTGATGTTCTTCTTTAAATTTTAATGCTGCTCATTAGTCTTAAGTGATATCACTAGCTGACAGCCACATTTTAAACAAATATGCCTTTCAGTCAAATATAACATCTCTAATCTGTCTATATTCTATCAAGTTTCGAAAAATCATATGACGATTGATAATTGGTATTAGCAGCAGGTTTCCAATCAGTCTTCATCCTATAAGATTTCATTTGACAATTTAGATACCGTTTTTATGGTACTAATGGTTTCTTTAATAACACTACTTCTTGTTTTGCTTCAACTAATACTAGTTATGTTTATCGTTGTGGTGGTAATTATAATGCTTCATTTTCAAAAAAAAAATATATTAGAGCAGAAATTTTGAACACTACCTTAAACTGTGATTCTATTGAAACTTATGAATTTTGATGGTAATTATTTGACTAATTCTAGATTTTGTGACAATTAGCTTTAATAGCCAGTTTAAGTCAAATTAAATGTTAAAGTCGCAATACCTGTTTTTGATAAATCCTTCATATTGAGGTTTTTCTTTGTTTTTGACAGAAATAGTTCACAATCCGAAAATGGAGAAGCCTTGCTATCTTTGTTTTGAAATTTATGATTAATCAGATAAAGCAAAACTACAAAATCCATATAGAGTGTGATTTGCTTTCGATTCTTCTCGGTGTATTCAAATTATAAGAATCATAGATCAACACAAATTTAATTTGTACATTACTTACATGTTCAATCTATTCCAACTTCCATTAATACTAACCCTGATATTCTCATTAATATTCGGCTCCAGTCAGCATGACTGCTTATCCAAAGTTATATATTCAACCTTGCTCCATCTTGATATATAAGAATTTATTGTATAATCACACTTCTTGTGATAAATCCCAAAACACACACCAATATTTTGCTTATCAGTGTGCGGCAACTAACCACTTCTCGCTCTAGATCGGATTTCAAGCCATTTGTTACACTTTTGAGTTCTATATCTATTCTAATTTAATAACAAATAACTGGTTACATAGAAAAATATAATTAAATTTATTTATATAATTGAATGTATATACTTTAATCACCCTTAAATTACTTTTAAACATCTTTTAAATTGGATACTTATGATACTGAAATAGTTGGCAGTCTCCTTCATTAAAGATATATAAATTCAACTTAAAATTTTAAGTTACCTTACCATAATTAGATTATCAGTGTCTTATGACAAATACTCTAGTTAAATTTGCGAAATATATACATATATGTACCTTTAATGTATCTGAGATGCATGAAAATTGTGAACCCCGAAGAAAACCGTAAAGTTTTGGTAGCAAATTCGCTAAGTGAAGCTAATGCGAAAGGAATTTGGACCTTGAAAATCTGGAGCGAGAAACACCTTGTGAGATAAGAAGCAAAGCTTATCAAACACGATCAAGACCGACATACCTTTGGACTGGTTTAGGTGAGAAAACTATTTGTCTATATTATATATAAAGGTATTATGAATCCTTACCCTTTTTTTTTAATTATATGATAAACTCTAACCATCGTTTTTAATCAACCGCCAGCAATATCAAAAAATGGCTACCGCTGTTATTTCTACCCCAGAATTACTATCCATCGTTGTTGATGGTAACAAGCATAAACTAGTTAATGATGACCACTACTTTTCTCAAATCAAGCCAATTTTAGATAGCTTATCAAAGGTTGATATCACGACTAAGTTTGATCCAAAGATACATTTAGCTTTTAAACCAGAACATTTACAAACCGTTAAAAGAACAACCATGGAAGAATTAGGTGCTACTTCTCCTAAACAGATTTCAGAAATTGCCGTTAGTGAACCATTTCCTTTGTTTACCAATGAAGCTGTTGAGATAATGAGAGCTGAGATTCTAAGAAAAGAAGTTTTTGATGTGTACGCAAGAACTTCTTACTCTTCAACTACAGGTTTAGATTGTTGTATTAGAGGATATGCTAAAACAACTTGTCCTTTTTCTTATGAGGCATGGACTCATCCAGATACTCTTGTAGCTGTATCTTCTATGGCTGGTGTTGAATTGGAAGTTGTCATGGATTATGAAGTTGGACATATTAATATTGCTATGAAGCCTGAAGACGTTGCTCAAACTCAAAGAATTGAAGCTAGAAGAAGATCCTCTATGACTGATAAATTTGATGATGATGTTCCTGCAATTGTTGGCTGGCATAATGACTCTTATCCTTATGTTTGTGTTTTGATGTTATCTGATACTACAGATATGATTGGGGGTGAAACTTTGATTAAGACTGAAAGTGGTGAAATTGTAGCTGCTGAAGGTCCTGCTAAAGGTAAGGCTACTGTTTTACAAGGTAGAATTCTAAAACATTTAGCTTCTGTTCCAATTGGCTACACTGAAAGAATTACTTCTGTTACTTCATATAGGCCTAAAAACCCAAACTCATTTGATGGTTCTGTTTTAAGCACTGTTAAACCAGAAGTTAACTTTGGTACTGTATACAATACATTCTACCCAGAGTGGCTAAGTTACAGAATGGATATCATTTCTGAAAGAGCTAAAATCATCAAAGAGACATTTGATATTAGTTGTTCTAAAGGTGAAACTTTTAACAAAGAAAAAGCTTTTAAAATGTTGAAAGATTTAGAAGACTACTTAAGTCACACTTGGAAAGAAATGGAAGTGAGTGAAGAAGAGTGGGATAAGCACAAAAATAAATTGAATTGATGAATAGTTTGATCCCTTCAAAATATCTTTTTTCATTATCCTTTTTACGATACAATTTTTTATTTCTGTATGCAATTTTCCTTTTAACTCGCATTTTTATATCAATATGAACCAATCTTTTATTCTTAAACTTTGCCATTATTCTTGTAGCTTAGTACTGAGTGCAAGCGTCACATACCTTACTTGAACTGAGGTTCGATCATTTGCAAGGTTTATTATATTAACCGAGGATCGGATCTTCATCTAGTCTTAGGGGCATAAAAAAAGAAGTTTAATTGGTAAACCCATTTCTAAACAAGATGATAAAAAAAATAGATGCATAACCACAACGAGATGAACTACAACTAATCTAAAGAAGGAAAATGAAGAACAAACTCATGATTATATCAAAACATATGACCATATCAAACTGTTTATAACAGATATCAACCAAGGTACAATTCAAATTTTTCAAAATTGTGGATAGTTGTAAGATGAAAGAACTACAATTATATTGACTAAGTGATTTTTTATCTTATTTGAAATGTTTTACAAAGAGTGTTTGAGTATTATTATTTTTTATTATCTTCCATATAATATAGTATTGTATCGCATAATTAGTCATCTTAAAACATGGATGAATAATTTTGTAAGTTTTAAATCAAAACCTCTAAATCTTGAGACATTGGTACGTATAGGAAACAGATAGAGTTTAGCCTCTGGCGGAAAATTTTTAAAAGGTTAAATCGATAATCTATTTATTAATCGAGAAGAACCAACAACATAGATAGGGAGAATAAGCAAATGCAGAGAAATGCTTAATGGTATTTATTAACAACAAAGTCACAGACAGGTTTACGATTCAGTCAATTACCAGACATGGAATCGGAAAATCTACGATACATAATCACTAAAGATAAAGATAAAGATAAAGATAAAGATAAAGATAACTATATTTTCGCACAAACAATGAAAAAAAGGTATTATACAATGCAATAACAAGAGATGAGGAAATTTAACAGAAGAAATATGGACAAGAAACTGAGCAATGAATGAAGTGAAAACAAAAAACGTAACGACATAAGGAGAGTATAATGCAAAATAAAAAAACACAAAACAAAAAAAAGTTTACTAAAAAAAAGATATATTTAAAACAAAGTATAAAAGACCAAATAAGGCAATATCAAACAACAAAACTACCCAAACCGACTAGAATCAAATTACCTAGAATCAAATTATTGAAGAAAATCTCGAAATTAGTTCTTTTAGCATAGGAATCAATGTATCTGCTTTGTAGTTCCTCCTTATACAACAACATGAAACCTAAAGTCTCAGAAATTATTGAATCAATAAACTTATTGGTATTAATGAAAGACTTCATTTGTCTTGTATCAATATCAAGTTGTTGCAATTGATTAGTTGTACATGGAACAGGTGCTGGCACATCCAACATGGTGACCAATAGTGGCAGGTCTAGGTATTCAAAATCCTTTAAATTATGAACGACTCTGAATTTAATTGGAGGAATAGAATTCATGTCATTGTCATCCATTTCATTATTTTCAATTGAACTATTGTTAGCAACTGGAGTTTCTGAGATATCAGAACCATCTGATAAATTTTCATCATCCAATGGGGCTGATAATGACGAACGTTTGGTTAGAGAAACCAAACCCAATTTTTTATCGTTGATGAAAGTGACTAATGAACGTATATCGTCTTGAGAAATGTATGGTGCATTAGTTAATGACGAATGGGGTAAAATTGTAGGAGTAATTGCTTTCATTTCCGAAAAATTTAATTTGACATCCATAATAACATACTGATTCTCTTCAACAACTTCTTTTTCAATAATAGGTGGTTGCTGCTGTTGTGAGTTTAAAGAGCATTTAATATAATTAATTGCCCTATCAGATAAAAACTTAACCTGGTGATAGATTGAAGTTTGATCAGCTTTTGAAATGAATTGCTGAATTGAATTTTCGTCGGAAGATTTTCTATCATTTGGTAACATTATATCAACAATTAAATCAACTTTACCAGATTGAATCCAATTTAACTTTGAATTGTCGTTACTCAAAAAAGACATATCTAAAGGATCAATTCTTAATCTCGTAACTTTTTTCCAAGAGTCATTAGTTTCTTCATTAATTGAAGAGGAGCCATCCATAGTTGAAGGAAAATGAGCATAATTATTCTGTCTTTTATGTAAGGTGAATAAAGATCCATTGAAGGATCCAGATAAGGTATCAGCATTTAAGAAATCATAAACTACCCAATTTCTTCTTAATTTATTAACATAACAAGAAAACAATTTCAATTCAATTGGTTCTTTAAAATTTTCACTCTTGAAATCAACTTTTAAATCACTGATGGTAAATTTTTCAAACTCATAATTTTCACTTAGTGAATCATCAATGAAGAACTCTGAATTTTTCTTAAAATCAATATCACCTATTAAACCTATTATTTCAACATCTTTGATCAAACCTCTACCTTTAGTGAGTTTCTCTAAACTTAGTGTGAAATTAATAGTATCAATATTAAATTTATATTCAGCTACATCACTAGAGGCTAGCTTATTAGATTTAACAACGACATTTTTGAATTTAATTTTGCCATCTTCCCAGGACATTTTGAAATCTTCACCATCAATATCTAAATTTAAGGAGTTATCAATAGTAAGCAATTTCTTCAATATTTTTTTATTTAATTTTGAATCATTAATACCATAAATTATTTCACCTAGATATATTAATAGCCCAACAAAAGTGGTAGTACCAATAAAAATCCAAAGGAAATTACCCATTAAAATCCAAGATGCAAAGGCCGAGATTTCATCAATGTTAAATGGTCTATTTTGACGTAGTAAAACCCATTTTATATTTAGAGCTAAAGCAGAAAATGGACTAGTTGCAGATTTAACAAAATCTTTTCTTGTGATTTTTAGGTCAACTTGATCAGATTTAAGCTTAGAGGTTGTCTGGACGGAGGAATGATCTAGTGACTGTTTATTAAATAATTTACTCTGATTGGTTGGACCAGCGGCTTTTGTGTGAAGTGAAGAATTTGCACCGAAACGCCAAAGTAGTTTTCTAAAGATTGGTTTTGCAAAAAGATCATACTTTGAACTGCCATATATTAAAGAAGTTGTAGAATTTATAGAGTTAGCGTTTAAATGATGTAGAAGACGATTTTGGGAAAGTTTAAGGTGATTTTGCGAAATTAGAGGTCTTGTGATGAAAGAGAGAGTAGGAAGAACTTCTTTTGCAAAGGATAGTCCTTGTATCTGTTGGCTTCGTATTAGCCTAGCCAAAGCCATGATGGATGATATAGAGTAATATATATACAGGAATGCAAATGGCGAAAGAGTAAAAAAGAGGGATTTAGATAATTTACTTCTTCAGTTTCTTCAGTTTCTTCAAATCTTTTCTCTTCGTTAATTGGGTGTAATTTAATTTTGAGGGTGCATTCCGAGAGGCTGGCTGATCGCGAGTTTCCGGGTACCGTTAATGTGGGCTTTTACGTAGAGGAGGGCAGATTGGTGGGATGAATATTACTGGGTTTCTAGTGTATGATAAAAACAATACAACTAGACTATATTACTATGCTTCACCAATATTCTTGTCTCCAATTTCACATTCTACCTGTTCTTGAAATAGTAAGTCAAATATTTTCAAGCTATCTTAGCCCAAGTTAGAGGCACTGAACAACCAGCCGATTCTTCGTTGGACCAGCTTAGATTAAGTTTTCATCTCTTCAATAGAATAAGAGCACAAATAACTAATAGCTTGTCATTAAAATACTTTGACGCTGTTAATGCTAAAAAGTGGTTTTTTCTAAATTTTGATATATCTATAGTGGTATATTGTCATTGATTCTTTGGATTGGAGTGCAAGTTCGTCTTCAGTAATGATGATTTATTGAGTAAAGAATTCTTTCAAATTTCACTGACTAATCGCAACTGAAAATAAAAATTTGTTAAGTATTTGTTTATACTTTCTTTTTAATTATATCTGTTGTCAAATAAATAGGAGAAAGACTGAATATTTGCCAAAAGCTACCATGACGTTCAACCTAGATTTAATTTCTTAATCGGAGTTTAGCTCTTCGCGTCATCTGATATGTTGTATAAAATAATAAACCAATAGTATCTATTATTAACACGTGATATCAAGCAATGATTATTCCCGGACTAGTTAGGCGTATTCTATAAGCTAATGGATATGGCACTTATTACTGCTGTAAGGCATAATAGAAAGGAAAAACAGATGAAAGGAAACACTAAGTAAATGTATCCATTACTGTTGGTTCCAGATGAATGCTTGTAGAACCACATAATGAGATACCGTGAATCATCACCAGAGGATCCATTAGACTCATCCTTTACCAACCCCTTCTCTGATGACAATGCAAAAGAAGCTGCAATTACCAATAATGTAACAGGTCAATATCAGAACCTGAATCCGTTCAAAGACCCCTTTAATGAATCTTCTTCAATAATAAAAATAAATCCTTTCGAAATCACACCAGAATTTAGGGAGGCCCATTCAAGTGAATCAATAACTGTTAAGTCTTTTTCAATAGCAAACAATTCCATCTCTTCAAGACTAACAACCACTTATGGCAAACTACTTTCGAGAAGATGGAACTCAAACTACATAGATCAAGTCCTTTCGGAAAAAAATATAGATTACCAATTATTCGATGAGGTGATATCTGAAGCATTGGCTCCCACTTCCAAATGGAGAAATTCAACTGTGAAAGATGTGCTCTTAAACGAAAACACTTCGACGGGAAACATCAACACTATGAAAACAACAATCGCCAAAGTAAACTTTCCCACTGTATCTTCCAAAAATATCAATTTTATTTCTTCTTATCATCAAGAAAATATTTTTTTACAAAATCTTCTGTTGAATAGTCCGGCTATTGTTTCAAGTAGCAGAATACCCAAATTAAGAACTACAATAGATTCAATGAATATTTCTGCAAAACATTCAAATGGTCCAAATGTGTATCAAAATATACCCCCAACTTAGGATATTCAAGATGGACCTAAAAAATACCTAGAGTATGTTTAACAACATATAATTTACTAAATGATCAATCTACATCCTTTCTATCAAAATTATTCATTCATATAATTCTTATCAGTGATAATATTTCTGGCACAACAAGATCCAAATATGAATAAACTGGTAGGTCTTTATTAATATTTTCTGCATATAATCCATTTAGACTGGCTTGCTTTAAATTGGCTAGTTCATATTTTACTTCAATTTTAATCACATTAATCTTCATTGAAGCGTGTCTTTTGAGTTATCAAATGTGGGATCCACAAAAGACCGGATATATTAAATTAGGCCATTACACCTGGGTAGATTATGTCTTGATTGTTTGCAATGCTATTTATGGTGTTTTAGTTACAGTCAAAATTGTTGCTTTTGGTTTTATATCCAATATTGATTCGGATGAATTTAAAACTAAATCAAGTTTTGGTCTAACAAGTATTACAGAATATCTATTTCACAAAAGCTGCACCACCAATTCTAGCCCTATTTTTCACTCAAGAAATAATTCGAATGTCGGGGCTGTAACTGGTTTACAATCATCTTCACCTGATGATGTATACAAAACTGTTTGCTCTGCGTTTATGAAAAGCGCAGGTAATGTAATATATTTCATTGGATTCATTTCATTTATTATTTCAACAATTTTGGGATTCAGTGGATACGAACTAGAAATTAAGTTCTTATTATTTAGATCAGTGGTGTGCCTTAAACTACTAAGAATATGTAATTTAACTAGCGGTTCCAGAGCAATCCAAAGATCTTTGCAAAGAGCCACCCAATGTTACTTAAAATTGATGCTATTTTGTTATGTTTATTATTATGGTTCTCAATTGTTTCAGTTCAAGCTTTTTCAGAAACGTTAAGAAAACGATGTGTATATGGACCATGATTCCCCAATTTGGAAATTCTCAACCCAATTATGTGGTGGTCATTTAGCTTTAAATGGCACAGAACTGGTAGAAAAATCACCAATTGTGGGTAGTTATTATTTTGATCACCATACTTTTAATGAATCTTATTATGATTGTATATTTAATAATAATAATAATGTTAATTCAATTGAGGTAAGACCGAAAGGTTTCATTTGTCCAGTCGATTTTTATTGCATATTTGGCCAAAACCCAAATGGTGATACTCAAAGTTTTGATAATTTATGGAATGCTTTACAAAATATGTTTGTTGTTCTATCCTCGAATACCTTCTCGAATTTGATATACGACATATGGGATACAAACTCATTGTATCAATCCGCCTTGTTTTTTATTCCTTGTGTTTTGGTAGTGACTGTTTAGATGGTGAATATTCTAGTTGCATGCATGCATTTTGCATTCTATTTCAATTCATTCTGAGGACCGTGAACAGCGTGAAAGTTTTGGATATACTGTTCTTAAGTTTTATGAATCAAGATCATTAGGTGAAAAAATATGGGAATGCTTCTGTTGTTGTTTTATATTCATTGAGTTGGTTGCCCAGGCAGCTAAAACTTCAAGTAATTTAAACAGAATTCAAAATAGAACATTAATAATGGACTCTATAACTTCTGGTATTTTAATTATTGATATAGTCGCTAAGTTGTTTTTATACATAATTGAATTTATGGTCCATGTTTTAAATGAAGTTGATTTAGTGTTAGCAATCCTTAATTTATTCATTTTATTCCCATTTATAAGGAATAATAATTCGGTCTTTAATTGGCTTACATTTTTTCAGATCGTCAGAGTCTACAGAATTATGTTAGCTATTCCTTCATTGCGCTATTCATGGACCCTACTTCTAGGAAACATTTGTTATCTGATTTATTTATTTGATTATGCTGTATTATTGTTTTTTTCTACAAGTTTGATCTATTCGAGATATTTCGAAGGCATTATAAATAATGAGAATGAGATTCAAAGGAATCTATCAACAATGTCAAGTTTCACGAATGTAACTTTCATTATATATTATAATGACTTCTGAAAATTGGACTGATGTTGTTTATTTGATTTCAGAGAATGTTAAAAAATCGGTGATTAGAGGTTTCGCCTTTGCTTATTTTGCAGTATGGTTATCTTTGCCAACGCCATTTTGATTAATGCATTCTTGGATTTGATTGCTGAAAATTTATCACATATTGATGAATTAGAACAGAAATGGTATCAAGTTGTTACTTTTTTTATTAAGGCTAAATCTAAAAGGAGTTGAGGTGAAGAGAATCTCGCCATCTTTGACAGACTGAAACACGATCAATTGGATAAAGTTAAATTCGATTCCAATAAGATTTCAAAAATCAAGAATGAAAATCAAGAATTAACTGAATTTTTAAAGTTATATAAATACGATTTAACATTCTTTGGAAAATTAAAAATAAAACTGATTTATCATCTTAGAGCATTTTTTCCTAATAATTCATTGCTACGATTTTATGACAATTTTTACTTGGATTCTTCGAAGTTATTCCATTATGATGGTTCGTTTACTGCTGGTTTGGATGAGTTTGATGACGAAACAGTTGGTGGGAGTGCATTTCTAAGATGATATCCAATTTATGATTCTGTATTCTTTTTCATTGGTCAAAACAACCCAATTAGAAAAGCCATACAGAAAATCGTTCCAAATTTCTATGGACAGAGAGCAAAAGATATGGATCGGTTAGATGATGATAATAAACTAGTTTTATGGTAAGAGTACTGGCCTACTTTTGCTTTTGAACTATTTATGTGTATTGCAACAATTTTGATGATCATCCAAACTTGTATTATGACTCCATTATATATGTCTGAGTATGATTATAAGTTAGGTGAGTGGAATCTCCCAATTATATTAGATTTATCATTTTATATTATTTTTTCATTGGAACTAATTTTCCATGTTCTTGCTGATGGCTTGTTGTTTACCCCAACTGCGTTTTTGATGGATAAATGGGGTATTTTGAGTTTTATCACGTTGGTTACATTATGGATCGATTTTATCACTGAAATAAATAATTATATCGTTGCATCTCAGACTTTGACAGGCATTAAATCTTTAAGAGCATTACGATTGTTAACTATTAGTAATGTTACTAGAAACATGTTTGATTCAACTTTAATAGCTGGTACTCATTCAATGATGACTGCTGGTGCTACTGCTATGTTGTTAATGATTCCATATGCTATCTGGGACTTAAACATTTTTGCTAGTAGATTAAACTTATGCAATGATTCTAACTTAAATGGCTCTGAGTGTTCAGGTGATTTTGTTAATGTTGGTGTTATGTGTAATGTTAATAGTGATGATCAGCATTGTGGTTGGAATATTTTGGCTCCTAGAGTTTATAAAACGCCAGAGATGGGGTTTGATTCATTTGCTTCTTCTTTATCTACTCTTTTTCAGATTACCTCTCTTGAGGGTTGGACCGATGTTTTAAATTCCGCTTTACATAGCACTGGTATTAATTCTGCCCCTACTTATAATAAGTTTTCAATTAACGGATTGTATGTTATTTCATTCAATATTGTGTCAACTTTAATTATTATGAATTTATTCTTGTCAGAAGTTATTAATGGTTATGCAAAACAAATGGGTAGTGCTTATCTGACAGATTATCAAGTTGATTGGTCTGGTTGTAAAAATATGATTATTTCCGTGGAACCAATTGTATCATATAAACCTCAATTTAATACATTGCTTTATAACTTTTTTGTTCAACCAGTTGGTATTGCTAAAGCTATTAATATGTTGTTTTATATTTTTCTTGCTTCTGCATTATTGTTTGATGATACTACAATGAGTGGTAAATATTACAAAAATATCGTTATTATTTGTTGTACTGTTTTCTTATTAATTCATCATGTTGTTATGTTTTTCTATGGATCTGGAAAGAAAGGTTTCAATACATTCAAAAAATATTTAACTATTGCACTTTGTATTGTTTCCATTGATTTAGGTTCTATTAATTACGATGGTGCTTTTAATAATGACACTGAAGGTATCAAATTAACACTAAAATCCACTGAATCAGCCCAAAAAGTTTTACTTTGTTTCTTCTTTATTTTTTACCAAGAATGTCGGCTAGATTAAACACATTTTTAAGATTTTCAATTACTGCAAATAAGAAATTCATTTCACTGTTAATTTTATGGGCAGTTTTATTCTTGGTCTTTTCAATTTCTTTAAATCAAACTTTTGGTTTAACTAAAGTTGGTGATAATACCACTCATAATTTAAATTTTAGGACTGTTCCTAAAGCTGCTATGTTTTTATTTATTGCCCCTTTTGGTGAAGGGTGGGATAGTGTTATGGGAGATTTTTTTTTAAAAGAACCTTTTTGCACGGTGGATGTCAAAAATGGGCAGGTGATATCAGACTGTGGTTCCAAAACCCGAGCTTATAGTTTATTCATTTCATGGAATATCTTAGCTATGTGTTTGTTGATGGATATTTTCATATCTATTATTGTGGAAGCTTTCAAAGTTACTTATCATGATACTCAGCATACTCAATATCAATTTGAAAGAAATATCGAAAAATTCAAAAACTATTGGAAAGTTCATGATAATGAACGTTCTGGTAAAATTTCAGTTGACTATCTGGATATATTGGTTGATTCTTTAGAAAAAGACAGAATTTTCACATTTGATGAGCTCAGTTTCAAAGGTTGGGCAAGAACTGATTTCAAAGATGAATTGGCTGAGAAAGGTATTTTTAATGGTTGGATTGATTTCCATGCTACTTTGTTATTAGTTTCTTATTACAATTATTTTTCAAAAAAGAAAGAATACTTAAGAACATTTGATGATTTTGTTTGAATGACATATTTAGATAAGTATAAATACACTCATTACGATGATAAGGATGATCCTATTTTTTTGATTAAAGAAGAAAGGAAGAAAAATAGAATGGAGTCATATGATCAAAGTAAGAGATTATCATCAATCAGTATGGTTCCTCCCGAAGAATTGGAATTTTTTAATAGATTGGATCACTCACTACAAAATATCGATCTATCTATTAGACATCATGATAATGATGAGTTGAGTTTCATCAAGGAAGACTTTGAGAGAGAAGACGAAGATGAACTAGATTACGAAGCAACTTCTTCTAAATAGAAAAATATTTTTACATTTCAATTTCTTTTTTTTTTGTTCATATTGCTTATTGGCATGTTTTCTATGTAGTCGCTATTCTGATAATTTTTATAAACGTTATTTAATGCTTTTTTAATTATTATTTCAAAAGAAGAGTGTGAGAATGGCAAGAGTAAAGCATGTATGTGGAGATATAGTGATAGAGAAATTCAATCAAATACAGAATTCCCAAGCAGGATGAAGTTGAGCTTTATCTCCATTAGTCAAAAGAAGTAAATTTAACGGAATGTTTATCTCTCAAATCAGATGTGATCGTAACTTCAAAGTATCTTGAACCAATCAAACAACTTCTATTTAAAGTTAACCAGTGTCTCTAGTGTGGTAGGATACAGGAAACTCCAGATAATAAACGCTAGCACTATCTATTCCAAAGATCTTTAACTGGTAGGGATTAGTTTCAAATTGAATAAATTATCTAAATGTTAAGCCACAAAGGTGAGTTAATGGATTATGAAATTTCTAGGAACAACTCGACCCAAATAAAAAAAAGGGTGCAGATGTCAGCCATATAGTATCTGTATTTCAAATTAACTTCTTCCTCCCCCCAATCCCCAATAAAAATTATGCTAACGATATTCAACCTCAATGTTGATTTATAGTTATTCGTCGATATAATTGAGACTGGGGCAGCTAGATTAGTTCTGCTGAACCACTTCTGTAACGCTCTTACAAGTTCACAAAAAGCGTATGAATAGGTCAAGTGAGGAGTACCAAAATTAATTTAACTCATTTAAAAAGAAAGTTTCCTATGAATAACGTAAAACAGGTAATCACAATTGTCGACACCGAAATGGAAGCATACTTGGAGGAGGTAATCAAAAATTTAACATTTTGAAATCTTGATTCGGATACCGCACCACAGAACGACACAAATACTGGGCCACATAATACTAGCAAATTTAAAAAATTTCGAATTCAAACAAGCATCATTTGACCGGGTTGAAATGTTTACGAATCTACTATCTAAAGAAAAGTGGTTCTACTCCATTCACACCACACAACTTATAATCTTTGCAACATAACTTACATACAAAACAAATTCTTTATTATTTTTGTGTAAGCTAAATCATTAATACAAAAAAAATGGCTTCTCTCTTCAGATCACATAACATAAGGAAGACCGTTCTTCTCTCGGTAGGTATAATTGGTTTGATAACGCTTATATTCAGAGCTTCCTCTGATTCTACCCCGGACCTTACAGAACTACTAAATAAAGGTGGTGAAGTGGTTGATAATGATGGTAAATCAGGATCAAGTGGTAATCAAATAGGTGCCCATCTACCATTTTCAGGCAGCCGTAAACAAAATGAAGAGTTAGAATTAGCTAAGAAGTTAAACGAACTAACAGAGAAATTATTAGAAGATCAAGATTTTAGATTGAAAAAATTAGAAAAAGATAGACTGAAATTAGAGAAACAATTGAATGAGTTACGTAGACCTCATCAAGATGCAACCTTACGTGAGAGATTGGCATACATGTTCCCATATGATCAAGAAAGAAAGTTTCCAGCTTACATATGGCAGTCTTGGAAGTATGGTTTGAATGATGAAAGATTTGGCCCTAAATATAAGAAAGGTGAAGAGCAATGGGCTGTTAAGAATCCTGGTTTTGTTCATGAACTATTCAACGATGATACTTCCAATGCTATTGTTCATTATATTTATATGAATATTCCAGAAGTTGTTAGAGCTTATGAAGTTATGCCTCATGTTATTCTGAAGATGGATTTTTTTAGATATTTGATGTTATTTGCTAAAGGTGGTGTTTATGCTGATGTTGATACGTTACCATTACGTCCAATTCCAAATTGGATTCCTGAAAATGTTGAGCCAAGTGAAATTGGTATGCTTATTGCGATTCAGTCTGATCCAACCTCCGAAGACTGGAGAGATCATTATGCTAGAAGATTGCAATTTGGAAATTGGGTTATCCAAGCTAAGCCTGGCCATCCGATTTTAAGAGAAATGATCGCAACTATAACTGAAGAAACTTTGCAAAAGGAAAAAGATGGCACATTAGTCTTACCTGAATTGAACATAGAGTTAAATATCATGGATTGGACAGGTACAGGTACATGGACCGATGTTATTTTCAAGTATTTCAATGATTATGTTTTGAGTGGTATTTTTTCCAAAGTGACATGGAAGGATTTCACTAAATTAGATGTTCCTAAACTAGTTTCAGACGTTTTGGTTTTGCCAATAACTTGTTTCTCTCCAGGTATTGGGGAAATGGGTGCCCAAAGTGAAGAAAGTCCTTTAGCTTTTGTTAAACACTACTTTGAAAACTTGTACAAGCAACCGTAATTTACCTCTTTTTTTCCTCCTGGATCGTTTTAATGATGTTATTACTTTCTTTTTGTATTATTGCTTTATAATTATTAGTTTTTGCTCCTTCTTTTTCTCCTCTCCTTTACTTGGTTATAAATACGAAGAATTTGTTCATACATGGGCTGCGATTCATCGATTACAGTCATAGTTTCAGATAGATACATACAATACTAAATTAGAAACTGAGTTGTCTCAAGGTAGATTATTTTGTAAATACACTCAAGTAAGTAATCCAGGCATCAATATTCAAATGAGGACATTCGATTGGAGGGAGGCAGTTCGACTTAAAAAAGTTTAAGCCCATACAAACAATAAAACTTTACATTGTTATGTCAAATAACATCAAAAAAAATGGCACTATCAGCAAATAATTCTCCTAGTTATGGATTCAACTGTAATATGAAGATAAATATTCTAGTCCCTTTTTCCTTTTTTTAAATACTTATAATCCAGAAAGAATTATGATATATATTATTAGTGACGTCAGAAACTAGGATGTATGATTATCAGAAATTTATAAAAGGAAAAAGTGGGAATTTCTTGTTAGTAAGTATATTTTACATTGCTTGCCTACAAAAAACAGAACAATATTGCACAGTGCATAACCGAACATTTTTTTTATTGAGACTATAAACTACCACAATAGAGCGTGGTATTTCAAATGTTGAATGTTAAATTATAATTAGATCAACATATGCACTATTCATTTGTACTTGTTGTTAAACTAAGCAAAATAAAAAAAGAAAAAGTCCAATAAAGCCTGAAAATGGAATACTAATTGGAGCATATTACAGCCCTTTCATTCCTTCAATTAAGAATTATCTAAATCAGACATGAGAAATCTAGGGATTAATGTAACCCTGTTGAAGTAATAGCAGTTTACATGATTTGAAAATTACACCTAAATCAATTTTTAAAATAGGGATGGGATGAACTTTCTTGAATAGGCAGAACAAAAATCAAGGAGAGCTAAGCTGAAACTAAAATAAAACAAAAAAAATAAAACATTTTAAATCAAACACACAAACGGTTGAACGTATAAATTTACGGAAAATGAAATAGATTTGATAGGTATTATAACAATTTTGAAAAGTATTTTAGTGCTTGATAGGAATAATATATTCACTCCGGTGTTTGAACTTTGATTGAAACATAATAGAAAACCCTATTAAAATTACTTTTTTTCGGCATATGAACGAGATTACTTCATGCATACACATAAATTTTACTTAATCCATTGAAAACCAGATATTACGCTAAAGTCTGGGGCTTAAAGAGCTTTCGTCATAGCTACACAGGAGTTATATGACATGAAAATTCACTATAAGAGTATACTATACTTCCCTATGTACCATGGAATTTGAATTTCACTAAAAAAACAGTGCAAAATATAAGCCTTCAATTAATTGAATTATCTGATTAAATATACCAGGAATCAATATATATATATATACGTAATAAGATTATTCCAACATTCTATTTCCACTATGTTCTTCAAGAATCTAGTTTAGTAGAATTAAGTTAAAAAAAACCTCTCTTACCCCTCTTCCTCTATTCTATCAATCAGTCATATATCATATGCAAATAAACTTAACTTCAAAGTAAATGAAGTTAAAGCTGTATCCTGCTTGTAGGTCTAAGTTGAAGTCCGTGTCTGCTCAAGAACTTCAACCTCTATGCTTTTAATTATTCACCTGTCAGTCTCTTAAAAACAAAGAAACCAAAAAAAGAAACGAAAAATCTAGACGCGTTGTGGGGCGTACAGGGGTGCGGCATTTTTGTTCAGCGGCGCAGTGGTAAGACTCTCTGTTTACTAAATGCCTGAAGTGGGAATTAATTAGGAAAAGAAATTGAAAACTGCCTCGAGACATACAACGCGCTTTGAACTTCTCAGATATATATAGGTATCATTTCCCACTTTGGTTTCACCTCTAGGTGCATCGCTTAGTTTTTTTCTAAGCTTTGCTTCTTTCTTGGTTCGTTACTGACTCAACAAACAACTCCAACTGTTCGTCTTTCCTTTAAATACATTCTTGTGTCAGTTATCTTGTCAGTTGTTCACTCTTTTTTTGTTTCTATAGACAGTAAACTTACACTCACTTTACAATTAGATAGAGATTTTTTTCATGAAATTTTCCATTGCTACCTTGACCTCCATTTTAGTTGGTCTTTCTGCCTACGCTAAGGCGGACTGTGACTTTGTCGAAGGCAACTACTACTGTTCCCAAACAAATGGTGTTGTCTATAAGAACGTTGGTTACTCAGGTTCTTACTCAGATGTGACCAATATGGATGAATCATCTTGTGAATGTACTCAAGAAACTGTTTCATTTGAAGGTTCTATGTCTCCTCTGGATGAAGAATTATCCGTCCATTTCAGAGGTCCTTTGAAATTGTTACAATTTGGTGCCTATTATCCAGGCTCTTCATCCAGTTCTAAGAAGAAGAGAGATGCTAGCATACAAGAAGAAGATTGTACTACCACTAGACACTTACACCATCAACATAAGAGAGCTCCAGCTGTTCAATATGTTGAAGTTACTGCAACTGTTGTTGTTGATGCTAATGGTAACACTGCTACTTCTGAAGCCACTGTTTCAGCTAGTTCTCCATCTGAAGAAGAAGCTCAGTCAGCTACTTCCAGTTCCAGTGTGGCTTACAATGAAAGTACTGCTTCTTCAAGTGAAGAACAAGAAACAGTTTCTTCATCAGAAAAAGAATCTTCTACTCATTCTTCATCTTCAAGCCATGCTACCTCAAGTTCATCAAGTTCATCAGCTGGTTCAGTTTCCGGTGACTGGGTTAGATCTTCTTATTTCCAACCAGGTTCTACTACCAATGTTACTTTCTTGAACACTCTTGGTTCAAGTTCAAGTTCTGGTACTTGGTCTAGTTGTTTTGGTAACTCGATTTCATACTGTGGTTCAGACGGTGTCTCTGTCGCTTCTTCCGCTACCGCTTTAGAAGAAGTTACCATTAAGTCAAATGTTGAATATATGATTATGTCTGGTGCTTCTTGTGATGATGACTCTACCGAAGGTGATTGTGGTTACTACAGATCCGGTATTCCAGCTTACCATGGTTTTGGTGGTGCTTCCAAGATTTTTGTCTTTGAATTTGAAATGCCAACTGCTACCGATGATGCTACTACCAATAATGACATGCCAGCCATTTGGTTATTGAACGCTAAGATTCCAAGAACTTTACAATATGGTGATTCTTCATGTTCATGTTGGTCTACCGGTTGTGGTGAACTGGATTTATTTGAAATCTTATCATCTGGTTCAGACAAATTAATTTGTCATATTCATGATGGCCAAGGCAGTAATGGATCTTCTTCTGGTGGTGCAGGAACTCAAGACTATTTTGATAGACCAACTTCTTCTTCTATGAAGGCTGCTGCTATTTTCAATGACGGTGAAATCTCCATTGTCGTTTTAGATGATTCTACCGATTTTGGTTCTAGCTTATCTTCAGAAGACGTCAACTCTTGGTTAAGTCTTGCTAAGACTTCTAGTGGTTTGTCTTCTTAGATGTAAGTTAGTTGTTCATTGTTATAATGTTTTTTGTGTTCGTTGCACGTTCATTCTTAAATTAGAGATTCCCCTTAACCTAAGCATGATAGTCAAAAAACTTTAAATCAACAAAAGTAGGCTAAACAAGGTTTATATCATTAATGTGGTGTCATTACTACGATATTTGTTTTTTCCTTATGTATTGTTTACTTTTAAGTGACCTTAGTTTTTGTCCTACTTATACTTCGTTTGTGTTATTGTTATCGCCCTTTTCTTATTATTTCTTGTCTTAGTCTACTATTCCTCTTCTTTGTTTTTGTTATTCTATATTAGTGTTAATTTGGTTAAATTTTGTCTTTTTGATTAATATACAGTTATTCTAGTCCTTACTACATACTTTTATAATTGTTTACTTTGCTTGCGTAGGTGTTAGTATTCTCGTAGTGAGAGAATTGTTTCAAGTTAGAGAATTACGGGCGGGTAACATGCTTACTTCAGCATAAGTGCACTCTTACGTAAGAAACTTTATAGATCTTTTTTAAGCTAGCTTTTGGGAAGGACATGACTTTAAATAATTCCGTGTAAATTACAGAGCAGCAAATGTCCTTGAAAAGATCATTAAATAATGTTTTCATGTCAAGACTGAGCTCAATATCAATATACTATTCCGCTCTAACTAACTTGTATTCTCAGAGACTTTTCAGTTCAACTTCGATCATTGCAAGTTCAATTATTTCAGATCGACGTAAGAGACTTTTACAACGGAAACAAAAAAAAATACCAAATGAATCAAAGGTAATTAAAAGGTATAGAGGAAATTCAGTTAAACAAACTAACAGAAATTTAGATTTTGAGTTCTCCAAGCTCACGACGTTTTTAAGAAATAACCAAATTGATGAATGCTTGCGATATCTTAATTCCCATTCATACATCAAACTTCCTCATCGAATCTCTGAATTGCTGCTTAAAAAACTATTAGATCAAAACAGATTAGAAGAAGGGTGGTATTATATCAAAGAATACTCCCCTCCAAATCCTGTTCATTCAAAAACTATACTTGATCATTTATTCCAATCCCATCAACCGCATTTCATATTCCCATTTGCATTTTTAACTTCTAGATTGTTTAATGATAAACAGTTATTAATTTTAGGTTATGCTAAAATGCGAAGATATCTCAAAAATAGGTATATTAAAACCTCAGGTGACGAAGATTGGTGGTTTCTAACTGAAATCATAGTTAAATCGTTTAGTTCTAGTATAGAAATGAAGCGGACTTTATACGAACCAATCAAAGATTTCCTATCAAAGCAAGGTATAAAGGATTATGATCCATTTTCATTACCTGATAATAAATATAAAAAGGATATTATTCTTAACATGCAAAAATCTTATATTTGGAGAACTAATAATCCTGTGTTCAATTTGAATTTGAATAGAGAACAATGGATGGAGACTGCTAAATTATTTAGCCCCGAACTTGGATCAATTACCACGATTCACTTGAGCAAATATCTTACTGATGATGAATTTGATAAAGCAATGGAATTATGGCAAAGCTTATCTAATAAAACTGGCCATGAAGTTGCTGTGTTTGTTAAATATTTCGTTCAGAAACAGGATTTGATGGGATTACTTACATTTATTAATAACGTTGAATCTAATACCTCTTTTAGAATAAGATTTTCTGCGTTAAGTGAGTTTGGTTTTACCTTTAAGAAGACTTTCTCGAACTACTTTGGTAGGAGTAGTCGGGAAATTTTTGAAGTTAAACAACCCTTGATTGTTATTTTTATGTACTTATACCAAGAGACTAATGTTAATAGTACCCTTTGGAATAGGGACAATTTAGAAATGTTACGATTGGCATTAAATCTTGAACTCAATGTGTCTGCGCACCGTATTAGTTTGGATCAATTAAAGGAAGCCATTGAACTACTTCATTCTTTTCAGGATTTGTAATATAGTTGTATGTTTATTTTGAAAGTGTGCATGAAATACATTATTTATTCAGCTTCATTCACTGTATGTAGTGTACAAATAAATACGAATTCAGAGCTTATAGCGCTCGAAAACGAAAATGTGAAGAAGCGAAAAAGGGAACGGGGATCAGATGAGCAAATCATATCTTTTACTTTTTGCTTTTCCTACTTCCACCTCTCTTATCAGATTAGCAAAGTTATTGTAATTTTTCTGGTAGATATTGAATTAAAATTTTATTCTCTAAAACCATTTTCATTTAACAACACAAACATCAATAGACTGTCTGTACAACCATTTGTAATGTCCAACTTCTTTAGAGATTCGTCCCTTTTCAAGCCCAAAACCAGGTCTTCTCTTTTCAACAATTCTAAAACTTCCAGTCCTCCAATCAATCACCAGATTAATGAAAATATTTCAGAAGCTAATGTTCGAGACGAATCAGATACTTCTATAGTTGAGCAAGGGGATTCAAGTGTGCAAAGCGTTGGTCAACCAACAACTGGAAGTTCAACCACTACCACGGCTGGTTCAGATATGATTGACAAAGCACAGACAAAGACTCAAAATGTATTTCAAGATACAGCCAAAAAGTTTCAAAACAATAATTGTTCAAGTGGTGATGAGTCTGATTCTGTAGAAGATGATGATCTTGAAATCACTGGAGTTAGAAATGGTCCTTCTGAACATTCAGATGTCCCTGCTTTTGGTGCTGGAATCCCGATTTTTGAACAATTTGAAAATAATGAAAATAATATCACTCCAACACCAGTTCTGAGAAGAAGTGCTTCAATTAGAAAACCATCAAATGGTCCAATACCAGTGGCGGCTCTTCAACATCCACTTGCTAACCACCATCAGAAAGATAACCATCATAATTCAGCAAAACCTCATGCCACTTCCGTAACTCCTACAGATCAAGTTTCAATGGAATATTTATTAGGTGTTATTTCTCATTTGAATGAAACAAATAAAGGTTTGGAAGAAAAATTATCTGTTTCTAAGAATGAAGCTGCTCAGTATAAGGCCAATTGGGACAGAACTTCTAAAGTTGTTTCCAGTTTGAAAGAAAAAGTTATAAATATTCAAAAGGGGGTTACTACAACACTGAGAGAATCAAAGATTTGTCACACAAAGACTATAAACATGACTTCTACAACTACTGATATTACTAAAGATGTCAGATCTTTGAGAACTGGTATTAAACAGTACGCTGATACAATTGATATTTTCAAGAAAAAATACGATTCGATTAAAAACAAGTTGTTAGCTGCGAACGGAGAAATTGAAAAAAGATCAATTGAAATGAATGGGTTAAGATCAATGTTGAATGATGTTTCTGGTAGATTATCTGAAGAAAAAATCAAGAATGGTCAGTTAAATAGAAAATTAGAAGAAAGCAGAACTAAACTGGAAACTCAATTCATTGAAGAATCAAATAAATGTAATAAATCATTAGGCAATATGATGAATGCTATTCATCTATTTAAGGAAGACTTTCAACAGAGGGTAACGTGTGTCCCGACCATCTTAAATGCTTTTGCTTTTGCACTTAATGGAATTCATAAAATTATGCTCTGTGTTTTACTAACTTGAATATTTTTTATTTTATTATTATAGTGAGCTTACTAGTCAAAATGATGATATCAAAGAAGTAACTACTAAACAATCATCTAAATGCATTGACGTATTTAATGTGAGATGCAATGAAATCATTTCAAAGGCCGGTAAAATTGAAGAATCTGGAATTCAAAGATATGTAAGCATTGAAAATTTAACCAAAGATTCCTTTATAAATTTAAAAGAACATTTAATTTCTGAAATGACACAGGTCAAAGATACTGTCTCTTCATGTACGAACGAGTCTAGCTCAACTGTTGTTGATTCAATTAATAATTTGAAAATATCAGATTTATTCTATTCCTTGGAGAACTTTACCAAACAGCTATTTGTTTTAGATTCTAGAATAGAAAGCAACGATAAGATTAAGCAACAAGCAAAATCTGAATATGACGAATTGCAGTCGAAGTATGATTCACTAGAGAAGGAATTCCAAGAATTATCTAACGCTCTTCAAAATCAAAAAGAATTTACTTCTGAACTTCAGGTTAAATTCCAAATCACTGATGAATGTAAGAATAAACATATAAGTAAAGTTGAAGCGCTAGAACAAGAATTAGATAAATTATCCCTCACTAACAAGAAAATGCAAAAGCAAGTTACAGATTCCCAAAAATCATTTAAACTAGAAAAACAAGACCTTATAAAGCAATATGAAAGCAAGTTGAGAACTCAAGAAGAACTAATTAAACTTTCAGATTCGGAAGTCAAATTAATGAAAAATAAACAAAATGATGATTACAAAAAAATGAATGAATCATTAGAAAAGAAAACCAAAGAGGTTGAAGACTTAAGTTCGGAAATTAAGTCTTTAAAGAAACATGTCAAAGATTCTGAAAAGTCTATGAAGCAGCATAAAGCTATAATGAGCAAGAATCAAAATGACATTAATAAGAAAGAGGCCAAAATCAGTGTTATGTCGGAAGAAATCAACTCCAAGAAAGATGAAATAATTCAACTAAAGAAAGAAATCACTCTACTGAACTCTGAAAAAAAAGCTTTGCATAAAAGAATCTCAAAATTAGAATATGATACTAAAGTGAAAGAAGAAAACTTATTGAGTGCTGATAAATCAATTGAATCTAATAAGAAAGAGCTATTGAAAGATATCAAAGAACAAGAAAATAAAATTTTCCAATTAAAATTAGAAAAGGATGAACTAGAGGAAACCCATACTCATACAATTTCGCTATTGAATAAGGAAAATGATAAATTAACTTCAATTTTATCGGAAAAGGAGTCCGATATTAGTAGTAAAAAATCTCAGTTAGATCAGTTAGAGAAACAAATTAAATCACATGAAATAAAAATTAGTAGGAAAGAAGATAGGATTAAACTGTTAGAAAATGATTTACATCTAACTAAAACTAAATTAGCTACAAGTGATAAATCCTTGTCCGTCACCTTGTCCCATGAATTAGAATTAAGTAAAAAAGAAGAAAAAATTAAATCATTATATGACGAGTTACAGTCAATTAAATCAAAATTAACGACAAACAAGATGCCATTATCAGCTGGCATAGATAATTCTATGAAACCTAACATTATAGATACTACATCGACACCTATAAAATCCTCCAAGAATCATAAATCTAAAGCAAGAAAAGTGGTTAATGCTCTTTCTAAGCCTACTAATAGACCTATAAATAACAAAACAGTTATAGTTACTTCCCAACCTACTGAAATAACTACTAATAGTACTAGAGCTAAGAGAAAATTAATAGGAAGCTCACAATCACAAGATGCGCCAAGTAAGCCTAAAAGAACTAGAACTTTATTAATGGAGAAGCTGACAAGAAGAAATACTGAAAATAAAGAGAAGGAAGAAGAAGATGGTTCAGATATGTTTGAAATCCCTGATGATGAGGATACTACTATTGGTTTGAGTTCAATTCGTCCCGTTTCTGGAAAACGTAAAACTTTCTTGAAGAGAGACTAGCCTTAGCTATTATTCTAACTGCTTACTACTTTTTATTACTTGTTTTATCTCTTTTGATTGTTCGTTTATTATATATATCTGTGTGTGTTTTTTTTTTCGATGTGTATTTTATCAATGAATTTGCTCTATTATAAACATATAATCATGAAAATACAACTATGGGCAAGGTATAAAATACCAACATGATACGATTTATAATTCTTCACTTAATTCTTCAACCACTTCGTCGACGTTTAATCTATGCATAAACGTAACTCTTTTATAATCTTCTCTGTCTACATGCAAGACAGGAATATCATATCTATAACACTCGAACCATTTCTCATTGCCTTTGGCCTCAATGTCAACAAATTCAGCTTTTATTTTGGAACTTAATGGAACTATTTTAGGATCTTTGAAAACTTTTGAGAGCTGTTCTTTTGCTTCATTGCATAATTGGCAGTTTTCTTTGGTGAAGAATATGAGTCTAATGTCAGGTATATTTGCTCTTGTCGAGTTAAATCTAAATGGGCTGGACCTTAAAAGATAATTTGATGGTTTAATTATTTGATTAAACATGATGTGGTTGTATTATTAATCTATATTACTTCGAGAAGTAGGGAACTTAAAGCAAATCAAAAGAGCATTTGATACTTGTTGAATATTATATCCACGCACTATTCAGTAAAACGGGCATTTAGACTTTCCAAATCCTTTTTACTTGACACTTACTAGCTGGCCAATACCTACATAGAACGATTAGAAAATTAAAAGTCTATATTACAAAGTTAAAGGGATTTCATAATGAGAAACACGAAGAAGCCACTTTAAATTAAATTATATAAAGGAAAGAAAAAGGTGACATGATAGGGGAATTAAAAAGTTACTATGTAGACAAATTTTAGTTTATTTAAGCAACTAATTCAACAACACCACCAACAGCTCTAATCTTTTCTTCAGCTAACTTAGAAACAAATCTAGCCTTAACGATAACTGGAACTTGTGGTAATCTACCCTTACCTAAAACTTTACCGTAACCAGCTGCTAAAGTATCAATAACAACGGCAGCGGATTTGGATGAAGAAGCAAGCTTTTCATCTTTGTTTTCAACTAAAGACCATAATTGATCTAAGTTAACAATTGGCTTCCAGTAGTGAGCTTGTTGTTTGTGGAAGGTTCTCATACCAACTTTACCAAAATAACCTGGATGGTATTTATCTAAATTGGTTCTGTGATGATGTTGACCACCGGCCATACCTCTACCACCCGGATGCTTTCTGTGCTTACCAACTCTACCTTTACCGGCTATAATAATGATAATCAGTAATGATTACTAAAAGTTAGTATTTATCTAGGTTTAGCTATTGATTATCAAAGTTAAATAATTTAATCGAGACTAAAACTTTCTAAAAGGAAGATTTTCAATGATCAAAAATGTACTGCTTAAATGTTATCATTTGTTGAAAACTAATGAAATTCTAATAATTTAAAGCAAATTGAGATAAAACATTATCATGTAAACCTATTGCTTTAATTCAACCTAACAGAATCTTTCCAAAAATGATAAGTGATACATTGATAGTGTAAATATTTCAATCTGATCATGAACACAGTGTTGCGTACTGTATCACTAAATGGTTCTTCATATAAAAGTTTTTGAAAGAGTTTGAACAATAAAATTTGATCGAAGATTACAACATGAAATAAATTTGTAAGAACATGAAATCTCAAGTCAAGTAGTGATAATACACATTCAATTTATAATTAATCTCAAATAAACAAACAAATTTTAAATTAAATGATACACTCCCAAATGAAATATTAATCGAATTAATCTCAAATAAACGATGTATTATTGTCTTGTTGCTAAATAATCACATACCACAAACGTTACCTCTATGTTTTCTAGTTTTAGTTAATCTGGTTGGCATTGTTAAATGTGTGTTTGATCAACTAGTATTGTTTTATTGAGTTCAATATAGTATGTGGGTTTTGAAGTGCAGTTCAGACTGTTCAAATTCGTTTGTATGGTTGGAGTCTGGCTCACTCGCTACTTTGAAAAATTTGTGGTGCGCGGCTCGATGATTTAGCACGTGATTAAACAGGGTATATTGTAAACCCTTGATGTCAACACGTGATGAAATTATATTATATCTCAATTTATATTACGTAATAACTGATAAGGTTCACTTAAATAGATTTTTTCACCTCAGCCATTTCATTGATAAGATAATATTTTATTAAAAATCTGGGGTAAACAAAACAAATAGTGTGCGATGCTATACGTTAAACAAGGTATATACGTGATAATGGCAAAACAATTAATGCGCAAGGTTTATTAAAACAAAAGGATACACAAGTGGCAAAAAACAAGAAGATAAAATAAGAAGACCTAATCTCTTTCTAAACCCCAAACTTCTGCATATGTTTCCTTTCCCTTGGTTTCAGGATATTTCCTATTAGCAAAAACAAAAAAGAAGAAACAAACTGCGGTAAAAATAAAATAAGTGTAGCCACCAATAGAAGTAATCAAAATAGGGAATATCGATCCAATAACAAAAACACTGGACCAATTACAAATAGTAGCCCAACTCTGTGCTAAGTCTTTAACTTCAACTTGAGAAACTTCACTTACATAAAGGAATGGGATTGGACCAGCACCAATAGCAAATGCACCTACATAAGTGAAAATAGACAAAACAGTTAAAGCTGATTGTCTGAATAACACACCTGTGCTTAAACCAATACATGCAGTACCCATAATTGAAACCGATGTTAACAATAATGGCTTTCTTCCTAACTTATCAACAAACAAGGAAGAAATAAATGTGATTAACATATTAATAACACTAATCATACAATTTAATAAAATAGCAGAATCTGGGAATAAACCAACTAAGATCTTAACACCGTAAAAGATGACGGCATTAATACCAGCAAATTGTTGTCCTAACATCGAAGAACAAGCAACCATTCTCGAATTGTGGTAGCTTGGGTCAATTAAATAGTGATAGAAACCTAAATCTTTTAGATGTGGTTTGGCAGTAAGTAACTGGAAGTGCTTTCTCTTTTCCTCTTTCCAAATTTTGATTTCCTCTTCACAAGCAACACGATTATTGTTTCTGAGTTTCATTAAAACTGTGAGTCCCTTAATATCCTCACCCTGATGTAAAACTAACCATTTTGGTGATTCATCCAGGAAAAATAATATTAAAATCAATGAAGTCAATCCGATAACAGATGCGGTGTATAAAATAGATCTCCAACTGTCTTCATTGGACCAATTAATAGCTAAAACTTGTGTTAATAAAATTCCAAGATTAACACTCACTTGATTCATACTACCCAAAAATCCTCTTAACTGCAAAGGTGAAATTTGATTTAAATACAAAGGAACAAAAACAATAGCAAACCCAGCACCAATACCACTAATAAATCTACCAATAATCATCCAGAAATAAGAACCAGCTTTGGCTTCAACATATGAACCAATAGTATAGAAAATATTAGTGACTAAAAAACTGACCTTCAGACCTCTGGTTGTACTTAGTCTACTAGCAAAGGTAGATGAAATTAAACCACCAATTGAGAAGATAGAAGTGATCAAACCTATTTGGGAATCTGATAATTCCAGCACTTTCTTAATTGTGGATTCAGGAGCATTTAACTCAGACATATGATAACCATATTGAACAGCGTTTAAACAAGAGAGTATAGAACAGATAATTAGAGAAACTGACCATTCTGGTTGCTTCTTTTGAAGCAATTGTAATTGATCATCAGTCTCTAAAAGAGGCGATTCAGCGTCGACTATTCGATTAGCAAGCATCTTGAAAGTTCTTAGATTGTGATTGATAAAGGAAACAGGGAGAATCAAAACTGATAGTACAAGAACTCAGAAAAGGCGTGTTTCTGTTTAACTAAGTGATATCCATGAATTAAATTGTCACCAAATCAACAAAACAGAACGCGCTGTGGAGCTCCAAAGTTATTTATGATTTACTACAATAGAGCGCTCTTCTCGCCAGTGAATCATTCAATTCCCCACTACAACCTCTTATTTCCCACTTCCTTGTCAACAACAACAATCTAATTGCAACAACAACAAAAACGACAAAGTAACAATATGAGCATAGATCCCAAATCCCTAAACAACAACACTCTCAACCAGCAATCTTCCAGTGAGCAATTCAACGAGGTGAAAGCTACACTCCACACACATTTAAAGTCAGACCAATCGCAACACCAAAGACTCAGCTTGCCTCCAGTAGTCAGAATAAGTTTGCTTACAGTATCCGGTATAATACTTGGTGGTATGGGAGGTATGATGGTGGGATATAAAAAAGCAGGTTTGAAATACCTAGCGTCTAACTCTCATCGAATGCCTACATCATATAATGGTTGGTACTTCTATCATAAACGTAAGGGTTACTATTGTGTAAATGAATCTATGAAATTAGGGTTTAGAACAAGTGTGAAAATTAGTGGATTTATAATTGGTATGTTCAGTATTGAAGCTGGGTTAGATTACGTTAGAGGTAAGGTGGATTTTGCTAATACTATGATGGCTACTTGTTTAAGTGGGTTTTTCTACGCCTGGTTTTATCAATTGAATAAAGTTCAGTCCAAAGACTTGATTAAAAAAGGTGGTAAAGTTGGTATTTGCTTTGGGTTAGGACAGGATTTCTTACAGTTTATCAAAGGTGCTGATGTTTGGTACTTGAATAAGTTCTTTGGTGTTGAACCAACAAGATTGAAAGATAGGATTCTAGGTGATTCAGTAAATAAATTAGATTAGATTAAAGATGTGTATATATATAAATAGGAAGTGTGAATAAATAGACATTACTCATTGTCATCATCTTCATCATCTGATTCGTCCAAATTAGGAACAGGATAATTCAGAATAACAGCAATACCTGTTAACTGGTTCAACTGTTCGCCTGAATCATGTAGACTTGAAAACACAACTGTTTCACCACCGTCATTCTTAACTTTCTCCGTTAATTCGATATAGTGCTTTCTCTTTTGAATATCATCAGTCTTGAACAAAGTATCAGTGATCAATAAATACTTAATAGCACCACCCAACACAGAAGCTTTCTCAACTTCCTCATCACCATACCACGCCTTACCATCATCATCATTCAAAAACTTTGTGAACTCATCAAATAGCTTCACATGCTGTTGAAACTTGGTATCACTCAGTTGTCTTGCCAACTCAGGTGTTTTCAACGCTTCTTCTAAACCTTGTAAATAACCCGTAGATGAGTGAGCTAACAAAAACTTACTTTTACTTTGTAACAACGTTTTATCATTCTGCTTCAAAGCCACATCCATTATCTTATCCAATAACAAGCGATTCGTAAATCCTGGACTAACCAAAAGTATAACCTTCAACTTACCCACGATATCCAAGTTTCTTATAGTAGACTCAGCGCACATCTCGATGAACTTCTTCAAAGATTTATCGTAACCACCATTACCGTTATCACCTCTTCTTTTCTTTGGAATGGACTTTTCAATCTTGGATTTCAATACAGTCATGTTTTCCGTCAACAAGCACACATGGGCCACACCATCCTGCAACACGACTGCACCCACCTCGGCTTTTTCATCCACTGAGCAACTCTTATTAATAAACTCCAAGGACATTTCGTCCCATTCTGGTTTATACAATGTAAATTTCTGGTTGAATTCGATCGAAGCAGTGTGATAACTGCCTAATGGAACGTCGTCATGCTGTTGTAAATTACGCCCTTTTAGTCTCATGTTTAAGTCTGATGGAACAAACTCAATAGACTCGATAGATAGTGTTAATTTAACCCATTTTCTAGTTGTATTAGATGATGCCTTTGTTTCTGTATTGGTGGATTTCTTGACATTACGTTGTGTAAGTAGGGTTATTTCATCTTGATTCGCCTGTATTAGGTTGTAAATAGTCCAAAGGTCTTCTTTGTCTTGAGGGACTAAGGTAATTTTACCGCTTCGGTCTTTTTCAAATTGTTGGGATATTAATTTCATGCTATGAGTATATGGTTTATTGACAGAGTGGCAGGAGTGTTATTTATTCTGTGAAGGAATGTGGTTTGGTTGTAGGTGAAAATTGACCAGGTTTTCTGTATTTGAAAAAAAAATGATTCGGTGAGCATGAGCCACCTCCCAATTTCCTGGACTCTTATATTACAACTGTTGTGAAGACAAGTTCAAAATATTTTAAGATATGTTAAAATATATTCATGAAGAGTAAATTCACAAAACACTAATAATTAAAACTCAAACTTAATATAAGAAAAAAAAGGATGGTGCAAGAAGTGAGCAAAGTTAAAACTAGTAAAATAAAAACACAATTGCAATGTGTAAAAGGGTACAATTTTTTTATCGTTATACTTAAAAAAATCACGAAAGAAAAAACTATTTACTATAATAAAACTGAAACTAAAGCTGAAACTAACGCTAAAACTAAAACTTTAAATAAATGAATGTGAAAAGATGTATGATAGAAAGAGAAAGAAAATTCTTAAAGATATTGAAAATCAACTTTGTCATATACCATACTACATAAAAGCAAAGGAAAAAAAACTTAACAGAACAACATTAATAACATTAAATAAAGCAAAGATGGATGTAGTGAGAAATTAAGTTAACGGACATTAGCCGAGACAATGGTACTATTTTTACACAACTCATTATTCTTATTAACCAATTTTACGTCTTCTTTGCCATCTTCTCTATAAATAACTTCAAATTTTTCGTTTGTTGTGAAATGAGGTTGAACCGTTTCCCAAATCTTCTTCTTTGGATTTAAAACTTTTTCAGGTTGGCCATCAAAGTTTTGGAAAAAGAGTTTATCACCTGCTTTTGAATTTGCTGGAGGGTTCACAAATTCAACAGTGTCATCCTGTGAGGCACAAAGAACCATCGCACAAGATTTGATACCTCTCATAGTAACTGGCTTCAAGTTAGCAATAACAACGACATATCTTTGTTGCATTTCTTCAAGGGGAATATATTTAACTAAGCCAGAACAAACTGTTCTTGGTTGTCCATCTGGATCACCCATATGAATGGTTGAAACGTATAGAGAATCCGCATTTGGATGAGCAACAGCCTTTTCAATGAAACCAACTCTAAAATCAATTTGAGATGGGTTTGGAGGCACTTCGGCAGCTTTTAATTTGGCTTCTAATTCAGCCTTAGCTTTAGCTTTGGCTAATTTCTTAGCCTCTTTTGCCTCTTTTGCCTTCTTTCTTTGTTCTTCATCTTGACCTGATTGTTTCATTTTTAATTTCTCCTCCTTAATTTTCGGAGCATTTTTAATTTGATCTTCAATTTTAGCTTTCTTTGCGGCACTGTCCTTCGACTTTTTCTTGAATTCTCTTGGTAATTTAATTGAAGTATTAACTTTCAATTTTTTTGAATCTGGAACATTCACCAGAGTATTTTGAACCAGATCACACCATCTAACGATATGTCTGTTTTTAGCCAAATCATCAATTTCAGTCCAGAGAGAGGCCAATGGGAACACCACTTTGAAAACAGAAACATCCGCATGAGAAGGTCTGGAGCCAACCAAGTAAGTCTTTGAACGTAGTGAGTCATTCAGTTGAGGTAAAAATTCGTTTGCTGTTGGAGTTAAAGTCTCCCATTGAGACTTCAAGGCCAATTCCTCAGTGGAGAAGTTGGATTCATCAATATTTTTCTTGTTAATAGATAAGTCCTGAACGAGGGCAGCTAAATCTGTCATTGTAATTTTATAAGTATATTCAATAAAAATAGAAGGCAACAGGATAAAAGATACAGTATATATGACAGTATATATAACAGTATATGTGTGTTATAAAAAAAAGTGTGGTGAGTGACTTGCGTTGCTTAATTAATGAAAGAAAAAATTAAAATAAAGGTGGTGGATACTTAGTCCAACTAACTGATTTGTGTCTTTTTCTCTCTTCTTCAGTTAACCAGTAAAAATTTTAAAAAGGTTAGAATTATACTGGTGTACAGGTTTATAAATATACCTGTTCAGTCTTAAGTTAATAAAATAAAAATCCACCCCATCCGTGCAATTATTATTACTCATTTTATCGACTTAAATAAAAGGGGCCCAATTGAAATTAATTAGACGATCGACTTATATATTATATCACGTGATATAAATACTTTTATATTACGTAATCTTTCCAAACTATCGAAAGCGGGTCTCCTTTGAATCATTCCAGACAAATTTGATCAAACGATTTTATTTAACCCAAATAATTAGTAGTAGTTTAAACAGTTTAACCATTATTATAACTTTAGATCTACTATAGTGGAGATAATTTTTTTTCTTATCATTCCAATAACAATCTCAATCTTAGTGATATTTCCCAATTTTTGTTCATGTTTCCATATCTACAGATTTGATTATGTCTACCCTCAATAAAAGAGTGTCCTCCACAGACAGCAAGCAGCTACCCCAACCTAAAGTTAAGCGCAGAAGAAATGTTACCAAAAAAGTTTCTAAGGCATGCAATCACTGTAGAAAAGCTCATGTTCCTTGTGATGATGCTAGACCTTGTAACCGCTGTATTAACAAAGGTTTAGCTACTACCTGTGTCGATGCTCCTAGAAAAACTAAGAAGTACTTGCTAGAAGACTCAAATAACATCAACTCCGTCTCAAATGCCGATCCTACAACCACAACTACTAAGACTACATCAACCAACACAACTAATGTGGTACCTCCTCCTCCTGCTCCTGCTCCTCCTGCTCCTCATTTATCACCACTCAATGGTTCAGTTATCACAATGATGTTACCACCTCTTCCCAACCAATCAAATAATAAAGAAACTGATAAAGAAACTGATAAGAAATCATCTACACCAGATAAAACTTTTCTATCTTCAGCTGCGGATTTAGAATACGCTATCTTGGGTAATATTATTCAACAAGATTTCATGTCCCCAGGAAATCAACAATTCATGAGTCCATCTCTAAGCGCCTCAAATTCGGATCATGAAGTTGAATACTTGAATTATCAACCTTTAATGCTGCAGCCAAATGCAACATCCACCAACTCTACAAATGCACCTATAACCAATAATAATAATAATAATAATAATGGTAATATTCCACATGCTAATACAACTCTGGTTAACAATGGCAACAACAATAACAACAACCCTCAGCAACCACCATCTCACCCTTCTCTATTTAATAATGGATATCAACGAACTCCTTCGAAATCTCCTCAATTACAACCTCCAAACCCGAATTCAAATAACATATCAGATTTGTACTCAACTGCTCCAAGATGTGATGCTACTACAAATCAATACTTCATTGGAACAATGTTGACGATTGATGGTATCAAGACATTTACTTTCCCCAAAATAGTGAAAATGATCTCTCAATTTAAAAACCAAAACCCAATTGAATTTAGAAATAGAAATAAAAAATCGGCTATATCATTCTCCATAGGTATTCTAAACGATCAAACTGATGATCTCATCTTATCATCTTCAACAAAACAATCAGCAAATGAACCAAAAACTCCTAATTCAATGATGAAAATTTCAAACTTAATGAAAACTTCAAAAATACAAACACCATGCGGATTAAACTTTGAAGAACCTTCAGAAATATATTCCCAAATAAAATCCCCCTTCTCCTACGTTAAACCGTATCATGACTTGAATGTTTATTTACGAAAAAGATTTGAGAAAAGCTACCTAATTTCCATGTCCAAATCCATAGCGGAATACAGACCATCATTCATTGCAGGTATGATACGGTTAAAAGAAGATGATTTAATCTTTGCTGAGCAATGTTTTCAAAGAACCCTACTAGAATACGACAATTATATATCAATATCAGGTACACCAACCTTGGTATGGCGTAGAACCTCCCAAATAGCTTATGTTGGGGATGAATTTTGCATTTTAACAGGGTGGTCAAAGGAGTCGTTGTTAGGAAAATCAACATTTGCTGTAGAAATAATGGATGATAAGTCTTGTGTTGATTATTTCCAATTGTTTTCCAAAATTGCATTTGGGGATTTCAGAGGAGCCACTATGACGGAATGTACATTATTGACTCCCAAAGGGGAATCTATTAGAACGAGTAGTATTTGGACTTTGAAAAGAGATGTGTTTGGGATTCCAATGATGATTATTGCTAATTTTTTGCCAATTTTGACATAGCTTAAGTTGTAATGGTCTATGTTTCACTTCATTTCTCATGTTTGTTAAACTGTACTATGTAACATGACTTCTGTTGTTTGTTTCTTTATGCTTCTATTTATTATATGTTCAAAAGATGTACAATCATCTTCGCTTTTGTTTGTTTGTTTGGACTTTTTCCTTATCATTGAAAAGATGGCATTTTTCAATTCTTTATGTTTATTAATTATTTACTTGATGCTTTGTTTAATACTTTACCAATATATGCTGCTTTTTATCTATATTAGAGTTACGTAATAAGTACATGGTGTTTTCCACAAAAGTAAGATATTCTGTTAAATAGTAGTATAATATGGAAGGGTATACAAAATTGAGAATGTGAGTGAATCAATATAAAAACTAAAGATAAATTGAAAGCGAAACAAAATCAATCAGATAATAGGAAGAACTAGATTGAAACAAAGATAAACCCTACAAACTAGAAATAAGAAATAATAACTAAAGTAAAATAATCTATTGAGCTAAAATGGACTTAACAAACTCAACATAATCAACGGTTTGTTCATCGGTAACATTAACACCTTTCAATAACTCATCAACTTCAGCGTCATTTAATTTCTCACCAACACTAGTTAAAATATACTTCAACTCACCAACTCCAATGAACCCAGTCAAATTCTTATCAAAGATCTGAAATGCTTTGACATAATCTTCCAACTCACCCAACTTTTTAAATCCACCAGGTCTGTTGATTACTTCAACAAATTTAGGATAGGTTATTTCACCACTTGGTAAGGTTGATGTTAGCTCGTTGATCTCACTTAATGTTGGGTTTTGACCGATTGATCTAAGTAAATCACCTAATTGAGAAGTTGGAATTGATCCTGTAGCTTTTCTGTCAAATAAGGCAAAGGCATCCTTGTATGTCTTTTCATCTGATGTGCTGGACTGTACAAAAAAAGGACGTAGAACAGTTAGTATGAACATGCACATGAAGTTATTGGTATTAAAATGAAACATTCAAAGTTGATATTTAAACGCAGTGTCTAGTTCGTTCATGTTACTGTCAGCCTTAAAATTAAAAACATACCATTTTTTGTAGTTTATATGTTATAGTTAAACAAAGGTATGTTCAATGTCGAAATGCTCAGTCGTCAACAACGCCATTCAAATTTGGTGTTTGTTTTCATTTCGATTTTTGTTGATTTCGAGTCCGTTTCGAAATTTCCAGGGCGTGCGGGTATATGTGGCGCACCAAGTTTTATGGTACATGTTAGTATAGTGGCTGGTACTGAAGTTAGTAAGTTTCTACACAAACAATATCTCTATAAAATTCAAAACCTTTTCTAACTAAACTCAAAAGTCATGGTTATGGTGACCAAAATCGCTAAATCTGTAGCACCAATCAAAAATGGATGTGATTATAATATTATAGCTGAAAACGCATTTGTCGGTATGACTAATAAGAAAAATAAGAAAGCATCTTTCTCATCATATTTATTCTTAACAGTAACTAATAAAAATATGAGTTTGTGATGATAATTGTTGTTTCACTAGACACACAACTTAAATTATTGAAGAGATATCTTCTGTCAATTAATAATTCATTCAAGTCAAAGGATTTGGTCAAATATAATTTGACTGATCCTTTCAAAATTAAATTCTTTTTAGATATTAAATATCATTCTTTTATTAGAGATGTAGTTTCTCTATATATTTAATTTCTATTTATGATACTAGGTCATCTTTGTTGATCCGTTCTAACTGCAAGTTGCTCTTCAAGTGGAACCCTGATAAATGAAAACTACATATTTATTTAAGTTGGATTGATGTTGTAGGCATTCGTATCGAAAGTAGTAATTTTAATTACATTATTGATTATTTTTAATAATCAGAAAAAACATATTACATGACAATCAAAACACAACTTCTCACAAAGCTCTAACCGTCAATATGATTCTCTACAAATATTGTGAAATAATGGGGAGCATGATCACACCTCTGCACCAATAATTTTGATTACTTTTATTTTTTATAAGAAACAGTTTGATCATTCGATGTGGTAGGGTTTCAGATACAATCAACATGAAAAACCTATAATACTAATGTCAAAAGAATTGCCACCATCACTTTCCAGACAAGCTGCTTTTAAAACCACATTGCCACCTTGCTCAGTACGAATAAATCCAAGAGACAATGAATTTATTTATTTGGGAACTTACAAATTAATCAAAGGTAGTGATAGATATGGATCAATTGAAGTGTACAAGCACAATAATTCAAATAATTCAATCACAAAGATAACAGAATATAAAACAGATGGAGCTATACTAGATCTAAAAATTGATCCTTTTAATGATTTGAAACTTTGTTGTGTTTTATCGACTGGTAATCTTATCATATGGAAAATTGATGAAGCAGATTACTCGGTATTAACCAAATTAGTAGACTTACAGATATATGAAACAACAACTTTAATAACAGCTATTAACTATCATAAACTGGTTCCTAATCTAATGACATTAAGTACAACTACAGGTCAGTGTTCAGTGATAAGATTAAACCCCCAAGATTTATCTATCGATGAACAAATCGATTTCGATTGCATCCATGATTTAGAATGCTGGTATTCTGAATTCGGTTCACAACCCAACTTAGAAAATATTGTTTTTTCAGGTGGAGATGATCGAAAATTGATAGCAAATGATATCAGAGCTCCAACGTACTCAAATGTTTTTGTTACTGATAGAATACATGATGCGGGCATTGTTTCAATTCTAGCGTCATCAGACAAATGGTGTCCCTCAAATCCATATGCTTTATGGACTGGTTCATATGATGACCATGCCAAGAGTTTGGACTTAAGAGTTGTTCCGCCAATGGAATTGATTACTGGAATGCCACCAAGAATTAAGCATAGTATTTCTTTGGGTGGTGGTGTTTGGAAAATGATTCCTGATCCGAATTCTACTACTAGATTATTAAGTTGTTGTATGTATGATGGTGCTCGATTATTATATACTGATGAGCAAGGTAATGATATTCAAGTTAAGAATTATTTCAAAGGAGATCATGAATCGATGTGTTATGGTGGTGATTGGGTTAACGATAAAATTATTACTTGTAGTTTTTATGATAAAGTTGTACAAATATGGAAATCTTGAATTTTTTTTCATAAGTTTCATTAATTTTTGATGATGTATAGTTGTGTTATATATGTAGGACAAGAGAGTAAATGGATAAAGAAAAATGGGAATTATATAATATAACATACAGAATGTTATTTCTTCTTATTATCGGCATGTTTAGCCACCCAGGCTTCTAATTTTGCCCATTTAACATCTTTATTTTCAGGATCATGGATCAATTCCTTATCAACCCAAGTATCCTGAGGGATTTGATTCTTGACGGCAACAATTGAAGGGATATCGTTGACTTGATAAGTCAACAATAAATCCTTATTTGCAGGTTCATCAGATTCGATATCAACCATATTAATGTATTTATCTTCATCTAATGAGTACCCAACTATCCTTTGTAATGCCCCAGTCTGTTTATTAGAAGCAGTTTCACCCCTGATAACAAAATTTAATAATAATGGAGGTTTTGTGTTTAGGATTGGTTGTAGCTCGTCGGGGTGTCTAACGGCCATAAAAATACGGTTTTTCAAATTCGATGTGTTTGAAGGTGGGTACACTATTGACTTTGGTTTAATAAACGGGTTCTTGGATGACTGCACATACAGGGCCAAGCCACCAAAGACAATGGTTCCCCCTAATATCCACTTCTGTTTTTCTGTTAATGGAGGCATGTTAATACAATGAAGTTGTCGTTGTTGTTCTGACGAATAGTTATTGTGGAGCTATAATATTCGATTGGTTTGTAATCTCGAAGTCAAATATTAGTAATGCTGGCTCTCAAGAAATTTCAATCTTTGTTGGCGATCTCTGATTACTTTTTATTATATATATTTACATATTTACATTTACTTTCACCTCTGTTTTCTATTCCCTATTTCCATTCCAATCATATTATTATTATCATCTTCTTCTTCTCAATATCATCCTATTATTATCAGGCCACTTAAACGAATATCCCTGTACTCGAATAATGACAACGAACGAAATGACTCAACAAGATGTTTTCGAACAAATGCCTCTAGTTTCTCCAACTTTAAAACCCCAAGATCTTGCCGAAATAAATGATAATGAAACTGAAATCATATCATCATTGCCAGGAAACCTGAAACAAATAATAACTTCGATATCACCTCAGCAACAAGAACATATAAATAAGCAAACAGAACTAAAGAGAAATCAATTACCAGATTTACTACCAGTAGTTGAATGTATAGCCCGTGCAAGAATCCCAACTACCCAGGGTCCTGAAATTTTTCTACATTTATACTCAAACAATGTTGATAAGAAAGAACATTTGGCTATTGTGTTTGGTGAAGATATCAGATCAAAGACATTATTCAGGCAGAAGCTTGGAGAAAGTCAAGCTGATAGAATGACTAGAGGTGCATACGTTGGAAAATTATATCCCGGTAGAAAAACAGCAGATATAGATGAAAAGCACAATGAAAAATTGGAATTTGATGCAAATGGAGATATCTTGAATCAAATTAGAAAAGATCCAACATTAGTTAGAATACATTCTGAGTGTTACACTGGTGAGACTGCATGGTCTGCTAGATGTGATTGTGGCGAGCAATTCGATGAAGCTGGTAGATTAATGGGTCTAAATGGACATGGTTGTATAGTGTATTTAAGACAAGAAGGGCGTGGTATTGGCCTTGGTGAAAAGCTCAAAGCTTATAATTTGCAAGATTTAGGTGCTGATACTGTTCAAGCTAATTTAATGTTAAGACATCCAGCTGACAAAAGATCCTTTAGTTTGGCTACTGCCATCTTACTAGACTTAGGATTAGTTGATATTCGTTTATTGACCAATAATCCTGATAAGATTATTGCTGTTGAAGGTAAGAACAGAGTGGTTCATGTTTCTGAAAGGGTTCCTATGGTGCCATTAGCTTGGCAACATAAACATGGTGGTGTTGAAAGTAAAGAAGTAGAGGGATATTTAAGAACTAAGATCGAAAGAATGGGACATTTGCTTAGTAAACCTGTTCAGTAATTTAATTTTATACAAAAATATTAATTTTTTTTACTTTGACTTTGGCGTGGATAGAGAAGTTGAATAAATATATATTTACGATTATTTCATAAAATAGTATCATATTGAGTTTACTCATTAAATGTAATTATGAAGAGCTAAAAGCCTTAAAAAATTATATGTATGGAAAGACATTAAATAAATTCAGAAATGGTAAAGAAAGAAACTATTAAAGCAAAGCAAAGATAAACCAAAAATACCTAGTGGTGTTAAATAAATTAAAAGTAAATCAAAATGAAATGCACAATGAAATGCACAATGTAGTAATAATTATTTCTTCAGTAGAGTTTCAATATCTGAAGAGATAGCACCTGGAGTCTTTAAAGAAGAGTATCTTTGGAAAACCTTACCTTCTTTATCAATTAAGAATTTTTCAAAGTTCCACTTAATTCCCTTGAAACCTAATAAACCCGGCTTTTCCTTCTTTAACCACTCGTACATTGGGTCAGCATTGGTACCATTAACATCGATTTTCTTCATCAATGGGAAAGAAACACCGAAATTTAAAGAACAAAATTCAGCAATTTCAGTTTCATTACCTGGTTCTTGATGACCGAACTGGTTACATGGGAAGCCAATAACAACGAAACCTTGTTCTTTGTATTTCTTGTAAATTTCTTCTAATTCTGCGTACTGCTTTGTGAAGCCACACTTTGAAGCTGTGTTGACAATTAAAACGACTTTACCTTTTAATTCAGATAAAGGATAATTATTACCTTTGTTGTCAATTGGTGTGAATTCGTAAAATTTGGACATGTTGATTTTTGTAATTTTGCTGCAATTTGAAAGTAACTTATGGATAATTCAATATCTTAAATTTGGTAGTTTAGTTCTAGACAGGAGAAAGGGAATTTAGTATAATTTTATACTTAAAATGTCTGACCAACTAGGCAATTATTCTTGATTCCTGCAAAGAAATTGTAAAAAAGCCGAGGAGTACATCCTCGGAACTAAATAGTCATTCGATTCCTCGGACTTTCCTTTAACCATAGCCTCGGCTAAAATCATTTGTCATACCTAGAAGATACCAAGAATAAATCTTATAACACCCAGAATCTCGATAGTTCTGAATTTGAGCATAATTGATAATCAAAAATCTGATATGATAAAGAGATTTGTAATCAGTCAAACAATTGAAATTTGGTTCTTATAATATAAAAAAGTTATATCATTAATCTTAATTTTGAATTTTATGTAAACAGTATGCGAACCTAGTAAAAGTGGTTAACTAGCTAAAGAACCATCGAAAATTAATATTAGGATCAAATTAGTAGAAATATAAGTTATAACGTAAAACAATTTGATCTATAAGGCAAATTGAATAATCTAATGAGGTTTGGGGAAACTAGGTTAATTTATGTAATTAATTTCTGAAGTATACCAACAATGTCTTATAATCTTCCCGGGCACTTCCACAATTATATGTCATGTTTTAATAATAAATATATATTAAATTTTTATATAGGTTGTCTTCAAATATAATAGGAGTTAAATTGCAACTGCTTTCGTACTGTAGCTCAAAATGAGTTTCGCCTTAGCAACTCAATTTGTTCACTTTTATTTTTCTTAACAAATCTCTAGCTTACTTCACTTTGTCTCTCCACTGTCATTTCAACTTGATCGGTTAACTTCACAATTTGCTCCTTGTTAATATTATACCTTAACTTTTTTCTCAAATATTTAAGGTAGAGATATAAAGATATCATGAGAAAAAGCTGTAGTAATAAGAATAGTTATTAATAACAAATAAAATTAGAACTGAAACAATATGTATTAAAATAGACACAAATTAAGATAACTTTGCCATTAATATGTATTTTTTTAGCATTCTAATATGATCAAGTTATATTTAAATGGTGTCTTACATTCTTTTGTCACAAAATAGAGATGGTATGGTAGCAAAACTAAGGTAATCCTGATATTATTAACTTAAATGCTTGATCACGTGAAAGAATGTAGGTGCAAGGATGAGTGCTTCACATGGGTTTGTTTACCTAAGCACGATGTTTGATCGTGAGATTGACCTAGTACTCCTTTTTACTACATCTATCATATTTTTTTTTTTCTGTACAATTTTTACTCATTTATTAAAGTAGACTTTAAGAGTTTTAAATGGTTTCTAAAGAAATTATTTTTTGGTTGGAATGGAACAGTCTTAGCAACATTAACAAAAAATAGTCTTACAATCAAATAGGGGAGTTTCAAGTAAAACAATTTTGCTGATAAGAGTTTTTTTGCTCATGATTGTAAGACTGTTTGTTTTAAATATCTAAAAAGACAACCCTGGAATTCAATATTTTAGAACTAAATATCGCTAATAGTAGATTCAACTACGATCTGTCAAAGAAATAATGATGCTACCAGTTGGAGAACAGATTGATGTGCTTCGATACTTATATCACATAATCATCTAATAAAATCTATCACTAAAAAGAATGAAAGGCCTATTTTTATAAAATACTATTTCAATTCATTAATTATATATAGAATTAATAATATATCTTATAATCTACCATTATCACAAACGACTCTTAAGGTATTTAAAGACAATATTCTCATTCAGCAAGCATCTCAGGTCAAATTTCTCAGACATTATTTTATAGAAAACAAAATATGTATTACTTTTAGTCTTACAAAATTTTGGTTTCTTTTGTACTATCATCGTGACTTGTAACTTGTAGTTTTATGCAAAAGATAAACAAACGTTCTATATTATCTCACTCTCTTTTTATAATAATAAACAAACAAAAAAGATCAATATACGAATGTATAGTTGGTTATAGTACACAGATTTTGAAACATAGATTTATAAAAATAAAACAATACAAAAGGATGAACTTGTGATCTTGAAAAAATCAACCTAAATTAAATCAAAACAAAACTAACAAATCTAGGTCAACTAATCCTTAGTTTTTTTAAAATACTTTCTTTTCTTTTTTTCACCTTGAAGTGGACCTTTCTTCTTTCTTTTGTGTCTACCATCAGTGACTCTCTCCACGTCAGGAATAAGTCCTTCATATTCTCTAATTAAACATTGTAATAAAGTAACGCATCTTCTATTAATTTCTGTTGTTGTTTTGCTTTGGAAGTAGAAATCAAATTCAAATAATGAACAGTCTTTAATGCTTTCACGAATCTTATCATAAATGTCAGGACTATCTAAACCAAATCTATATAGCTGAACCAACAAAAATCTATCTTCATCATCACTGAAAACTTTTTTAAACGAAGTGGGTGGATATTTCAAAGTTAGTTGTTGTAATGGATACTCATATAGAGATAATTTTCTACGTAATGATTCTTTTTGAATCTTTATTTTTCTAGACTTATCTTCGCCACTTTCGATTTGATTTAAATATCTTTCGTAACCATCGATCTGTTCATAATTTTCCCAAAAGGCCTTGGCATATTCTTTAACATCTTCATAAGTTTTATCTTCGAACTCAGAAGCTATTAATTTAATTGCATTACGACCATATTTAGCACTGCTGGAAACAAAAGTAAAAAAATCACGTCTAGCCCAATTATCAAAACCTTTTGTTAATAACTCTTGTTTTAATTCTTCCTCTTCTGGAGTTAACTTAGCAGCATGGTCAATTTCATATTGTTCTAATTGCTGGTCCAATTGACGTTGCTTCAAATTCTTATCTGAACCTTTAACTAGCTCAGCTTTTTGATTAGCTTGCTTCTTATAATAATTAATTTCCATATCGTATAATTCATATAATTTAATAGGATAAAATTGATGATCATGTAAAGTTAAATGCTTTGGAGCTTTTGGACCTCTTGGAACATTTGGTGTTCTGCCACCAGTATGCAAAACATCTCTGTAATACATATCAACGGAATAATTCTCTTTTCTTTCTCTTTTAGCAGGGTTGATCCATAAAAAGTTATCACCCAGCTTACCAGAGCCAACAGTTTTTGTATCTTTCTTTTGGAAATTTTTACCATCCCACTCATAAACTGATTCTGAATTTGTTGTGAAGTTTTGTAAATCGTCCAAACCTAATTTAGAATATTTAGAATGTAATTCATTTGTTTTCTTTTCAGAGTCCTGTAAAATCTTTTCAATTTCATCATCACCTAGCTCTTCATGATTTTCTGGCTCATTTGAATAGGCATTAGAGCTCAACATATCGGCAGCACCATGTTGAATCATATTTAGTAATTCCTCTTTCGAATTCGATTTACTCTTTTCTTGGTGATTTGACACTTGTCTACCTTGTTGAATAACCAATTGATCCAATCTCAATTTTTGAGACGCTCTTTCTAGAACTTTTTCTTCAATTGCATTCTCAGTAACAAATCTGAAAACTTTAACTTGCTTAGTTTGACCAATTCTATGGGCTCTATCCATAGCTTGTAAATCAGCTTGAGGATTCCAGTCAGAGTCATATAAAACAACGGTATCAGCACTAGTTAAGTTAATACCCAAACCACCAGCTCTAGTGGTTAATAAGAAAACAAATTTGGAAGAACCAGGTTCGTTATAATCATCAATTGCTCTGATTCTATCAGCATGTTCGGTTTGACCATCTATTCTACAATACTCAAATTCTCTGAAACAACAATAATCTTCTAAAATGTCTAACAATCTACTCATCTGTGAGAAAATCAAAACTCTTGAACCTTGCTCCTTTAATCTTTTCAATAATTTATCTAAAACCCTCATCTTTTGTGAATTATAAACTAAATGTTCATCTGTTGTATACGGAGGACCAGGTTCAGCACCTTCAAACAAATATGGATGGTTACAACATTTCCTCAACTGCATAACAATATTTAGTAATCTGGTTTTAGATTCTCTTTTATTAGCACCATTAATGGCATCAATATCTTTTTCTAAAATCTTTTGATACCATTTCTTTTGCATATCAGACATACCAACGTAAATATTCAATTCTTTCTTTGGTAACAATGATTTTTCGACATCTGCTTTAATACGTCTCAGTAAAAATGGCTGTAAAACTTTGTGTAATTGTTGAACGACCGAGTCATCATTTTGCATATTGCTGTTCGCATCATCATCTTGATTAGCTGAACCAGAGAACCATTCATCGAAAGTTTCAGAGTCAGAGAAAATATCAGGTAATAAGAAATTTAATAAAGCCCATAGCTCGTGCAAGTTATTTTGAAGTGGAGTACCTGTAATTAATAACCTGTTTTTAGAGTGAAACATTCTAATAATTTGAGCCAATAAAGAATCTTCATTTTTCAATCTATGAGCTTCATCAACAATGATATATTGCCAATCGATTTTCTTTAAAGTTGATTTTTCTCTGATAACGATTTCATAAGAAGAAATAACAACATCAAAGTCACAAGTTAATATTTTGCTTTTAATAATTTCATTTCTTTTTTCCTTATCACCTGTTAAAATGACAGTATTAACTTCAGGAGTCCATTTAGAAAACTCTCTTTTCCAATTATCTAGAGTTGATTTAGGAACGAGAACTAAATGAGGACCTGGAGTGCATTTGATATAACGTAGATAGCCCAAGAAAGAAATTGTTTGTAAAGTTTTACCTAAACCCATTTCATCAGCTAAGATACCGGATAAAGTATTAGTATGTAATGAAATCATCCAATTTAAACCTTGAATTTGATAAGGTCTCAGCTTACCATTTATGTAACCTGGACTTTCAGTGAATTCAAAATTTTCATCAAGATCTCCTTGTTCATCTTCCAATAATTCAGCATCTTCTTCTTTTTCAGTTTTTCTACCACGATGGTTTGCGTTGTGAAAACTACTATTAGCTTTACCTGAGTTCAAAAGTTGTAAAACTTGTTGAAACTTTGAATCTTTTTCTGCTCTAGAATCAATAAAAAATCTGAACAAGTCTGTCAACCCAAGTAAGTAACTAAATCTTGTTGCAGTAGCCTGAACATCAAAATGTTTCCGTTCGTCTTTAACCAGATAAGTAGCCATTTTTTGTTGATGAGATAGCTGGTTTTGGTGCTTAGAACCAGGATAATGAGAAACATCGTAAAAAGATTGTACTTTGGACATGACGGCCGAAGAGGGTTGGCAAGCTGGTGTTCCAGACTCTGACACTCCAGTGCTTAAGACGGATATTTGTTCTTCACTCATTTGATCTTGTTTGCGGAAATACTTAATTTAAACAAGAAAACAGGGAAACGTAGCATCAAATTGAATTGATTTTGGCTCTTCTTCAAAATCGCAAAACGCGTCTGCTGTGCCTCAAAATTAAATCTCCAGCCTTAAATAAGTGCCACAGTTAGAAGATCACTTTGCTCATTAGTAATTGGGGTACTTGATTTCTAATGATAGCCTTTATCTATTCATTGTTTCTATCAAACTACAATTTATACATATAACGATGATGGCCATAGACATACCACAGGTTGCGCAAATTACTCAAATACCACAAAACTTGAAGGCCCCCGAACCAGAACACTGTCCTGGCCCAGAAAGTGAAAGTGCAGGTAAAGCTGATAGTTGTGCAGGTTGTGCAAACAAAGAGATATGTGAATCCTTGCCGAAAGGTCCTGATCCAGACCTACCACTCATAAACGACCGATTATCCGGTGTAAAGCATAAAATTTTGGTGTTATCGGGGAAGGGTGGTGTTGGTAAATCCACTTTCACATCAATGCTATCTTGGGCACTTGCTTCTTATGAAGAGTTGGAAATCGGTGCTATGGATTTGGATATTTGTGGGCCTTCCTTACCGAAAATGCTAGGTTGTGATAAGGAAACAGTACATTCTTCTAATTCTGGCTGGTCTCCTGTTTATGTCGCTGATAATTTAGGTATGATGTCTATACAATTTATGTTACCTAATGAAGATTCTGCCATCATTTGGAGAGGTGCTAAGAAAAATGGTTTAATCAAGCAATTTTTAAAAGATGTGGATTGGGGTAATTTAGATTTTTTAGTTATTGACACCCCACCCGGAACGTCGGATGAACACTTATCGGTTACTACATATATGAAAGAAGTTGGCATTGATGGAGCTCTTATAGTGACAACTCCTCAAGAAGTTGCATTGTTGGATGTTAGAAAGGAAATCGATTTTTGCAGAAAAGCAGGTATTAAAATTTTAGGGTTGGTGGAAAACATGTCTGGGTTTGTGTGTCCTAATTGTGGAGGAGAATCTAAAATTTTTAAGCCAACCACTGGAGGTGGAAAGAAACTGGCTAAAGACATGGGCATTAAATTTTTAGGAAGTGTTCCATTAGATGTTAGAATCAGAGAAAGTTGTGACCAAGGTGAATCTTTTTTAGATACCTATGCAGACTCTCCTACATGTGATGCCATACTAGAAGTTGTTGATGGCCTAATGGAACAAATTGAATAGGATTATTAATATTTATTAAATCTAATTTATTTTTTGCAATTTACCATTAAAATGCATTTTTACGTTTGTCACACTATATATTATCATTTCTACTGACCAATAAATATTTACTAATTGAATAATTAAAATCAAAACTATAATTGTATTATTACATGGGACAGGGAAAGTAAAATTATAGAGTAAAGTAAAGTAAAAGTTTCAAAAAGACAAATCAGTAAACGTAAGGTCACTAAAAAAGGAAAAAAAACAGACAAAAGTAGTGGTGCTTCCTAAAAAGTTCAACCTTCGATCAAATTCTGAGGAATTTTATTTTTTAAGTAATTAGATTCACTAGGTGGTAGATCAATCGACAGCAATTTAGAATCTGAATAATCAAATCCACGATCAAAAATAACATATATCAATTTTTTGTAGATTATAGTACGAGCAACTCTAACCTTGAAATCCGTTCCTTGTAACAGTTCAACACTATTAAGCAATCTCTCGACTAATCTTTTCAATTCCTCAGAATTATCACTTTTTTCAATCTCTAACAATCTCAAATAATCATAATAAATTCCACCCCCAATAGTCCAATTTGGTAATGTTTTGAAATTCAATAATAATTCTTTAAATTTATTTAATTCTGTTCCTGAAATGATAAACGATGGGGCAACTTTATGGAGAGTCAAATCATGAGATTTAGTTAATAATCCTGCATCAATATAAGAAATGGAAGAATTATAAAAATTTTCGAGTTTAATGAATTTATTAGCTCTTGCTTCATGTAATGCTTCTATTGGAACTTGTAAAACATTATGTAATTGATTTAAGTTATTATTATTATTCAAGAAGCCAAGCTCATCAATACAATTATTCAACACATTAAACACTTCAATTCCACATTTTTCATCAGAGTGCAAGTGCAATAAAACAAAAATCGATTTTTTAAATAATTGGAGTTTCTGAAGCCTATTAGAACACTTTAAAATGATTTCATCAGTTACAAATGAGTCTAAATTTAGAACAGACTGTAATTTTTTAATCAATAAAAATTGATATTCAATACTAAAACTTTCAACAACTTTTAGTGGCTCACAGTAAATGTTGAAAATTTTATAATACTCAGACTTTTCAATCGGAAAATTTTCTCGATAATACTGAACAAACTCCGTGACCAATAAAGACAAACCTTTACCTGAATCACCATATTTTAACATCAACAGCAGAATGATAGACCAATGCAAACCATCCAAATGAGATACGAAATCTGTAGATAATATAGATCCAGATAATAATTTGTAGATTTTTAAAATTGGAATTGGAATTAATTTTAGTGAAGAGTTATTATACCACTCATCTAATTGATTTTTGGCCATACTTTGCACTAGTTCATCATTGGAATCAATCATCGATAGCAGAACAGCTAAATTATGATTTCTCGTTTCAACTGCTTTTTTAACTGCATCTGCTAAATTGTTGTTGCATAATGATATATAAATTGATTCTAGAGGATCATTTTTAAAGGCTTTGTATAATTTGTCAATTTCTGAACTATTATATTGTTCTAGCCAATGTATTAATAACTCTCCTCTTTTAAGATCTAATAGTCTTTGTTGCAATTGTGGCTTAAAACTACTGAATCTCTCATCTCTTTCACTTAAAAATGTTGAACAATATTTATCATCAAATAAAATTGCCAGTAGCTCCCAAAGCTGAAAATCACCCGTATTTTGGAAAGCTTGCAACTCAAAAATTAAGGAAACGCTTGAATTGAAATTAATTTTAGGATAGTTACTATTTTCTCTCTTGTTAAATTGTGCTCTCTGAATATCTTGATCTATCACTTCTTCAATTTCCTTCTCATACATAAATAAAGGAATATCAGTGTTATCATTTTTTTTAAGCTTGGAACCATCATTTCCTGGGAATAAATAGCTATTTATATTTCTTGAATCTAACTGTAAATTCTTAGCTTTGTATATATGACTATTGAAAACAGAATAAAAACCATCGGCTAAATTAGTTTGTTCATCCCAATTTTTACTTGTTGGATATTCAGTGGGAGGATTTAAAGCTAACATATCAACATCCTCAATTTCTGGTTCGTAGGGTTTAATTTCAACCATATCCACTAATTTCATATCATCATTCATTTTAACTTCTTCTTGTTCTTCAAGATGAACTAATGCATTTCCATTTTCTTCTTCATTAGTAACATAATCATTTTCAAGATTAACTACTTTGTCATTGATAGTACTAGTTGGTTTGTCGTTACCATTTGTAACTGGTGTATTAGTAACAGAAATTTCCCAACCACCAGGAACTACCACTTCACCCTTTTGTCTTTTATAAATAAAATTGTCTTCATCATACGTTGCATTACTATATATTTCAGCCATACTATCATCTTCATCCTGCTGCGATTTTGAAAACTTTTCTAGAGTATTAGTTTTCAACTCACTTCTTCTTTTTTCATTATTGACTTCATCTTCTTGTTGTTTCTTAAATTTAGCGACAAGTTCAGGATCATCTTCCTCTTCGTCAATCAAACCCCATATACTGAAATGGTCAACTCTAAAAGTGTAAGTACCTGTAATAGGATCATAATTTAAAAATTGCATTCCCTTAATATCTTTCATTTTCTTAATATATGCTATCATGTCTGGGGATGAAGGATCTTTAATTGGCTCTTTTGTAAATTTATTTATCGGATAACACTTTTCAACAGAAACTGTTGCGGGGACATTAACTCCGTTACCTATACTTGGTTTCTCAAAACCTGTAGGATATACAAGTAACAGTTTCGGTTTGAAAACAATGCATTGACCTAGCAATAAAGTCCAATCACCATTAAATGAAGTTAAATCGACTGGATATAAGAATGAAACCTGACCATAGCCATAACGACCAGCAGTGAAATTTTCAACTCGAGTTAATTCTGAAGTAGTCATGTTAGAAAGCTCTTCGACCGACGGAGAGCACCAATAATCTTCTGGAATTAGTTTTTGATTTCCTTGATTAGATTGAGTCAAATCAATAATTTCTTTCTTGGATTTGTCTAAATCATCTTCTAAAATTTTAAGGTCACCCGATGTAACGGATGGCTTAAAAGAACAGATTTTAGATGGTTTATTAATCATTGAAATATTTCTTCCTCTTAATAATACTTGATTCGGATCAATATCCTGATAATTTTTGAAAGAACCACTTGGATTTCTTATTAATAATCTTCTATATTGTGATTGTGAATTAGTCGATCTGTTTAAACCTGCAGAAGGTGTTTGCCTTTTTCTTGGAGGAAGCAAAGTTGAGTTAGATGAAGAAGCTTCCTCCTGATTTGATTCCTGAATAGGCCTGGATTGAGAAAAAATACCAGTGACATTTTCCATGGTATATTTATTTGGAATTTTCAAAGAATTGGTGATTTTACTTAAAAGAGATAATGATCCTTTCAGATTGGAATTTTGTTCTTGAGAAAGAGTAGAAGACGATCTTTTACGCTTCACAGGTGTCGATATACTAGATTTTGTTTCAATCAAAGTCAATGAATTAGGCATTTCAGTGGTTTGATTCGAAGACAAGGAAAATCCGTAAGGATTATTATTAAAACTAGCTAATTGATTTTGCTGTTGCTGCTGCTGTTGTTCGGTTGATTGCCCACTAAATAAATTATTCGTCACCGACATATTAGGTAAAATATTTAAAGTAGAAGACTTTGGAGCAAATAACCCAGTTGGAGCTTTTGAAGGTATATTTTTATTAAATAAATCTCCTGCAGTAGTTGAATTAGAAGGATTAGTATTTCCAAAGCTAAATCCACTGGACGCTGGCTTGTTTGCAGTGCTCGCTGATCCTCCTAATGAAAAGGTGGAAGCAGATGATGAGCCACCACCAGATAAAGCATTTACCGTTGTATTTCCTGATGTTTGTGAATTGCCAAAGATGTTAGGTTTGGAGCCAAATGAAAAAGAATTTTCTTGCTGGTTGTTGTTTACGGCATTTGTGCCCTGTGTAGAGCCAAAGTTGAATCCACCTGGCTTTGAAGCTGTTGAACCAAACATGATCTAAAAGGGATAATTAGAAGGAAGCTTGAATGTTGTAGAACTGAAACAGTGTTGTGCCTACCGAATTGTTGGTGTGTTGAAGTGATTTTTGTTTTGTTGTTTACGCTCGTCTCAAAATCAACGAGAATTTATTGTGCGGCTTTTTAGTATTACTTTCAGAGTAAGGATAAGATATGTATTACAGAGTGTTAAATTAATAAAAACAAAGACAAAACGTATATCGACAAATAACATTAAATGAAAAAATTAAATAAAAATGAGAGACTAAAACTATACAAAAAAGCGTCTGTTATGCAAATGGCATACTAGAAATGACATCAAAACTACCAGTACCAACGTTATTCAACTTACCCACAACCAACCTAGCTGATGGAGACTCCAATTCTTCTCTATCACTATCCAAAACAGCCTTAGTCAAGAACTGACATGTAGTCTCATAAGACATCTTCATGAAAGATGATGTGGAAGAGTCAATACCTTGTCTGTTGAAAGCCAAGTAAGTACCATCTCTAGTCATGTAATCAGCAATCAAGTCTAAATGTCTATTAGAAACAGAAATGGCATAAGTACCGAAAACGGTATTAATTTCATTAACAATAGTATTTCTTGCAGCTTCCACACCATATGTCTTTAACATAGCAGCAACATCGTTAGATCTGATGCCGTTAATATCAACAAAAGCATCATGATCCCACATGGATTGGAAGTTAACACCTTCAGTCACAAACATACGCTTATTTTGTTCTGGCTCTGGATACAAGCATCTACCAATACCTGGAACTTCTCTAACAACAACCTTTTTACAAACACCTTCAACAATGTTGGCCATAAGTAATTTTTCAGTCTCAGCACTTAAATCCAACTTAAAATAACACCAAGAACCATTTTCGTCATCAAAGTTGAATTGGGAAACAAAATGATGGGAGGTAATAACTTCTTGTTGTCTGGCTTTAGCTGCACTAGACATAGAGGCCTTAGACGAATGTTGAGCAGATTTCCTAGAACTCTTAACAATGTTAACATCAAGACCTTCTTCTCCCTCATCACTAGACATACTATCATCTGAATCTGAATCTGAAGAACTATCATTAGCCATTGATTCATTATCAGATGCCTCAGCTTTTCTCATAGCTTCAACTTCTTCTTCATCTGGGTCTTTATAAGAAACAGCTTGTTTAGTGTTTCCTTTTAATTTATCATCTGTAGCATCATCATCAGCAAATGAACCTGAAACTTTACCAACACCAATTTCAGTTTGAGATTTAGCAACAGCTTTACCGACTTCCGGTAATGATTCGGAATTTGTTTTTCTTTGCTTTTTAACTTCTTTGCTGACAGCAGATTCTAATTCATGAATAAAGTTCTCCTTTATGACGGCTTCTAATTCTTCTTTAGTAATATCATATTCGTTAGAATAATCTTTGCAATCAAAAAACTTAACATCAATTTCATAAGATCTGGTAGCATGACCAGTACCTGAAGTACCAATGGTTTCAATAACAGTAACATCATCAATAAATTCAGCGAAAGTAATCTTCGTAATGGATTTGCAGAAAGCTTCAGCTGATTCGTCATCAACATCCTTTAAAATTGGTAATGCCATTTGAGGAGTCTTGATCGAAGCAGAAGCAGTCATAACAATTTCTCTCAAACGTGGAATACCTAAAGTAACATTGGCAGCACCATGACCGGCAAAATGGAAAGTATTTAAGGTCATTTGAGTAGATGGCTCACCCACAGATTGAGAAGCAATAATACCAACAGCTTCACCTGGGTTAATTAATGATCTCATATACTTCAATTGCATCAAAGCCTTGAACTTTTTTGGAGTAATACCACCATGAGCTCTAGCTTCCTTGGATGAGACAAACAAATCTTCATTTTCTTCAACGAATGTGTCCAAATCTTCTTCAAATTTATCGGAAACAGAACCTAAATATTTAGCTGGAGAGTAAACAGAAATTGTTGGGTCATATTTGTTACTTTGTTCGTAATGAGGTAACGATTTTTGTTTCTTTATTGTTTTCTTTACCTTTTTATTATATGATATGGCGGTTTCCGGATCTATATGATCTATACTTGAGGGGCTGTATTTCTGTAACAATGCATTGTAATTATCAACAAAGAACCTAAATTGATACATGTGGGATTCTTTAGTAACATCAATTGAATCACCACCATACATAAATTCAATCAGAGAACCATCACCATTTCTGACAGTATTATCGTAACTAACATGAACACCTTCTAATTGTTTAGTCAAACAACGTTGTAAGTAACCAGAGTTAGCAGTTTTAACGGCGGTATCAATTAAACCTTCTCTACCAGCCATACAATGGAAATAATATTCTTGAGGTCTAACACCAGAGTAAAATCTATTTTTAATATAACCACCAGCTCTAGCATCGGTTTCAAATGGCTTGAAACATGGTAAGGTCTTACCTGAAACCATGACTGGAACTCTTTTACCCTCTAAAGCTTGTTGACCCAATAAACACATGATCTGAGAAACATTAACATTAGAACCCTTAGCACCAGAAAGAGCCATAGCTTGCATAGCATTGTAAGGGAATCTCTTCATAGTACCACCTGGAACACACTTAGAGACAACTTTAGAAGTAATGCTATTAACCTTAGATTGAGTAACAGCATCAAGAATAGCTGATTTATCACTATCTCTTAAGATCTCTTCTAAACGTTTCAGAAATTCAGGATCATCAGCCTTAGTGTCTTTCTCTAAATTAGTGACTTCGGCAGCAGCAACCCTACCCATATCATGGGACTCTTTCAAAATCTCTTGTCTCCATTCATTTCCTTCATCAGTTAATCTTAGATCATCCATACCACAAGTAAAGCCAATCATCATGATGTAATTAGTGAATAATCTACCTAAAACGGATAAAGCTTTACCAGCAACTTCAGTACCATAAACTTCGTGCAAAGAATGAATAATACCATATTGAGAAGCACCATATTGAGACTTATCTAAAATACCAGTTAACAATTCACCATTTTGGAATAAAACTTCATTTTCACGAGAGCCTTCACCCCAATAGTCATTCTTAATCTTATTCTTAGATCTTAAGTTAATACCAGGCATGGTTTGAGGTTTAATGTTCAATAAAATAGTTGTGATGACTTGCTTACCAGACCATAATGGTTGAGGTTTAAAAATAACAGGAGGAACAGTAATAATTTTAGATGCAGTAGAATGGCCATCTTCAGGACGAATACAACCATAAATTAATTGTTGATATTTTTCTCTGGTGAAGAAGGTATCTTTATTAGTTAACCAAACACCAGCAGAAATATGATCTTGAATCAAACCTCTAACAGGAGAACCTGCAGTCGGAGTCAAATATTGAGAGTTTGTATTGGCCAAATTCAAAGCTTCAGCTTTAGCATTTTCATTTTGGGGAAAGTGCATATTCATTTCATCACCATCAAAATCGGCATTATAAGCACCAGTATTGGCATAATGCAAACGAATTGTCTTTTCACCTGGTAATACTCTGACTTTATGCCCCATCATGGAAGCTTTATGTAAGGTTGGCTGACGATTCATAAGAACAACATCATTATTTTTAATATGTCTATAAACTTTTTTATTCAGAACAGTCGAGCCTGATGATGGTGTCATTAATTGTTGAGCGATAGCCTTTCTTTGTTCGGGGGTCATTCCGATTAAAGATACGATTGAGCCATCTTCATTTTGAACTTGAATTGCACCAGGCCATTTATCTGGTCCATTAACAATGGCCTTTCTTAATTCGGCAACATTGTGTGGAGTAACTGGTTCTGGATAAGTTAATTTAATAGCAAAAACTGGAGGAACACCAACTTGATCAGTTTCTAACATAGGATCTGGAGAAATAACAGAACGAGCAGCATAGTTAACTCTCTTACCCATCATATGTTTTCTGAATAAGCCCTCTTTCTTTTCTAATGCTTGTTTAACACCGGGAGTCGGAGTTCTAACATTAGCATTTTGATTTTTGGTTGAATCAATAAAACCATTAACATCATTTTGGATAGTTACAAATGCATTCATTAATCTATTGAAAATAATTTTTCTTTCATCTGCAGAAATATCCTTCTGTAAATTAGAAAATTGATCATTTAAATCTCTGATTAATAATGATGTAGTTAATACTTTAGTAAGTAACTCATTTTGTGAATTTTCATGAATAACTTCACCCAATTTAGATGGTTGTCTAAATCTAGTTGGAGGAACAACTAACGCATGGATAAAGAACATGTCTGCGGAAACTTTTTGTTGTGCCAAAGGTTTAGAGTGGAATAAATAATTAATAACATACTGCTCAACAGAAAAGACTTCTCTTAAAATATTTCTAATTTCAGTTGATAAAACATATTTAGAACCTTGCTTTGGCTTAACAGATGGTAAATCATCAAGTACATCAGGTTTATTAGCTTTCAACATATCCTTTCTGGCTATACCTTTAATTCTGTTGTTTGTCAATTGTTTATCTTTCAAGGCATTTTCAAAAATTTTGGAGAAACCATCTTTACGGAAAGTTGGTGAGTACATACCACAATTATCACACTTAGGTCTGCTCAATAGTCTCTTGTAAAAGCTTAGAATTAAAGATTTTCTTTCTTCAGCAACAGTAGCTGTAAGCACACCGTGACTAGTTGTTCTACCATCTTTCATAGAATTTCTGATAGATTTATGCACAAATAGTTCTCTTTGTTCACGTAACTCAACATCTGCTTTAGTAACAACTTGAACAGCACTGTCATCTTCTTCAGCTTCTGAATCATTATCATAATCAGTAAAGGAACGCATTTTATCCAATTCTGAAGCCTCTAATATTAAACCATATTGTAATAATCTTAATTTACATTCATATTTGTGAACTTCCATAGCTTTTAATTTAAAATGATGACAATATAAACAAGATGATCTCAATAAAATATACATTTGATTGAAAAATAATGGGTTATAAACTGGAGTCGGTAGTTCAATGTGACCTTGATGGCCAGGACAAAACTTGTCATCTAAACCACATGTAGCACACAAATTCTTCAAGAAGGCACCTAAGCATGGATCGTACAAACCACCAGAAACTGGATGTCCCAAGTTATCGAACACAATTGGATTAGTGATTTGTTTTGTTGAAAGTTGTCTAATTTCATCTGCAGATAAAACGCTGAAATCAACAGAAGAAATTTCTGAACCAACTGGTTTTGCGATATCCATGTTCGGTATACAGTGTTGAATCTGTGATTGAATGTGTATTTGAAATAAACAAGGAATTGGACTAGATAAATTTGATATCTCCAAGTTAAAGTGAAAAAAATTTTAAAATTAAATCGCGCCGCAAAGTCATTACGTAAAATTTTTTTTGGAACTTTTTTTCAAGTAGTTCAATTTATCCTGATCTTAGGTAACGTTTCCCAATTTTGTTAATATAATTACTCTAGTGTATCTGTAACAATAAATAAACTGTCAGTCACTGGGTAGTAGTTTTATGTAGTATTGAATATATAAAGAAGTGGCGAATAGATAATTAGTACACAATATTAAAAAGAGAACAAGAGCTGAAAACCAAAAAAAACATTAATGAACCCCAAATCACTCGATATCAAATGTATTTTTCAATTTCTTGATCAATAACCAGTCTTCTCTTGGAACAGAACTTCTAAAAGCCGGATCTTTCAAAGTATCAATTGACTTTCTTGTAATTAACGAGTATAAAACATCTTTTTCATCAAGGTGTCTACCCCAGGTAGGCTGTTGACCAGATGGAGCATCTAATCTCATAGCAACACCAGCATTAGTTTGCCCCTTTCTGACAGAGTCTTTAGACTGATGATTAACTTCTAACGAAGCAACTTTTCCTAGTAGTAATGGAGCTCTCTTACTTGTAACTGGATCAACCTTAACTGCACAAATTGGTGTGCCATGTTTAACAACACCTTCGACAACATCAACACCAATAATCATTGGATTACGCTTGTTAATAATTTGTAAAGTGTTCAGAACGCATGGGAAAATAGCATCACCTTGATTAGCTTGTCTCTTTTCTTCTAAAAGTTTTTCTTGGTAAGCAGTGAACTCATCAAACAAATGATAGATAATATCAGCATTGAAAATGGTAATACCATTCTCTTGAGCATACTGTTCTGCTTCCTTATCAATTTTAACATCAAAACATAACATGACAGCAAATTCCTTAGCCTTATCTAACATGGTGGTAGCCTTCATAACATCTCTTTTGTAGACAGGACCTAAACCAATAGACATGACTGGAATCTTCATATCCTTCAAGAAATCTAACAAAGCTTCTAAAGAACCTAAAGTGGAAGCTTGGACGGTAACACCTTTACCCGAAGTGTCAACAGAATCCAATAAGCCGGTAAGATCATCCATAACTTCATCCATCATTTCTTCTTCATCATCATCTGGACCAACAACCAACAATCTGGAACCAGCAACAGCCTTTTCTAAATCATTAGCTGCAATCTTTACACCTAAAGCAGCTTTAACTTCCTTAAGATGAATATACTCAGATTTAATACGTAATTCTCTGGATGGAGGTGGGGTCAATAAAGCCCTGATATTAGTCGCAATTGGACCATTCATGCCACATAAAACAATTCTATCACCTTCCTTCAAGATACCATTAGACAAGACGACATCAATAGTAGTACCTAAACCTTCAATAACTTTAACTTCTAAAATAGTAGCCTCAAGATGGGATAAGTATTTCAACTGCTTACTCATTCTTTTCTGAGTTAATTCTAATAACAACCATAACAAATCAGGAACACCTTCACCTGTAACAGCAGAAGTTGGAATAACAGAAACGTATCTAGATAAATTAGTGTTTTGGAAATACAATTCGGAGTTCAAACCTTGTTCAGCTAAAGCAACTCTAATTTCAGTCCATCTCTTTTCAAATTCTTGTTGAACGGACTTCTTTTGTTTAGCAAAAGAATCACGGAAAGAGTTATTTGGAATTTCTTGCCAATCATATAATCTATCGATTTTATTCAAAGCAACAACGAAAGGAGCCTTTCTATCTCTTAACAATCTAATGGATTCAATTGTTTGCTGTTCCAAACCATGCATGATATCAATAACCAAAATGGCAATATTACATAACGAAGAACCTCTGGATCTCAAGTTAGTAAAAGACTCGTGACCTGGTGTATCAATAATCAACAAACCAGGAACCTCATACGAAATTTTTTCATATTGAGTCATAACTTCAGTCTTCTGTTTAATAGCATCAACAGGGAAGTAAGTGGCACCAATCTGTTGAGTAATACCACCAGCTTCGCCACCTTGAACATTTGTCTGTCTAATCTTATCCAATAATTTAGTTTTACCTGTATCAACATGACCCAAAATACAGCAAATAGGAGAACGCAAATTGCTATCATCGCTCTTGTTGGATTGAGATGCAGGTGATGAGATAACTGGAGCTGGTTTAGCTTCAATTTTCTCTTCCTGTCTCTTGGTAGCAATAATATCCTGACTTCCAGCTTCAGATTCAACTGTTTCAGTTTCTTCCTCTTCCTCTTCCTCTTCTTCAAGTGCAGGGGTTTCCTTTTCAGTATCACCTTTGTCTTCGTCCTCATCTAAAGCAGCTTCCCAATCATCTACTAATGGCTCATCATCATCTAAAGCCGTATTCTCCCAATCATCAACTACATCCTCATCTTCTTGGATTGACTTATTTTCTTCTTTTTTCGGGGCAGATTCAACTTCTTTCTTCTTGATGTTTTTCTTTGAGCCATAGCTGACTTTCTTTGGTTTATGTTTTTCACCTGAAGTTTTATCTAAAGCCGCAATTTTAATGTTACCACTAGCTAACAAAGCTTGTTTTCTTTTTTCCTGTAAAGCCTTTTCTTGCTTTTGTTTCTTGGTCAGATATTTACCCTCTTTCTTCAGTTGCTCCTTCTTTAGTCTTTCTTTCTCCTTCTTTAATCTCTTGGCTTCTTCTTTAACTTTCTCCTCCTCTTCTCTCTTTCTCTCTTCTTCTTCAATAAGCTTTTGCTCCTCTTCTTCAAGACGTTTCTGTTCTTCTTCCTGTTGCTTTTGTAGTTCCATACGACGTTTCAAAGCAGCAATATTACCAGGCATCTTCTTCTTCTTACCACCTGACTTAGAAGCTGGATTTGGAGCTGAAACTGGAGTTGTAGCTGGCTCATCATTAGATTCATTTTTTTCAGGAACTGGGGTGGATTCCTTTGATTCATTAGCAGTTTGGGCAGCTTTCTTTCTATCAGCTAGTTGTTTCTTTCTTAATTTCTCCTTTTCCTTTTTTTCTCTTTCTTTCTCCTTTTTAGATTTGATGACTGGACCCTTTTGCTGAGAAGCAGCTTTAGCCTTATCTTCTTCTTCTTTCTTGGTCTTTGCTTGCTTCTTGGTTTTAGCTTTCTTCAAGTTGGATAAGAAATCACCACCGAATTCATCTTCAGCATCTGCAACTTTTGGAGTATCTTCGGTGGTTGGTTCAGAGCCAAATTCTTCAGCTTCAGGAGCTTCATATTCGTCATCGAAATAGTCGTTGGCGTTGTTGTTCTTCTTACCTCTATAACAATTAAAATCAGGAGTTAGTATTTCAATTCAAATCAGATTGTAAAACTTTCAGGATAAAACCTTCTAAAAGAAGGTATATTAGTACATACTTTTTTGCCATTGTAAAATTTGAGATTTATTTATGACGGTATCATAAACATTTGCATTACACAGCGTGTATTTACTTTAACCTCTCAGCTACGATATTACCAGCACTTGATATATTGTATGCACAGTTGTCTCACAAGAAGTAGAAAAATTTTCAGTGGCGTGGACGATATAAATATTGGTCTATCGGCGCGTCTAATTTTGGAATCTGTGGTTGTGATGGTTTCGAGGCTTTTGTTGTCTAGAGAAAAGCTGAAGAGCCGTGAATCTTGCTGATTATCCAACTAAAACTTGAAAAATCAATTGATATACTTCGAAAATCCTAGATTTATGTATGTAAAATTGTAAATCCAGATATTAGATGAGTCATAGTACTATGATTTGGTTTGATTTAATTGAAAGAATAAAAGTCCGTCTGAATTATGAGAGTTCATTTCGACCAAGGAACTTTAGGAGGGTGGTATCATATCATGAACGGCATACCATGATCCAAATACAAAAAGAAAGAAGTCAGTCTTGCAATTTTATCTCCATCAAATATTGATTACAGTTAACTATAAAATCTTGTCAATTGAAAGAAATCACAGAGAAACTAAGCTGCTATCAAGCTAATAAGCTAGCATCAAGCTAATATTGTATTGGGTGTTTTTCATTTATATTATGTTATATTATATTAATTTTATAACCTCATTTGCTTATTTGTTTCTTTATAATTGCGTAATTTGTACTACCAATTTAATATAAACCAAAATTATTAAAAGAAGACTCAAATTTAAGAAAAAGAAATAAAGTTGTATTGGTTGGAAGTTCAACCATGAATAGATTAGGCGCAGAGAAATAAAAACATGGGACTTCGCAGCGGCATTTTATATTTTGAAGTGACTGAATTTTCTATACACTCGTAATAGATCATCTGATTATACTAAAAACTGATATTATTTGAATTCAGTTTAGAAAATAGATTTTACAACAGTATCATTAGCTTTATGGATGCTTTACAGGTGATGCAGTCAGGCTGGAAGATCAGAATCTTAAAAATCAGTCGCTTTCTTTCAAGTGAAGTTCAAACCTCACTCTTTAATTTCAAATTTAAAATATTTCATAATAAAATATTTCATTACAACATGATACCTCAACAGGGACTAAAATAAATCTTGTCTCTCTTTATAATAACTAGGGTTACTTAATCCAACAAAACCGATCAGGAAATAGACAGAATACGCATGATTTTAGAAACTAAGCCAATCAACTCATCAGAAAATGGTGCAATTTGAACCAGTATAACAGATTTTGTAACTAAATAAATGACTTAAGTTGTATAAAGTATCAACTAATTTTGCTGTAGAAGGTAGATAAACAATGTTTTGAACAATGGAAGTATAGGAACATCAAAATGTTATTGACTGTAAGGGTAAATCTAATGTCTTTAGTATATCATGCTTCTAATAAAACTGGGGTCAGTGTCTGTATTTAACATGTAATTGCCATTATAAACTGACAAATATACTGTAGCATGGTCTAAACCTTTAAACTTGTAATCCTTGGGGTTTCACAATAATCGATATTAAATTTAATCTTTAAATGTTCAGAACGTCTTAATACATTCTCACCTTTATCTCATTTCACTGATCTTTTTTTCAAAACTTCCTTGATACCTGCTTTAGCATTTTTTTTTTTTCTGACAGCTTTATATTTACTACAAATATTTGGATTTTTATCATCAGTACATTTAATTTTACTCTGTGAGTACCGACTATTCTGGTTGATGTTAACAACTTCTGCCTTTTAGTTCCTTAGGCTCTTTATATTGGGATACTGTGTGATCCATTTTGTATCATATGTAACATTATTGGTGACGAGACCAATATACTTAGCATCAAAATTCCTTAAAGGTTGAATAAAGTAAAACTGGAGTTTAGAATATGAGTTGAAGCTACCTACTTGCATATCTAGGTTTACTGCATTTGAGATAATTAAAGATCCCATTGTTCTTCATACTTAACCTTCCACGAAATCTTTTAGGAATTGCCGATTGCCAATGTTTCTTACTGAATTTGTGATATTTATGTTTTCTGGGCAAATATCCGAACATTTCAACAAAACGTGCAACTTTCCCGCAGGTAAATAATCCTTTACCATTAGTGTGCGGCATATTTTTTATGTATCCCTGCTTCATTTACCCCTGATTCCGTCACTATGACAACTACCAGCGAATTTGCAACCCAAATCGGAATACAAATTAATGCATATTACTTTTAAAGGTATATGATTTGATATATTTTATATAATTAACTTTATCTTATACTCCATATTTAATTAGGTATTGTTTGATTATTAAAATAAATGAATCTATTCTTGAACGTGCCTAAATTTCATTTTGATATAAATTTAGTATATTTTTTAGGCCCAAACTTTAAAATAACGCACATTCAACTGATTCCAAAATATGCTAGTAGTATAGGGATTCTAAAAAACCTATGATCCCAATATAAAATCAATATGTTTAGAGTGATACCTGGTTTGTAAATAAACAGCTTCGTGCACGTGGTATACAATGTTCACCAACCTCATTACGAGAAAGAAGTTGTCTGTCATATAATTTACCGTTCATTTCCTTGGATATTAACATATAACCCCAAGAAAGAATTAAAAAACTATTTAAATAAACTGATATCCTTCAAATTAGATAATTTGCATCATATAAGTAAATTTAGTAATTTTATAATCACTTTATTAAGCTTAACATGGTTGCTCTTCCAAAACTAACTACTTTTTGCTCAATCTTTGGTGTTTTAATATCTTCTTCATCTGCAGAAGTAATTTCAATCCGTTTACAACATTGGAATTTGAGATACGACTCCAAACCAAATTCAGAAACTATAGACGAAACCATCAGCGGATTGAATTCTTCAATTCCAATCGATGGTAATATTAATTACTATAGTGATTATGAAGAAGTTCCATGGTCAACAAGAAGAATTGGTGTGAAAAACTCTGTTAAATTCAATGAGCCTGATATTTTTACAGTTAATGAAGCTTTAGAAAGACAAGTTAATGACTTAAAAGATTTATTAGGTATGGATTATGTTGGTGTTGGTAGGGAAGATGGTAAAACTGAAGGTGAATATGAAGCTATTTTCTATGATCCTAACGAATATTTAGTTGTCAATTGGGATACTTTTTGGCTATCAGATACTCCTTTCGAGCCATCCAAATACCCAGGTGCTGGATCTGTCAGAAGTTGTACTACAACTCATTTCAGACAAATTATCTCTGGTGTGGAGTTTATCATTTTGAATGTTCATTTGGATGACCAATCTGACGACCAAAGAAAATTAGGAGCTGCTATGGCGAAGTACAGAGCTGCGTATGAGTATGAAAACAATAAACTTCCAGTTATTTTAACCGGAGATTTCAACTCTCAAGCTAATGGTGCTGATGATGGTGCTTATTTAATCGCTACTGGCATCGAAGAATATGGTGATGACAAATTAAATTCTACTTTTGTTGAGAAATATAGTCATAGTTTAACTAATGTTACTATGGATGATTTTCTTCCAGCTTGTTCTGCTGAAAATAGGCTAGGTAATTTTGCAACATTTACAGGCTTTGAAGGTAACGCGGATTCTTTTACAAGAATTGATTTCTTGTTTGGTGTTAACCCACACAATGGTGATACCTTAAAATGGGATGTTATCAGATACAAGGGTGGTGATAATTGGTACGATGATACCTACTACTTATCCGATCACAGACCAGTTATCAGTGACATTAACCTTTCAAATTGGCAGTAAGTTTCTTAGTTCGAATGAAAGCATTCATATGTAGTAGGTGCTTGAGACTTCATATTGAATTAACTATTTTATACCAATTTATCTATTATCTTTCTGAAATTTATCTTTCTATTTTAGACCACTGTAAACATGGCTCAAACTATTGCTTAGAATATTATAGTAAAGTTCATGTTGGCCCTGCAGACTACATGAGACTCCCTAAGTCTATTAACCTCAGTTCATCACACATGAATTTAAATTTCAGACAGCTAATTGAATAGAAACTCTATTTCTTTTAATCTCAATATTAATTAAGCTTAACTTATGACACTCTTACCTGTTTAAGGAAAGAATCGGAAAAGAATTAGGTTTAACTTCGAAACATTAAGACACAAAAATGTCACAAGATTGCGCCGCACCAATAACTTTGCCAAACAGGTTTATCAGCAAACAGCAATCCACTGAAACCTCTATCCTATTCTTGTGGTTCCTTCTAATATACTAACAACAATTATCTATTATATCATGATTACAGGAAAACATACATTTAAAGGGATTCTGAAAGCTTTCACACTATTAGTATTTTCTGCAACATTATTCTTTAATTTCTGGGCTTATTCTGATAAGGAAGAAGGCATATTATCCACACAACACCATTTACATCTTCGTATCCAGAATTGGAATTTGAGGTATGATTCTCAACCTAATTCAGACTCAATTGAGAAAACAATAAGTGAAATGAATTCAACCATTCCATTTGAAAGTGACGTTCATTTCTTTGAAGATTATAAGGAAGCTCCTTGGTCTAAACGTAGAATTGGTATCCAAAATGATGTACTATTCAACAATCCAGACATTTTCACAATAAATGAAGGATTATACAGACAAGTGTTGGACTTACAAACATTATTGAATATGGAATTCATAGGCATTGGTAGAGATGATGGAAAATTAGAAGGCGAATTTCAAGCAATATATTATAATCCTCATAAATTTACCCTGATTGATTATGATACCTTTTGGATTTCAGAAACACCATTTGTTCCTAGTAAATACAAAGATGCCGGATCTTATAGATCTGTTACAGTTGGGTTTTTCAAACAGAAATGTACTGGTATAAAATTTGTGCTTATTAACTTACATCTTGATGATCAATCTGATTACGGAAGACAATTAGGTGCAGCCATGGCTAAATACAGGGCTGCTTATGAATACGAAACTAAGAACGTTCCGGTTCTCTTAGTTGGCGACTTTAATTCTGAATCAAGTGGCCCTAGAAGTGGTGCTTATCAAATTGCTATTGGCAAAAAGGAATTCGGTATTGAGAATATTGATACAGAATTTGTTGAGAGATACAAAAACTCATTAACAAACTTCACTTTTTTCGATTTTATAGAAGCTTGTAAGGTTGAACATAGAATGGGAAATTTTGCTAGTTTTACTGGATTTCAACAGACCACCAAAGACTACTCCAGGATTGACTTTCAATTTGGAGGTAATCCCAACAATGGAGATTCTCCGACCTGGGAAGTCTTAAGATTCAAGGGTGGTGATAACTGGCAAGACAATTCTTTTTATCTCTCAGACCACAGACCATTGATTACAGATATTATCCTTCATACATCCTCCACTCTGTTTGATCGTATGAAGTCTTTTATGGGCATGTAGAACCTATTTTATATACTCTTTTCCGTATACAGACAATTTTTAGGCTTTGATAGCATGCGCCGCACATCGAAATTTCAGCTGTAGCAATTAACCTAAACACATGTGTATTTGGCTTTAGTATTCTGGATACACAATAGTTACTATTCTTGTTTAACTAAATCAATTCGTCCAATACCTTGAATTGAATCCTTAAGAAATGTTAGCAAGACAATTTATGATAAGACCAGCTGGCTTGGTCAAACCAAGATTATTCTCTTCTACATCCTCTCAACTAAAACAGGCCTTTGCAGGGTCCAAATACTCCTACCAAAACTCCTATAGAAGGACTTCTTCAAGAATTGGTTTGTCTTTGGGTTTAGCTGGTGTTTCATCCTTAATTACCATTCAAAGAAATTCTATTTACAACGAGTCACTCTCTAACACTGTTCAAACTCAAAGTACCAACGCCTTCAATGAGATTGATAAGAACCTCAATCCTATAAAGAAGTCTAAATTCGATGGGGCTTTCGGTGGCAAGTTGAACTACAGTCATCTATCAATTGGTTCGATGTTTGGATTAGTTATAGGTTTATGTGTTGGCAAATTGAGTTCCTTATTTGTTTTTATTTCATTAGGTATTTATTTGAGTATTCAATTCTTAAACAAGAAAGGTATTATTACCGTCTCAACTACAAAGTTTGTTAAGGTTGGCAACACTTACGTTGATATTAGAGACATGATTATGGAACAACCAAGTTTTAATATCCCATTTGTATTAAGTTTCTTAATTGGTGCTTATAATGCCTAGTCCTGATTTTGATTTTTATGTTTGACTGAACTGTATTTGCGTTTTCAAATTGTTTTTTTCTTTCTTTGTATGTTTATCCGTTAAAATACGTTATATATATTGTTATAGTATTACCTGTCTAACTAATACTTTTCGAAAAGCTTGCGTTTTCATCATATTGATCTTATTGTCATCACTCTGACTTGATTGTTTACGAAAAAAAAAAAGAATGAATTAAGTGTATATGTACGTAGTAAAATATGTATTGGCAGCAACGAAGGCTAGGTGAATGAAAGAAAAATCCACATTTTTATTTCTTCAAAATGGTGATTACATCTTCATCCTGTAATTTATGCGACAAAGAAACATATTGTGGTTGATGCTTGACTGATTGTCCATAAACTAAGGCAGTTTTGAAATCATCAATTAAAGACTTGTGAATCTTGCTACAGAAATCTTCAACTGTACATTTGCTACCATTCAGAACAACAGGATCATCAAAATCAGGAACTCTACCTTTTGGTTTAGTGTAAACTCTAACCAAATTCAATCTGTCCCACATAACTTCTAGTAATTCATCTAGGTTCCACTCTTGACCGGATGAAATTGGAACTGCATTCGGAATTCTGTACAATAATTCCAACTCTTCAATTGAGAAGGAATCAATTTTGTTTAAAACGTAGACAGCTGGGATATATTTTCTGTTATGAGCTTCAATAACATCAATCAAATCATCAACAGTGGCATCGCACCTAAATTGAATATCACATGAGTTCATTCTGTATTCATTTAAAACAGCTTTAACTTGATCATCGTCAATGTTCGTGAGTGTGACAGTAGAAGTAATATTAATACCACCTCTTTCTTTCTTTTTTATCAATATATCAGGTGGAGTCTTGTTCAATCTAATACCGAAACCTTCTAACTCATGCTCAATAATTTGCTTATGATGTAATGGCTTATTAACATCCAAAACAATAAAAATCATATCACAAGATCTAGCAACGGCAATAACTTGTTTACCTCTACCTCTACCATCCTTAGCACCTTCAATAATACCAGGTAAATCTAACATTTGAATCTTGGCACCTCTGTATCTAATGACACCAGGGACTGTAGTTAAAGTTGTGAATTCATATGCCGCAACTTCAGATGTTGTACCAGTTAATTTGGTAAGCAAAGTACTCTTACCAACAGAGGGGAAACCAACAAATCCAATAGAGGCTGCACCTGATTTTTTAACATCAAACCCTGGACCAGCATTACCTCCTGATGAAGTAGAATCCTTTAATAATTCTGCCTTTAATTTAGCAAGTTTGGCCTTTAACATACCCAAATGTTTTTCAGTAGCCTTATTCTTTTGAGTTTTGGACATTTCCTCCTCAACAGCTTTAATCTTTTCAACAGTAGTCATGATTAATACTTATCTATCTCTTAATTTCGGTTTCTTGTTTATAAAGTAGTTTTTGAATATATCCTTTCTACCATTCCTTCAACTGCTAAATGGGAAAAGATCAAACTCAAATTTTTCGAGTCTAATATTTGTGCGTTGCGCACGACCTTTTCAAAGAGAACAACACAAACGCTAACGCTTGAAGAATCAAAAAGAACCACAGGTTCACGAGAACTACACATTGAATTAAACAAAGCAATATTTCTTGGTATTGAGTAAACAAAATTACTTTTAATAATGAATTTCTTGAAAAGTGACGAGCAGGGTTTGTCAGATCTTATACCCACTCAAGAGTCAATAGACATGGAATTGTCCAAACTAGAAAAATCAATTCAACAAGCTACCAATGCATCCCAACTACTGAAAATTCTTAATCAAATAGATACTAAGAACCATCATGTTGATGATATATTACATAGATTTATAGTTGATCATTCAAGAGAACATGAAACCTCTGTGAGATCTCTAGAAAGAACAAGATTGGAATTATCAACAACTTTAAATCATTCAAGAGCCTTAAAAAGAATAACCGAAGATGCAAGTCAATTGAGTAGCAAGATTACTGAAAAAGTAAGACTTTTAGATAGAGAAAGATCACAGATTCAGCTCACTAAGGACTACACTGAAAATGTTAAGATTTTGAAAACTGAAATTCATAAAGCTAATGATTCTATTCAACGTCAAGACTGGTTAGGTGTTTCCAGATCAATTAATTTAATAAGAACTTTACCTGAAGGTTTAATAACCGATGATTTTGTCCAATTCATTGTTCCAACTAGTGATTTAGACGAGATGCCCGCTTCACTATTAGATTCTTGGACTTCTGAATTGAATGAAATTTTCGTGAAGGAGTTCAACGAGGCTGCAAAGAATAAAGATGTTCAGAGGTTAAGTTATTTCTTTCAATTATTTCCATTAATTGGAAAATCTGAAGTTGGATTAAGCTGCTATTCTAAATTTATCTGTGGTATTGCAAGTGAACAGTCAAGATCAATTCTAAAAAACGTTCAAGGAAAACCAGATGTAAGACCTGATTACTACTCTCAGATTCTCTTTCAATTATATCAAACAATTGCAGATATGGTTCATCAGCATTCTAGAATTATTAAAAGATATTATGGTAGCCATGTTATTGTTTCAATTTTAACTGCCATTCAAGAGGAGTGCGATTTACAGAGTGGTTTGATTTTTGATACCTTTAAGGATTCAAGAGGAATATCTCAAATTATTTATAACATCAAGAATTATAGTTATCCGATTTTAATCAATTCTATATATAGAGCACAAGAAGATTATGAAGTTGCAATAGAAGACGACAATCTAATTTCATTGGCTCAAGTTTCCAATTTAATTGATGAAATGTCCTCTATGATGAATCATTGGGCTATGTATTGCAAATTCTTTGTTGTTACATGGAATGAAGCAATTGAAACTGGAGACCAAGTTCATGCTGTTTATCCTAAACCTTTGCTTACAAGTACATTCATGTGTAAAATACGGCAAATACTTACAAAGGACTTTGATTCTCTATGTACCTTTGCCGTTAGAAGAACACTAGAAAAAGCTTATCTGATTGAAAATTTACCAGACTTGACCCCACAGCTATCAATATGTGTCAAATACTTAGGTATGATATCCAAGAATGTTAATAAGTCAACAAATCAGTCTTTGCTATCCATGATTCCTGAAGATCCACCCGTTTCATCTATGATAGAAGATGTGTTAATGTCATTAAATATGATCTTATTGCAAGCTTTATCATCTGGTGAATTTGCTACGATTAAAAGCATGATATCTAATATGAAGAGAATAATTGAAAGTGATTTTTTAAACATTTTGAAAAAGAAACTAGAGGAAACTCAACCTAGATTAAACTCACTTTTATTAAACTCTTCAACGCTCAAAAGCATCCAATCATCACAGCAAACGAAAACTGGCTTATATGTGTCAAGTCAAAATGGTAGTGCTGCAAACTTGAATGGATCACGTAGTGGCACACCAGATCTTAAAGGTGGTTCGTCTTACTTTGTTAAAAGTATTAACGCAGCAATTAATATCAATGGTACAGAGCAAGAAAACACTTCTAGACTATCCACATTTTTGATAACATTAAATTCCATTTCACAATTCCAATCGTACTTACAGAAATTGACCGATAACTTAATCACAAAATTAGAAAAGGATAATTTATTGATTATGGACGATCAAAAATTTTCTCAAGTTTTGAGATCTCTAGAACACGACTCGCAAACTAGTGTTGAACTGTCTGTTAATTTAGCAACATCTATAGGGACACCTGAAAGTCCATCCGTTGAAGACAGGATCAAGGTTATTATTCATACTTTAAGTTCAAGCTTTAATGATAAATCAAACAGTCTACTCAATTCACAACTATATTTATTATTTAACCAGGTTTTCAAACAAAAATTATCTAAATTGATCAATGAAACTTTTAAAGATGGTGAATATTTAGTCTCATCAGATTTATCAGGATCATTAACAACTAATACAGACTCGATCCTTCATTTCATTAAGGAATGGAACTCACTACTAATTCCATTTCTAACTACAATGCATAAGAGCAACTATACTATATTGATGCAGTCCATAGTTAAATTTGTTTCATCATCATTGGAAACTAAAATATGGTCGTTAGATAAAAGTTGTAATGAACTAGGATCGGCCAAATTAGAAAGAGATGTTTCAGCAATCATAAGCGAAATTACAAAATTCGATTACAGTCTAAGAAATGAGTTTATTCGAGTTACACAGATCATCATGATGTTGAGTTTAGATGACGACGAAGAAATTGACGATTTAAATGATTTGGAATGGGCCCTAACTCCAGCTGAAAGAAACAGAGCTAGAAATTTAAGAATTGATAGAAAGTAAGTTTTCTTAATTTAATTACAAAAAGTACTAAGTAGTTTTTAAAAGTCTTTTGTTTATTTTGTTATTTTCTTTGTATTAAAATTATTTAATGTACAGTTATATAAAGATTACGAAATTTTATGATCTATTAGTAAAGCGAGAATAATTTTTTACTTTTTTGGTTACTCTATTATAATAGAGTGACTGGTTGTTCATCTAATTCAGGATCTTTATTTTCTTCCAAAGGATCATTTTCAGCATTCTCAACAACAAGTAGTCGCTTTTCTTCCTCTTCTCGTTCTTGTTCATCCTTTACTTTCTCTTCAGCTAGTCTTTGTTTTCTTAATTCAATAATTTGTTCATCAGTCATAATCCTAAACTTCAGTTGACCCTGAATCAAACCCAACTTAAATCTAGGATGAGATAACTCACAATCCTTACCTTTTGGACAAAACCCAGTCATATACAAAGGACACATAGTTTTTCTGACATGTCGTCTGGTACAATTTGGACCGTCTGGACAAAATCCGAGATCAGAATAATTAAAACACTCAGGAATTTTACTCTGTGGATCAACATGTAAATAAACACATTCTGGTCCTTGGGTACAGACACCATTTTGAGCGTAATAGGCACATTCAGGCATCCTGGATAAATTATACTCATGTAAGAAATCACAATCGTTACCCATCTTGCATAACCCTCTAAGCCAATACTTGCAGACAATTTTATTTTGAAAAATCTTTGAAGGATGCTTGAATGGACAGTCTGTTCCATTCGGACAGTTCTTCCCTCCTGACTGTTTCCAGTATTCGCAAATCGGTCTGTCTGGATTCAACCCGAATCCAAATTGCCTTCTTAAATGTGGTTCGAAATTAAATATTTGCTTCTGAGGCTGAACCTGTTGTTGTTGGTCTTGTTGTTGTTGATGATATGAAGTACCAGGTATTGAACTTGGAGGACCCATGGCTAGTAGACCACTGCTGTTCATGTTATTTCTCTGAGGAGATGCCATTATACCAGATGTTGGTTGATTGCTATTTGTCTGTAGTTGCAGAGGTAGATTATTAAGCAACATGGCCGGAGTAGGAGGCAACGTTGAAGGTCTCTGTGGTATTCCTACTGACTCAGACATGATAATTATGTAATGTGAAGTAAGGAACAAATAAATTCGGGATAGTCTGCCTTTTGATTCTTGAAAGAGGTCTTTACTGTTCAAATCGTCTCAGTCTACGCAATAAATAAGTTGTCTTGAAAGAGTCGTGTGTGCGCAAAATAAAGGCTGAAATTGAGGAATACTACAGGAAAGAAAGCAATCAACGTAGACAAAAAGGGAAGACAAAAAGAGAAGACAAATAGAAATAAAACAACACAAGAATTATGAATTGAATAAATAAAATACAAGAAATGGAAACGACTGAAGGAATAATATAGTGGAATAACACTAATATGATAACAATGAGAAGAACTTACAATAAATTAGTTATAGGATTCAAATTAATTGCCATTAAACGAATCCCAATATTTTTGAACATCATCACAACCAATAAACAAACCTAATTCAACAATTTTTCGAACCTTGTCAGCAACCATATCTAAACTATAGGCATTCAAATATCTATTCAATACCACATCATCAGCCCTGAACAAAACAAACACATTCTTCAACAATGGTATATTTTCATCGACACCAGGAAATCTACCATCAGAATAGGGCAAAATTTCAAAAGCCTTAATCACTCCACTTCCCCTTAATCTATTGTTTGATCTAGCCATTCTTTGCTCTATTCTAATTAAAGATCTTTGATGTAACAACGTCTGTTGTTGTAAATTTTTCTGAGACTGTAAAATATGTTGGAAAATAGAAATTAATTGGGTATTATGCTGTGGATGCGAATGACCAAAAGCCTGCCGATATTCGTGCTGTAATTGAAAAATATTTTGTTCTAATTCATTTGCTTGCCTTTGAAACTCAGTAGTTGCTTGGGATGCCATTGACACATTATTTCTTGATGCTAACGATGAGTTTCCCACAGGAATCTGGGATTCCCGTTGTATAGCTGCCGTAAGTCTCTGAATCGCTGATTGCTGCGATGACTGTGACTGTTGTTGTTGCTGTTGTTGTTGTTGTTGTTGCTGCTGGTGGTGTTGATTTTGGCTTTCCTGTTGTTGAGGATCTCTAGCAGCTTGAAGAACACGATCTTGATAACTAGCAGCAGCAGTAATAAGTGTATTGAGATCTTTATCAGCACTAGTTCTATTTAAAAGAGAAACACCAGGCACACCAGGCACACCAGAAACGTTCCTACCGGAAGAACGAGCTAAGCCAGTATTTGGTGGACTGGCAGGTCCATCCATTAACAAAAATTGTTCCTGAGTACTTAGAGTAGCATGTTGTTGTTGCCTAGACTGTTGGCCTTCCTGTTGCTTTGGCTCTGTAGTCTGACTTTGTTGTTGATCTGTATGACCGGTATTAGCATTAATAGAATGAGCATCCTCATCCTCTTCACCGTTAGCAGTAAATGGCCTTCTTCCAGCTGAGTGATCAAATTGAATACCAGCATGAACTCTTTCTATGTGTCTTGCTAGATTAGTAGGTCCATTTCTACTGGAATATTTGAAGATTCTACCACAATGATTACATTGAACTTGGGAGACAACGTTGTAAGGGTTGTTTGTTGTTGGATTGGAATCTGTGGACCTGTGCTTATAATGCTTCCAAACCCACGAAGTTGCTGGTCTAGCCATATTTCAAAATTATATTAGGCAATTTCGAGTTGTCTTGAGAGAAGTTGGGTAGTAAGCATAGAACATCACTGGGAAAAGGGTGATTGTTATCTTGTGCTAAACAAGTGCTGTTTCCACTCCTTTCGACGCCGCTTAGCAACAGTTTCCGGCTCGCTTATTGGATAGATATAATTTTTTTATAGCTCAGGCAGTATACCCAAAATTATAAAAAGTATTTATAATGAAGATTAAAATTAAAATTAAATGACGAACATAATGCAGATGGAGAAGAAGAATATGCAAAATTTAAAAAAGGGAACTGAGAAAAGTATTAAACAAAGAAGTAAATAAAATGAAAACGTATAACATAAAATGAGGACAGAAATTCATGGATCATAGCTAATTTAGATAAAGGTACACCTTTACAAATCTTTCTCTTTTAACATAACCTTACGTCTTCTTATGGTTTCCTTATTCCAGAACTCATTTCTGTAAAGCTCCCACTGTTCTCTCGTAGCGGTACTGAAAACCCTGGGGTTCAACACAATTTTAACATCATGGACACCAATATTTGAAGCAGAGGTTTTCAACTTGACTTCAAAGTCAACCAACCAATTCTTCAATGTAATCAAGACTTGAGGTTTCATTACTATCAAGACGGCATTAACCTGAAACTTTATAGCTTTAGTTGGAAATAATAATGAATACTTAATTGTATCCAGACAACTATCAAAGAATTTCACCTTTACTTTGACCAATCTTATATTCAATTGTCTAATGCCTTTATTTGTAGTTGTTAAAAATTTTCTAGGTCTGCCTATAGTTCTGTGATAATCGCCATTCAAATAAAATAGAATTAAGGTTAGCAAAGCAATAGTGAATGTGATTTGATTTAACAACAGTATATAGCTTGAATCTTCACAAAAAGCCAATCTATAACCAGAAAAACTAGATAACGCAAGCATGCAGATTAGAAAAGTTGTGTATTTTTTAATTAGATCAGATTGATGTTGATGTTGTTGTCTAAAAGAATCTTCCATAATTAGTAGATTTTTAAATATTTTGGCAGTCTCACTAATTTCATTGTCACCATCAGACCGGTTTCTTGAGGATGGCCTTCTTTTTCGCTGAGGAGTACTTTTACTTGATGAAGTACAATTTTTCTTGGAAGTTTTCAAACTGGAGGGAGAAGACAGTGTATCAATCTCATTGTCAATATAGTAGTATTCTCTACCTGACTGAGAGGACTTCACAGAAGCATCACTGTATCTTCTTTCTTTCTTTTTTGTGCTAACCGATTGACCTTGACTTCCGGTTGGAGTTGCGGCCCCACTGCCATTACTTGAGTTTGACGCAACCTTCATAAGATTCAACTTTCTACCTCTTATTTCACTAAATGAGTCTCTTTGGTGTGAAAAATAAGAGTCAGACGACATGGTAAAAGATTCAACAGGAGAGGAATTGGCAGATGAAACTGAGCGTCTGTCTCTCAAACCATTATCTGTATTCAAAGACCATATGTCAGAGTCCGAGGAGATAGCATAGTCGTCATCCTTTTCATCTATACGAGCCAGAAGGCCCGGTGAGTTTGGAGGAGATTCAGGCAAAGAGAGTGGAGACAGATCTGGGGATAAGTCAATATTGGTTTCTGACTTACTCATAACTGTGAGTTTAAGGCAAAATTCAAAGAGTGTATTGTATCAGGAACAATATGAAGAATTTCAGTGAACGTGTTGTGAACAAAAGTTGTGTTGTATTGCGTTTTATCAACTTCTTTATCTTATTGCTCTACTTGTTGTATAGCTTTTAGCTTGATTTGATTTCTTTGAATCTAAGTTGTTCATTTAATCCCAAGTAGGCTGCTACTTCTTTTGCGTTTAAAGCGTGCCTGCACTTTTCACTTTTTCTTCTGAAATTCGGACGTTATTTTGGTAATTGCACACGACCTCCACCACACTAGGAGAAGCTGCTTTGATTGGTTTGGTGATAGACATAGGTGGGTGTTTACAGTTTATTTGGGAAGATGGCAGTCAAACAACAATGATCAGCTATATGGACTACGTCCAGAGGTGCTTCTATCTGAGCACCAATTGGAGCAATGAGAACACTTATGAAGATGTACTCAGGACGTCGAAGAACTTGTTGGCTTTCCCAATTCCTCATGGTCTGCGTCTATCTGTCTCTAACAGAAACACCGAATATTCATACAGTTCTCTCAATATATCACAATATAATAGAGTTACCGCTTCTATGGCGTATCTGTATTCTTCTGTCAATATGAATGATATGTATTTGGACTCTAAAAAACTACCACTACAATCTGTTTTGCAAGGTTATAGGTTTGTTCAACCTCCAACTCAAGAACCTTACAAAGATAGACCCAGCTTGTTCTATGGTAAAATGTACTTTCCCTCACAATTCTTAGAAGGTATGGTAATTAAAAGGTTGTCCCAAAATACACAAGTTATAGCTAAGTTCATAAGCACTCCAAAGCAAAAATTAGCTAATCAATCCACTATATTCACTCTTTACTTACAAAAACAAACTGAAAAGTCATCTCAAGAGTACATCCTCTCTACAAATGATTCCTTACTAGGTTTTAGATATTTGTACAACCTAGGAAATTATCAAAACAAGTCTATAGCCACCGATACCTCTTTGTTTTCATTAGGTTGCGAACTATGGTTTTCTCCTCTGACTATGTCTCCCGGTTTATCGACCGCATTACGTTACTCGACACATTTAACATCTTCTGGAAAACCATTGACCATTACATTGGCCATGAATCCATTATTAGGTACAGTTCAATCAACATATTCCATTAGAACAGGTTTGAATTCAACTTTCTGTTCAAAGTATACTTTCAACCTGTACTCCTACGAATCTGATTTATCTTTAGGTCTTGATCTACTGAAATTTTCAACACTATCAAATAAACAGCAGCACCAGGTTCACAATGAAAAGAAACTTGATGAATTGCCATTGATTAATAATCGATTTACTAATAGCTTGGAGCAAAACGCCACGAAGCATCAGCTTCTTCCTCTACATCTTACTAACTCACAACTTAGTGCCACCCAATTGTCATCCCAGGAGCTGATGCCACTTTCACCAGAACGGATCTCACCAACTAAACAAAAGCAAGAAAGTTTTACGGTATTAAACGAAGAAGAACATGAGCAACTGATGAACAGCTTTATGAGCGTCAAGCCAGGCAGATGGATGATGGAAAACAATTCCAGACACTTCATTAACTCATTCAACCAAACAAATTTTGAATCTTGTTTTAAAGCAGCTACTAGTTTATCAAAACAGGATTTGAAAATCTCATGGGAGGGTAAATTCAGAGATTGGTTGTTGAGTTCAGGTGTCAGTATGAATTGTAATGAGACCGTTCCTAGAATTACTGGATACGGTGTGGAATTTCAATATTCCTCCTAATGTTTCATTTTAATTTTTTCTTGTTTATATTTTCTCCTTTTCTTTATGCCTCTTTTGTTGATTTCTTGTTTTCCCTTGATTATATATGATTTAATGAAGTTATTTTTAATGAATTAAGAATGGAGGTGGAAAAATGTATATTTAGAGGCAGTTGTACAGCAAAATTGAAAAGAACAAATGAAGTAAAATAAAATGACGAAAGGAAATTAATATACAATACAAAAGGGTGACAAAAAAGTACAATGTACGAGAAAGTATAAAATGCAAAACAATAGAGTAGACAAACAACAAAAAAAAACAATCACCAAGAAAAAAAGTAAATAAATGCATGCAAACCCCTTAATCAAAGTTACTCCATATCGTCATCTTCGTAAACTGAACCTTCTTTCTCGTCATATTCTTCTATCTCTTCATCAGAATCACTTAACACAACTGCTGTTTCCTTACTTTGGGAATCATTAATTTCACCATTTTTAACAGTAGATTTCTGTACTCTAAAAAACCGGCTAATTTCAGGCTGAGCTGTATTTGGTGACAATAAAGTGGTTGAGGTGGATGTAGATATTGTATTCCCATTCTTGTTATTTGGTGTCTGAGAATTTTGTTTGGCAAACAAGGAGATATGAGAAGGCTCAGATTCAGTCACTGAGGCAATATCCTTCAGAACACCAAAACTTTGCCCCTGCGTGACATCAGGTGTATAATCAGAAATATCAATAGGTGTTTCACTACCGTTTTCTAAAACAATTGGATTATGTACATTTGAAACAGTAAGCGGAAGAGGAGGAACAAAATCTGGGTTTTCAAATCTAATTTCATCTTCTTGAGCTTCCTCGAGATCTTCATCTTCATTATCAAAGTTGCCATTTGCTGTAACAGAACCTTCTTTTGAGAATATAACATCCTCAATAAATTTAGTGGTATTATCTTCATTGAAACTAGTTGCTTCATTCATCATGGTGCTATCTAATTGAAGTTTTTCATAAGCCATTTGTAAGATATTTTGTTCAATTGTTTTTTCACAAATTAATTTATAAACATGCACTTCTTTGGTTTGACCAACCCTATGTGCCCTATCCTCTGCTTGCTTGTCATCATGTGGATTAAAAGATTGATCAAAGATAATAACGTTGTTAGCCGCAACCAAGTTAATCCCAAAACCACCTGCTTTAGTACTCAATAAAAATACAGGAATATCTTTATCATTATAGAAGGTATCAATGATATTTTGTCTTTCATCGACAGATGTTGATCCATCCAATCTAACAAACTTGATTTGATTCATACTTAGAACTTTTTCCAAAATATCTAAAACCTGGGTAAACAATGAAAAAACTAACACCTTTTCTTTTTTTTTAAGAACCTGGTCAACAATTTCCATCAGTTTCTGAATCTTACCACTTTTCAAATATGCTTTTGGTTCCATATAATAACTACCTAGTTCACGTGAAAAATTGTGACAAAGGTCATTCAATTCAAAATCAGTCATGACAGACATATCTTCAAAAATATATTCTTCATTTGCATCAATGTATTGTGGTGCATGCATAATAGCTTTAGCCATTGAACGTAATTTTGGTTCATCGTAAAAGGTTCTGAATAATAACGGATGAATAGCAGCCTTACGTAAATACATAAGAACATTACCCACTGATTTGACTTTTGGAAAGGTCTTTATCTCTTCAGAAGATAGTTTTTTTCTTCTTTCTCTTTCTTTTCTAGCTTCATTTGCCTTAGCGAACTGTGATTTATATATTCTCTTCTGTAATGGAGTCATCTTGCAAATAACAATCTCTTGATGCTTTGCTGGTAGATCTTTGATTACTTCATCTTTCTTTCTTCTCAAGACAAAAGGAGCCATCATTGTTTTAGCTTTCCTGATAGCTTGCTGTGACAAAAGTGGATTGAAACTTTGATCTTCCTCATTGAAATCTTCTTTTGGTGAAGTTCTAGTTGATGCTTTTTGATCAAAAATAACTTGTAAATCTTCTTTTCTGTCATTGAAAACTCCAGGTAAAATAAATGACAATAGAGAAACTAATTCTCTTAAATTGTTTTGTAGAGGAGTACCAGTTAACAATAATCTAAAATGAGCAGATAATCTCATCAACTTTACATATCTTTCCGAATTGGAATTTTTTAACATATGGCCTTCATCATAAACAATAACATTGAACCTTCTACTTCTAAGGAACGATAGATCATATTTACTGCCAGTTGCTAAATTATAAGTAGTAACTAAGACATCATAATTGGTATCACTTTCCAATTCATATCTTATATCTTCCCTTTCGACTTGAGTACCATAGTATGGCCTGACATCTAATGATGGTGAAAACTTTTCAAATTCTCTTAACCAATTTTCTAATGTTGATGAGGGTACGATAATTAAATGGGGGCTTGGAACTTTCTTTTCTTTTAAATAAGATAAAAATGCAATAACTTGTAAAGTTTTACCTAAACCCATTTCATCAGCTAAAATACAAGACAGATTCTTCTGATATAATAAGTTCAACCAATTAACACCTACTTGTTGATAACCTTTCAGTTCAAAATCCTTAGATAATAATTTTGGTTTGTTTTTAAAATACCCAGTTGGTTGATTAAATCTTTTTATTGGACTGAAGTCGTCAGTTTTAGTTTTGGCTCTTGCTTGCTGCTTTGTAGTATAGAAATCTTCGTCATCTGAATTATCCGACTCATTATCACCAACTGGTACAATATCATCAAGTTTGTTAAGAGTTCTTGTGATATTAACATTATCATCTGAGTCTGCAGATTCGGATTCATTAGTTGGAATATTGACTTCGGAAACTTCTAATTCACCATCACCTTCAATTGTAACACCCCATTTTTTGATCTCCTTTGTAATCGTTCTACCATAATCATGACATTTTCTAATCAATGAATTGACAGCTTCATAACCTTTCAATTTGGTCAATGTTGTTTCAACAATTTTTTCACCGGTTGATTTTCTATTAGCTGGTCTCTTACCCTTACTTTTCTTATTAGGATTCTCAAACTGTGATTCTTCAATATCTTCCAAAAATTCATATGGTCTTTTATCAATAAATTGTTTTGCAATGGTCGGTGTGATACCCGCAACATCAACAATATCTCTAATATCTGCATTATTCAAAAATTTCAAAGTCTTCTGATCCATATCTAAGTCATCATTTTCACTATCACTGAACTCATCTTCAGATTCGTCACTTAATTCAATTGGTTCTATTTGGTCCTTTAGTGGGGCTATTTTTTTGTTTAAAATGCCACGTTTTAGTGAAATTCTTGATTTAATGTCAGACTCATCTTCTGATTTATCACTGTCCTCTTCTTCTTCTTCATCTTGACTTCTCAAACTTAGTTCAAGAGCTTTATTTATAGATCTAGAAGCAACATTACCACCTTCATCTTTGCTAATATTACTTATTTCCTTATTGAAATTGTTTGAAATCTCTCTGGTACCCTTTTTCAACCTTCTTTTCTTTGGTTTTTGGAACGCTGTAGCTAATGGATCGTCAGAACTATCGGACACAACTATTTCTTCAGTTTCACTGCTGTAGTGCCTTCTCTTTTTATATGGAGAATTAGTAGCCTTCTTACGATATCTATCAACTAAACGGCCATTCTTTTCCAATGTAACTTTGGAAGAAACAACATCAATTTCTTTAATTGGAGAGGAATCTAGCCTAATTTTAGGTTCGCTGTCACTATCATCAATGTCATCACTATCATCATTGATTCTAATTATTCTATTTCTTCTATTTAAATCTTTCTTAATACGATCAATAGCGCCTGATACAGAGGAAGATATTTTTAAAGAGCTCAAGAGTTCAGCAGGATTCACATGAGGAAATTTACTCCTTAGAATTTTTAAGTTTTTAGCAGATTCAATACCACTGATTCTATTGTCTTTTCTTGAGTTCAGTAATGAATTTTCACGTGGTTTATAAGAGAATTTTTCAGCAAGGCTAGCTAATCTTGGTGCTTGAGAGCCTCTAATAGGAGACGAATTCAAATCAGTACTATCAATGGATTTCTTATTTTTTATGAATGACCTTTTCAGTTGTAGTTTCTTTTGCTCCAGTCGGTTTTCATTTTCGTTTTTGAAGGGAGAAGACGATGGTACTTGGACACCAGATGAAGGTGTTTCTTTAATGAAATCGTCTTCAGACTCTGATTCGGAAGTAGAGAGTCTTATAATATCATTCTTTCCAAACAATTGTCTAGTAGAAGTCATCACAGTCAGATATCCTCGAAGGACTGTATTTGTTTTAGAGGAGTATTGAATTGTATGGTAAAATAAGAAAAGCTAGAAAAAATTGTTATGAATTATCAGAAGCCGGTTTATAAGTAAAAACGCGTCACAGAACAAAAGAATTCGAAAAATTTGGGACACGCTGAATGAAGAACAATCGATGTATGGTATTTCCGTTAACACGCTCTATACTAAATATGAGCTATCAGGTATTATCTTGTGGGTCCAATGGAAACTACCAGCTAGGTCAATTTCATGCTCAAGACTTGTCTAAATTAAACCCATCTGTTTTTAAGTTCGAGGACGGTTCAAATACTCGATTTCTCAGGTCTAAACCGGTCAAGATAGCGTGCGGTGGTAACCATACAGCAATACTATTTGAAAATGGTAATTTGTATACCACTGGATTAAACAATAAGCACCAGTTATTGAAGAAGAATGAGTCGGGAAAAGAGCATGGTGAAGTGTTTGAGAAAGTTGACTTTGGTGACACTAAATTCAAAGTAAAAGATGTAGTTGCAGGTTGGGAGTTCACAGTAATTGTTTCTACAACAGATCAAATATATGTTGCTGGTTATGGACCAAACGGTGAATTAGGTAATGGCAGGTTACTTTCTGATTGTTCTACCACTGGTAATTATTTTCTGAAATTATATATTCCCAATTCAAGTGGTATTAGAAAATTAAAGTCTTCCATTCATTCTACTATTGTTCAATTTAATGATGGTGAATTATGGTGTTGGGGAAATAACAAGAAGGGCCAATTAATTGATTTGAAAGATAATAAGCAATTGAAATTATTATGGGAACCAGTTAAGATCATTGAATTTGGGAGATCAGAAGTTGTTGACTTTGGCTTAGGTAGAGATTTTACTATTTTTGTTATCAGAGATCATGATCAAACATTACAATTTAAATTTAAAGGTAAAGATAATTTTAGTATATTAGCCGACTTGAAAAAGATCAAACTGAATGGGCAATTAGAATATTTAACGATGTGGTCTTCTATTCATCTAATTGATTCAATTAGCGTTACATCTGTAGGCAATGGTTCACATGGTCAGTTGTTTCCTAGTAATGATTCTGGATTAAATAAAAAACTAGTAAAAACAGGAAGTGAGCATGGACTAATACTTACAGAAGAAAATCAAGTTTATGCCTGGGGTTGGGGAGAACATGGAAATTGTGGAATCCACTCACACAAAGAAAAATCTCAAGATGTCACATTTAACTACCTCAACCCACTCTACAAGCCACCAGTTTCAATACAAGTATTGAATTTATTTGGAGGATGTGCAACATCATGGATCATCACCCAAGTTAATACTACAGATTATAAATAAAGCAATGTTACATAGCTTCTTCCCCATATTCATCTATGTCTCTAATCCCAAATTAGAAATGCAAGATGGGATATCGTCACGAAAGATGGAAAATATGTGCTATGGAGTTTTATCTAGGATAGTTGTATCGATGAACTAGAAATTAATTTTATGGTTATGGATGTTTAATGAGATCAACCAGAGGTTGAACTCCATCCAAAATTGAAAAATTGTCTCTAATCCATCTTCTTTGCTACCCATTGTTATATGTTCTATATACCAACATGCGATGAAACCTTTCATCTATCATGTATAGAAAGCTGATATATAGTTAACCTTTATATTAATTACTTGTTTGTAAGTAGAAAAAGAAAAGTGATTGAACTTTGAATTTTGAACTTCGCTTAACTCAAACCAAGAAAATTTGCAGCCGCTTTGGTAGTTTACATTAGTGACACGTTATATGAATCGGCAGAGAAGGCTTTAATTTAATTTGAAATACTCATAAATGAGAGAACCAATGCAAAGAAAAGAAGGTCATATAATCTTAGAAGTCTTAATAATACAAATGACTAAACATAAATACAAAAATCAAAAAAGTCAATTAATATTCCGTTCTATCTGGAAATCTGTCTTTGTTCTTGAGAAAATCAGGGAATAAGTCATCTTCATCGTCTCTATATCCTCTTGGCGGATCCCTACAATCTCTAGTACTTCTATTTCTTCTATTACCACCATTACGCTCATTGCCATAGTATTTCCCCCCCCTTCTGTTGTTTCTGTAAGTACCACCTCTACCACCACTATTGTATAATCTATCGTCTCTTGATGATCTGTATCTATCGAATTTATCAGATTTCCACTTTTCTTTGTAGGCTTCCGATTTCCTCTCTGGTTTTTGAATGCTGTCAATATTATCGACTTTATCATAACCGAATATACCATGCTGATCGCCAGCGTGTGGGGGAGGGGCAGGAGTATAGCTGCTACCAAGGTTATCAGGAATCAAATCATCTTCCAAATTAGCACCAGCTGAGATTTGTTCACCTGTGATAAGATCCTCAGAACCTCTGTTATTGGAGTAATCTCTTCTTCTTGTTTGTCTAGCTTTTAATAATCTTTGTTCTCTACCAGGTTCACCATGAACTAAATAATATCTTGAATAATCCTTTGCATTTTTAATCTTTCTATCACCCCACAAACTTTGTCTTATTGATAATTTAACTTCCTCCTTTATTGTAGATTCACCAGTAGTGGTATTCTCACTTTTGTATGGTTGTGCTGGCCTTTCTTGTAAACTGGGAATTTGTGAAAGATCGACTGGTTGGTCACCTTCAGTTTCGACATATGATAACATCGCTAAAGCTTCAATTGCACCTTCTTCAGATTCAAATATTATATTAATTGATTCATCATTGACCCATTCTAATTTATAGTTGAATCTAGCATACTTTTCACGATCATTGAAAGCATAATTTGGTTTCACAATCGAGTCAACGTATAGTTTTATAGCTTTAGTATCCAATTCATCGACACCTTTCAACAACAAACAACCCAGTCTTGGATCATTCAAATCATGTGTTCCAGGCTCTTTTTCAATTGAAATATCTGAATTTCCAAAACGTGAAACTAATTCACCTCCAGTCACTGTAGTAGTTGGTTGCAGTAATGAGTCCGACTGAGGCAATTCTTGACCTTGTCCATAAGGTGGAAGATTGGATTCAACAGCAGATTCTTCTATGTCCATATGCACATCCATATCTTCATTGCTGGACACTATTTGATCTTGAAAAGGATTAGACATATTTAGAGTAAATGTGTTTAAGGAACCTTCTGCGTTCTTGAATACAATCATACTAATGTTGGGTAGGCTTTCCCATATCAACACGATTTCACTGAGCTCAAAATATAAATCTGGTGCACGGAGGTATTAGTTTACAAGCAATAAAACAAAAGTCTAATCTATTTTATTATAAATAAAGAAGATAAACACTAATATACACAGAGGAACCAGTAAAGATAAAATTAATTAATTAAGTTTTATTTCATTTCCACATCAGCATCTTTTTCGTTTTCGTTTTCTTTTTCTTTCTCTTCACCAACAGCACTCCCTTCTAAATTTTCTCCAATCCATAAAACATTATTACATCTAACAAACAATTCATCACCTAAATCAGTGATGGAATCTTCACCAGTCTTGGTGTTATCTATCTCCTTAACATCCTTGTCCAGTAATAAGTTCATGTAGTTGTCCACACTTAGTAGCTTTCCTTGATATTCGATGTTGTTGAATTTAAGTTTCACTATCACTTGTTTTTCAATCAATGATTGTAAGTAAGGTTTGGGGTTAATCGGTTGGAATGACATATTTCGATTGTGTATTACAGTTATCCAGACGAGTGGGATAAGCTTATAGAACGAAGACTTAGAAGCTAGAAATCTACACTGTCTCTCTTTCTCTCTCACAAACTCGAATTGAGATCTCGGTTCAGAAAAATGAGAAGCATTTGGCAAAAGTGTAATTCTAAATAATATGCATATCATAATATTTGTTGTAATAACTGACCAGTAAAAATAAGCGCAATCATGTACTTTACAGATGATTTATTTACATTCGTGATTAATATCACGTGAATATCATAAAAAATTAAACCAAGTACTTCAATACAATACTAAGGATCCAAAGTTAGACTTTTTATGATTCTAATTTTCAGGTAATGCAAGTTAAATAAATATAAAGTGAAACAAAAGACACCAATTTATTTGGGAAAGTTCTGGTAGTCAGTTTTTAAGTTACAATTAATTGTAGCGACTCATGTCTGAACTAAGAGCGTCGATTGGCGCCACCTTAAAAAAATCTGAAAATTTTGTGTGTTTTCAGTCAAATTAATTTCCAAATATCAACAAGGATGCCAAATTTTAATAAATCTGTAACAATTCAAACAATACTTCATAATATCCCTGTGAATATATATATTACTGTGTTTTACACTTTAGTTTTGAATTTAACTTTCTTTACTGTTGCTAACAAACAGTCAGTTTCAAACCCACAATCATCTATCTTGTTTTTATCGTCGCAAAATCAATTCCCATCGACTTTGATCTATCATTATTTAAATATCATATAAACTCAAGATGACTAAAGTGGTAGTTGGACCACCATCAGAATTGCCATTATCAACTAAGACGCAATCCCCAAAATCTTATTTATTCACGTCAATCATTAAATTAAATTTGGGAGAACAAGCTGCTTATGTTTTTGCTACTTTATTAACTTATGATAGATTGAGCTTGTCTCAATTGGCAACATACACCAAAATGAAACCTTCGGTGTTAAAAAAGATTTTGGTTTCTTTGATTCAATTAGGTTGTGCCGTTTATTATAAAGAAACACATTATTTAACTGGTAAATCTCAAGTGTTGTACTATCCTAATGATACAGGTTGTTGGAAATTAGTTTATGCTGGTGATATAATCAGCTCCATAAAGAAAGATTATAATAATGATATATATGCCACAATCATTCAGAATGTTTTAACTTCTGGCCATGTTACAATCGGTGAATACATTCAGGGTTTGACTAAAAAAACGCAAATTGAAGACATTGAAAAAGCATTTTCCGGATTGGTAAAGGAAAAATGGTTAATTCCAATCAATGAAATACATTTCCAAAACAAATTTGATATTTTCAATCAAATATACCAACAAAAAATGAGACAATTCAATGCTGAAAGTGCTGGTAAATTAACATCACAATCAAAAAAAATTACTGCTGTTAAAGAACAAACAAGAGATAAATACTTACAAGTTCTGAACAATGAGGAATTATTAATGAAATTGTACACAAATTCAAAACATGATGATGCTTATTATCAAAGGATCAATCAAAAATTGCCATTAACTTTCAACTTTGATAGATTCTTGAGAAAGTTAAGAACAGTCCATTTAGCCAGTGAAGCCTTGCATAGAGTTGGCGAGATTTCATCTAAAATTTACGCACTGGTTTTAAATAAGTTAGAATCAAAATCATTATCACCAATCCCATCTGATGTTCAATTGGAAACTTTCTTAGCCAACGTTGGCCAAACTACAATTGGATTAGATCCTCAGTTATTCAATGATCTGAAAAAAAGATTAGAGTTAAAAGATCAGGAGCGTGGATTCAATATCAATGCAAATGATATTTTCAAAGAATTAAATTCTCAATCTGGCAAAAAGCTGAGAATTCATGAAAGTGACTTGTTAGACACTGTCATTGATCCTACAGCTGACACGGCGTCTCTGAAGAGAAAAGCAGATAGTGAAGGTAAGAATCCTTCCAAAAAAGTGAAATTAGAAATAATGGAATCTTTAATTAATAATAGTAGGGATGTGCATGATAATGGTAATGGATTTGCAAATAGTATCAATGGTGGTGCTTCAAATAGCCCAGCCAATGATCAGAGGATCGTAACATTGATTAATCAACATTTAAAATTGTTATCATTGGATCCAAAAGTTCCATTTTTAAAAGAGACGAACCCTGGCTCATACTATGTCCCGTTCACTGAGTTGCAACCAGTTTTTACAAGACATTCATTCAAACAATACGTTAAAAATTTATTTGGCCCAGACACATTAAGATTGATTAATTGCATGGAGGAGAAAAGGTTAATCGATGAAAAATCATTAAGTAAAAAAGTTTTAATGAAAGAAAGTCAAATAAGGTCAATTCTAGCAAAATTACAAATGTTTCAGATTGTTGAGGTTCAAGAAATTCCAAAAACTAACGACAGATCAGCTACAAGATCTTTTTTTGCATTCAGATTTAAGTATGAAAAAGCAGTTTCAATTTTCAAAGGTTCTTTGATTTATAACATGGCTCAAGTTTTAGAAAACCTGGAAGGCGGTAAACTAGAAAATAAGATTTTGTTAGATAAAATCAGTAGACACGACGTTAAAGGTAATGAACACAAATTCTTGTTAACTTCTGAATTAATTCAGTTAAAGAAATACTATGATTTTGAAAAATTAAGTTTGGCTAAAATGTCTAGATTAAGATCCGGTGTTGAAATCTTTGAATTCTTGCACGGTTTGTAATATTTATTTTTTTTTGCTTAATTTCTTTTTCTTGTATTGTATTGTTTTTTTTCTTTCCTCTTTCGATTCTGCATAAATTATATAAAGTATTATTAATCATTATTATTAATGGATTGGTTTTTATCACTCGTTAGATCACTTACTATTTGTTGCTAATATAATTTATTTTTGAAAGAAAAACATAATAGAAATAATATTATATTCAGCCATTAATGTTAACATTTTAAAATGTGAAGAAGTAAAGCAAAAAAAATAATATAATTATGACGGAAAGCATGTAAAATTGTATACATGAGATTAATATAAAATGAATGAAGATATAGATAAGTTCTTTAGAAAGTCAAGAAAAAAATAAACAAAAAGGAATAAAGGTACCAATCAAGCATAATAACTGATATCTTCTGTCATATGCACTAATTTCCTCTGAAACTATAAATTAACACCCAGTATCAGAAATAGCATATGCAAACTTAGTAATATAACATTGGCCAAAAAAAAAAGGAATACAAGAAAAGCAAAGCCCAAAATGATAAGTAAAATTTGCAATAATGGATATATAGTAAAATAATAATGGCATTCAAAAATCTGCAAGTAATAATAATAATAATAATAATAATAATAATAATAATAATAATAATAATAATAATAATAATAATAATAACAATAATAATAAGTTGCAATTAATTGTGTACTAATGTTATTAATAAGTTTAACTGTGGGTAATGATTACATAACAAGAAATAGAAGAACCAAATCTAAATTAATCTTCTTTTTTCCCCTATTTTAAAAATAACTCACTCAATATTCCAAATTATTCTTAGCTAAAGTCATATCACTCATAGCAAATAACAATTCGTCCTCGTCATCTTCATTATGGTGAGCCTGGCTTCCAGAATATGTTGTTCCAGTTGAAGATCTTTGTTGCTGATGAAGTTGGATTAATTGATTTCTCTCACGCGATAACGTGGAATTGTTAGAAGAAATGTTCTGTTTTTCAGCAGCATTGGTAATTTTCAATAAAGTATCTTTATCATATCTCCCTGTTTCATTCAACAGCTGTTCTTCTTCATCGTCATCTTCATCAGATTCAAATACTCGCTCATTAAATGACCTCAATTTCAGCAATTCTGGATCAATAAGTTTATTTCTCGGTGATGAATGATGAGCGGGTGACTCAGAGGTGTGAGATTTACTTGTAATTAAAGATCTAGGAGCAGGGGAACTGCGTACACTTTGTGCAATTGGGGATGTAATATCGGAGTGTTGATATGATCCAGATAAAGACCGAGGCTGATTTCGATTGGTAGAATTTTCAATAGCTTCTGAAATAGATGGAATATTGATATGACTTGCTGTTGATGCTGTAGATGATCTTCTTTTTAAGTATGTTAAAGCTGTTTGAGTGTTAGGAGATACAGAGAACCGGTTAGCATGACTATGAGCTGGTGTCAGTACCACACTGGATGGAGCCGGTGCTTTCAGTATCTGCGAAGATGGAGAATATGTAGATGACATTGAGCCTCTTCTACTGGATTGTGAAACACTGAAATTCTTTTTCACTGGAACTTCTCTTTGTAACTGTAATTGAAGAGAAGCTGTCAAAGATGGTTGGTAACCAGTATCTGGATTGCTTTCATTACTTCTAGAAGGAGCTATTGATCCTGCTTCATAGGTTAAAAAATCATTTGTCTTTTTCATAGTCTTGAAATTATTCAGACTTTCTTCATACAGAGAAGTTGTGTGAGAAGAAAATCTTAAATCTGGTCTAGAGTCAATTAATTTCATAAAGGAATCAATATCATCATCAATGTACAGCGAGTTTGTTGGATCTGGAGGAGAGCCTGAAAATGATTTGTTTATGTTTCTAAAATTTTGTAATATTGGATTAGAGAGAACATGGCTATCAATACTGTTGTGACGGCTGGAATTTCTAAATCTGGAACCAAATGAAGAAGCAAATTTTGAAGACGTTGAAACCATTGGTTGGCTATAAGGTGTTCCTTCGGCATTTATTAACCTTTCAGCACTTCCACTGCCAACGTAATAGTTGTTTGTAGAACTTATTGATTTTGGTAATGATTCACGATGTTGTCTCAAAGTGGCTGCCAGTGAAGCAGTTGAATTTGTTTTGCTAACAGTAACTGGAATAGGTTTGGAGGTGCTATATGATGAAGTAGGGGGCTGCTGTACCTGTAGCTGCAGTAATGAAGAATTCAGTGGAGGCGGTGAAGCTGATGAAGCTAAAGAACCAGCCTTAAATAACGAAATGGATCTAGTAGATGATCTTCTTCTCGGAGAATTGCTTCCAAAAATTCCAGTGGTGGCAGAAATTCTGTGTTTATGATGGTCAATAGGAGATGGACTTCTGAGCGTTTTATCTGTAGTTTCTATTGGCGCTGGTTCTGAACCACGTAAGTTCTCTAACATAAACTGAGAAGATAATAACTCTTCGTTATCATTTATTTGGAAATTGCAATTATTTCTGTAAGATACAGATAACTTCAAAGCACCTATGGGAGTTAAAATAGGTTCTAGAACTCTTGATTTTAAATGCTCTTGGATATGTTCATGTTCCAGAATCTTCTTACTTAGCCCTATTCTACCTTTGGACATAATCGGCTTAGACCCATCTAACACTTTGGACTTCACTATCACCGGGGCACTATTCTTAAATTTGGAATTCATTATATTATCTTTTAATTTATATGAAGGTAACAATCTTACAAGTGTATCTAGCACTCTCATCATAACTATTACTTTTTTGTATATGCTAGCCAACTCCAAGTTATCGTTATCGAAAGCATGCAGATCAAATTCAACTAACCATCTCTCTAAAACAATTTCAGTTTTCTTTGCTGTTTTAACTATCGTATCATCTAACATCAGGGTTTGATTTGCATCTAAACCTCTTATGTCCAACACCGTTTCGATGATGAGAGGAGGTAGCTTGAGTATATTTTTAGATTTCCATAGGAGTAATTCATCCTTAGGGACATAATTATCAATAAATTCTAAATTAAACCATTTGTTAGTCTTAGCTGCCACTGATTGGTAAGCCTGAGATGATAGATTGTACTCTTTAGGTGATGATGCTACTGCTCTTGCATTCACAATGATGTGAGCCGACTTGATAAAAAAGTTTTGTATCATCTGAGATAGCTTCTCAGTCTGATTTTCATTGAAAAGTCTTGACTGCATTCTAGTTTGAGTTATTTATTGAGTACTAGAGGTGTGGTATATATGTATTGGTTCCTAGATCACTTTAAGAGTCGCAGGCGTATCACTCATATAGAATAGGTGGCGACCAGGGTGAACGTAACAGACAGTAATTTTCTCAGCTAGAAATTATGGTTTGTGAAACTGTATTAGTAACTAGAAAAGAACAGTTAACTGGAGGGATGGTGGCTTGTGTGATTGTGATGGAGTTTGCGACTGTGACTAATTCCACCAAATCAGAAAGAGTCAGTTTCTCAGAAGAGTTGATAAACAAACACTTTCTTATCGTAATCGAGAAGCGAATACACTAATCAGTAAGCGGCATTGTGGCGCTATTAGGCTTAGTGGCTTGCTTTTCAATTAATTCAATTAAAACAATTTGTCTCTACAATAATCAATCCTTATACATTATACATTACAAACAACCCTGTAAAGCTAATAATCCCTGTATATTTCCAGGTTGCAAAAACAGTCCACGCTGGATTTCTCTCAAGTTTCCAGAGGAAATATATGCGTTACTCACCTCCCTAGCATCCACTTTACTGGAGTTCAACGTAACACTTTTAGACATACGATTAGACAAATTCTTCCAGATATCATATTCTCCTGGGAACAAAAATGCTTGCCTTTGCCACACTTGGTCTTCTGCGCCTGGTCCTAGTTTTTTGTTAATTTGGTCCAGTAAAAATGGAACACTATGATTCTTATCTTGAGCAATAGATTCAATTGGCAAGGACTTCAACTCTTCCTTGATTGCAGGCAAATAGTTCTCTAGTTTCTCAACAACTGAAATTGAGGCTAGTGTTAATGCAATAACTAATGAACTACCATAATCTTCAATATTTTGGAATAATTCTTCAATAGCGGCCTGTTTGGTCTCGACTTCATCATAAGCGTACAAGACCTGAGCAATCAAAACAACAACTCTCTTAGCATCAGGGGAAATTTCTAAAATTTTCTTGAATTCAACTAATGAATCTTCAAAACTATTCCTGAAGTAGAATGATAATCCAGTAACTGCTAACGATGATAAAATACATCTCTGAACAGCTTCGGTTAAATCATCAATTTCATTTAAGATATCAACACTCAACTTGGCTGCCTCAATTGCGTCATCATAATTTTCAATACCTAAGAATAATCTCGCTAATTGAGATTTGGCTAATGCAAAATGAATCAATATAGTTTCGTCTTCTGTTTTTTCGTACTTAGATTCTAATAATGAACATAATTGTGTGGATAATTCGATACCTCTTTCAAAATCGTGAATCCTTTCAATAAGTAATAGACCTATAGTTAGAGCTAACTGATCATTAGGACTATACTTCAAATAGTTTAGAATTGCAAAAGTGGCAACATTTAGTTGTTGACCAGTTTCTAAGTCACTTTCATTAAGATTCTTACCGATCACTTTTCTGACAATAGACCTAGCATACATCAACATAGTTAAAGGTTTGGAACCTCTGGAAATTACGTAGGAATGGGTGTACAAATGATCAGCTTGTGGGATATCACCGCTGGCATCAGCTAGTAAGGCCTGGCCAGCCCAAGCAGTGGAAGAATTTGGCGAAATTGATCGACTTCTTATAAAACATTGTTTAGCTATTTCTAAATCACCACAATTCAAATATAAAACAGCAAGATTGGTCCAAATTTCACCATCTTTTGGGGCTAATGAAGAGGCTTTAATGAAACAATGTTGAGAAACTTTGACATTTTTGGTTAGTGAAGCGTTACCTAGAGCAACCCAAAATTCAGCATTACTACTTTCCAATTGAATGGCCTTCTTTAAAATCTTTAGAGAACAATCTCTAAATGCCGAAATATCCAATATTTTAAACACTTCTAAGTAACAAACACCCAAATTATAGATAACAGAGGCTCTCAATGGCTTTGCTGAGTTAGCAGGTAGGCAGGACGCTCCAATCGTACTGAATCTTAACAAATAATAGCATAAAATTTCCTCGAATTTCTTTTTCTTTTTTAATTCATTCAAATTATAGTTCACAGATGGGTCCATTGTTGAAATCTCGTGTAATAATACCTCATGGGAAGTTGGTTCAAATGCAGTTCTCAAAATATCATCCAATACAGAGAAAGTAATTTTAGAGGTGTGAGAGCCAACACCTAAAATAATAGTCAATAAGTCGCATAAAGATTTCCAAAGTTTAGGAGAATTCGGTTGAAGTTGTGCACCTTGTTTGAAAATACTTAAAGCAAATTCTGCTGTTTCGTATGAGCCACCAATGAAACCACCCTGAACTTCAGATTCCAATTTAGCAACTAAAGTTTCAAATAATTTAGTAATAACACAAACTTCATTAGGTCTAGCTCCATTTAATAATTTATTTAAAAGTTGAATACTCTCCTGATAGTCACCCATGGAACTTTGAACAACAGCCAGTAAGTAAGCAGCGTGCCAACTATTAGAATCTAATTCCAAAGCATGAGTGAAAACCCTTAAGGAAGCTTCAAATCTGCCTCTAGCCAAATATGATTCTCCTAAACCAATCCAAGACTCCAAGTCTACAGGATTTCTACGTAAAGCATTTTGAAAATGTTCAATTGCCTTAGCATCGTCTTGCTTCTCCAATGCTGAACAAGCCAGCATTCTATATGGCCATGAATTATCTTCAGTAAGAACTGATAAAACTCTCTTGGCTTTATCTGATTCAACGACTCTTGAACAAATTATATTAACCATTTCCCAATCACCTCTTTTACTAAAATCTTTAACTAATTCTCTTGACGCTAACACTTCACCAGCATCTAATTCAAATGCCTTATAAAAACACTTCAAAGCACGATCCTTCTTATCATAATAATTTAAATATAACTTACCTAAGGATGAATAAGCTTGTGCATTTGAAGAAGACTGTTTTAAAGAAGCAATCAAATTGTCAAAAGATAACTTAGTGTATTCCGTTATTTTACCCTCATCAATCTGGTCTTTCTCTAATTGTATTAAATAAGATTCAGCGATTCTCCATAAAATAAGAGATCTAATTTCAAATGAGCTCAGAGCTGTTCCTAAGACCTTAGAATATGCAGTCCTCAGATCTTCTCTACCTTGATCAAATTTACCTAAATGCACACCACACCAACCAAACTCTTGTAAAGCTTCATAGTTCTCTGGATATTCTTCAACAACACCGCGTAATAACATTTCAGCTTGTCTAAAGTCTGACTTTTCCATTAAAATTAAACCTTTACCAATTTTTGCTTTAACATTTATCTTATCAATCTGTAAAACGGTATCATAGAACTTTAAAGCTTTAGGGAAATTCTTTGGAGCCTCATGATATGTGTAAATGATAGCCAACGATAAAGCTGCTTCTTTTCTAGTATTAGAAAAATTTCTAGTTGTAAACATAGAGTCTTTTGAAAGTAATGAGAATTGATGGATTGAATAATCCAGTGCAGTGGTATATTCTTTTAAATGAACAAAAACATCAATAATTATTCGATTAGCTAATAAAGAGCTCTTGCATTCTTGAATGCTTTGAATCATGAAATCCAAAACTTGATTTGCTGGCATCCGTTCTAGCCCCTTCGCAACAATGTTGTCAAAATTATTATCGTCTTGGCCACCATCCAATTCAAGCATTTCATCGTCAACCTTTTGTGATGATCTAGTTATAGGTTTCTTCTCTTCCACTGGTAATTCGAATTTTATTTTCTTTGATTTATCAGTTTTCAGATAATTAATTACTTGTTTTAACTCGTAAGGAGAGCTTTCAGACAAAATAAAAGCATATAAAATGCCACCTAAACCAACGTTACCGAATGTTTTGATATAATCAGTGACAATACCCAACTCCAAATCCGAAAGTTTTTCAGGATCTAACCAGTTCAAATATAAATCCCATGCAAATTTGCATGGAGTTTTCACAAGTACCATATCTGAAGCTGTATTAAAAACTTCGTTACTTAATTTCGTTTTTTGTGTTTTTGGAGCAACCTTTAATAGCTCATATTTATATTTCAAATACCTCTCTTCATGATCTCTTCTTCTATCATCGTCATTTTCTATATTAATGAGTGTTTCATATAATTTCGGAACTTTAGAGGTTGCATAGTGTTTCCAAGCAATAGCATCTACTTTATTTTTGTTTGCTTCAGTTAGTCTTCTAGGCATAGACATTTTGGCTTTTCTAAGTTCTCTATCCATCGCAACCTTTTCTTTCTTGGAAATTAATGAGATGTATAGTTCTAAGGAAATACATGGATCGCCCATCATAGCACCAACTAAATCGCCTAATTCAGATAGACCTGGAATAGTATTTTCTAAGTAAACTAGGTTGAAAGTTTCGCCACTATTATTAAACTTCTTTTTATATTCTCTTAATAGATCGATAACTGGAGTTAAATTATTATGATTTTTCTCTAACGCTGTAGCCAAACCTAGTAAATCGTGAAAAACCTGTTTATAATCAGATCTAAACCTAGTTATGGAGACCAAACCTTTCCAACACAAAGGATCATCTGGATTTATTTCAGTTGCTTTAACAAAGCATTTCATTGCATCATCAGTTTGTCTCAAATCGCTTAATGCTTTACCTTTATACATGTATGCAAAGTAACTATTTGAGTCAAAATCATCTATTACTTTATCACAGAGGTAAATAACATCATCCAATTTGTTCTGTTGGAGGGCCTTTTTTGCTTGTTTTAGTAAGGACTTTTCAGTAATCATCTTCTAGATGAGTATATTAATTTAAGAGATCACTTCGAAAGGTCAAGTAAATCTTGTGTTCAGTCTTCGATCCCTTCACGTACCGATGACACTGTAAAGACTCCATTTTAATTTTGGCCTCAAAAATCACTTGGTGGTGCATGGTTGTTTGGGTTTTTGCCGCAACGCCGGTAAGCTAATTTGATAAGTACTCACATATAATCTTCTGAAAAAAAAATAGATATATATACACCCTAAGCCTTTATACCAAATAACACACATTAACAACCTGTTATTCTTCACACTGCCGATTATAAGCATATATGGCAACTTTCGGGAAACGCTCTCGGGACGAGGTAACTTCAGAAAACTCCGACCTCCAATTAGATACAGTATTAAAAGCTCAAAAGCAAACTCCTTCTATATTCAGCTCACCGTCATCAGATAGATCAAGCAGGACATCAAAAAACTCATCAGCTGCATCATCAAGATCCAGTTCCCCTTCAAGGCCAAAACGATATGTATGTACATTTAATGGATGTGGCAAGGCATATTCACGACCTTCGGTGCTGGAACAACACCAAAGAGCACACACAAATACAAGACCTTTCAAATGTACGTCCCCTGGTTGTAACGAGTCATTCACTAGAAAAGACCATTTACAAAGACATCAACTAAAGCACATACCAGAAGAAGATAAACCTTACCATTGCTCGATATGTGCTAAAGGTGTCAATTCCCAACAACATTTGAAAAGACATGAAAAGACTCATTACAAATCATTTGTTTGTAATTATGAAGGTTGTAAAGAATCTTTTTTCAAACATCAGTCTTTGAAAGCTCACATTAATTCAATTCATAATTCTGAAAGGTTGAAATGTCCTCATTGTGGTAAAAAATTTGCAAGACCAGGTAAATTAACTGATCATATAGATAAGAATCATGGATCAGAAAGGTCAAAGTTGGTTTGTGACTTTCAAGGTTGCTATAAGGATTTCAAAAATTGGTCTGCCCTACAGCTACACGTCAAGACTGAACACCCTAAATTATCCTGTGTAACTTGTGGCAAAAAATGTGTGGGTCCTTCTGGCTTAGCTAACCATATGAAAATTCATGATGAAGCTACCGTCATCAAAATCTGGAGATGTTTCCATTGTACTGGCAAATATTCAAAAAAAGAAGATCTACTTCATCACTATAAGAATAATCACCCATCTGTTAAACTTCCCGAAATTTTGGTGAAGCAACCTTCTCAAGTAGTATCTACTGATGAAGGGAAAGTTGAAGAGTCATTAGGTGGTTTAACTAAAGCATCCGATAAAGAGGAAGAATCAAATGGACTGGGTTTTCCAGTGACTCAGCGACTCCGTACCTCATTTAAGAAGGATTTTGCCAAAGGAAAAATTAAGTCAGCTTTAGAACTTGTCATTGGAAATGTAGAATCAGAAAGGCTTGGATGTATTTATACCAATTGCTATAGAACTTTTAGAAGACAATATGATTTGGATAGACATCTTGCATGGCATGAGAAGCAAGATGTAGAGATAGACAAAAGACTGAAGGACCTTTATGGTGACGACGTGTTTAGTAATCAGATCAAAGGAGATGAATAATTACCCTTCTCCCCGCTGAGGTTTTGGGTTATATGTTAGATTAATTTAGTGTAATTTTGTAATTTTGTAATTTTATGTTATCAATTAAAAGATTTATTTAACAGAGGATTACCTTTCAACTATATGAGTGATATGGTTTGTTCTTGCGAAAGTTGTACTTACAAGAATAAAAAGTTATTTTGTCCATCGAGTCCTTCAACCATGGTTCTAGATAGTTTAATAATACGTTTTCTTTAGATTGAAGATTTAGCAGTACTCAGAGAAGATGACTCGGTTGCATAACAGTTATCCAAAAAATGTGTCAACAAATTGAGATGTGCAAGTCAGATCTCGAACGCAGTGGACCAGCAAAAATTAAATGTTATTTAATACTCTGTGTGTTTCAAATAATGAAGTTCATGCATATAAAGATAGCATATAACAACAACTTCTGCTCCTGATTATTTTATTAGTATTATAGCTGTATTTATACATAGATTCTATTGATTTAAACTTTATCTTGAAAGTGGTACCTGCCATACCTGAAACTCGCTAAAAGTATGTCGACCCAACCTAAGAAAGAAGATTCTGCTCATCAACCGGTTCTCTCAGCTTCAGAAAGATTGAAGAAGTTAAAGCAATTGAAAGCACTAAAAAATTCTACCAAAGCAGAGAATAGAAAAGATTTACACAAAGAGTATGAAAAGAAGAAAACTGATCAGAAAATGTTGGAGAAGTTCAATGAGAGGCAAGAAAGAGCTCAAGACGAATCAGACCAACTTGAATTGAAATCTAAAGGAATTAATTATGAAAGACTGAAAAATTTGAACTATACAATAGAAGATGATGAAAAAATGGAATACAAAACTAAAACTAACACTAAAACTAACGATCGAAAGGAGTTTCAAAATTATAATCAACTTGCGGAACAAACATACCTAAAGAAGTTAAAAAAGATAGAGAAATTATCAGACAATGATTATAACAAACAAAAACAAGCTTATAATTACTTGAAATCTAAGGGAAATTTGACAGAACCTGAAATAATTTCCAGGTTGACAGACAAAAAGATGTTGGACAAGCTAATTGTCGAACTGAAACAACAAGATCGAAAAGCATACAAGAAAAGAAAAATGAAACTTAATGATGAAGGTATTGATATTGGTTTTATTAATGATAAGAACAAACAATTTAATAATAAATTGAATAGACATTATGACAAATACTTAACTGACTTACATGATAACATTAAAAGAGGAGGTTCTACTTGAATTTTGATTGGATAATAATGATTCAATACTCTGGATAGTTAATTAAAAGGTCAAATATTACCAATAATTCCTGCAGATGAATATAGAAGATTCAAAGGAACTAAATTATATGTCCTCACAGAAGTTGATGTCATTAAACTTTAACCACGAGCGACCAATGTGATTTTTATAATAATAAAATTCAATTGATGGATAAATTCCAGATTTTCATATACTTAATAATTAGTATTTCAATCCAGCTAGAGTAAACTATCCCAGCCTTGCAATTCATATTTTGTTTTCTTTTAAAAAAAGTTTAAATAGAATTTCTAAAAAAACAAATCATTTTCCCGTTCAAGGCATACATAATTCCATGAAATAAATCAAATATATTTTAATCTTCTTTTCAATTCTTAAATGTCGTCATACTTTTCTAGATATATAATTAGTCTATTTGTCTTTTAAAGATATTTTCACGCTTTACCTAGTTACTTTTATTTGTTCTATTCTCTTCTGCTACCACAAGATAATTATATAGATATATAATTATAATTAAAATATTTATACCAACTGAACTATCATTTTTTTTCTAACAAAGATATATATCTCTATCCTGGTATGAATTTTATAGCTCATCTCATCGCGTCCACCAATTCTCAATCACGGAATTAATTGTACATATTTTTATCATTCCTGCGTAACTTCCGATCCAGTGCGGCTCGCCCGATGACGAATAGCAAGTTTCCTGTTTTGTCTGCCTTAGTGAATACTAGTTTCATAATTTTAATTTTGGTTGTCTATAAAGTATTTAGGTGATAGGTCAATTAAATTTTTATCATGGCAGATCTTTCTCCGGTTTATCCCAATTACTAATCTCGTGTTCTTAGATATAATTGATGCATGATTGGGTTAAAATAATTATAACTACAACTATATTACTACCTTCATTTTGGTCAAAGGAAGCAATAGTAAGACAGTTTAATTATAATAATAGAAGAAGCTAAAAGGTTAAAAAATAAAAGGAAGTTAAAAGAAAGCATAGACATAGTAATTGATGCAAAGATGAAAAGATAAGTGTTCAAAACAATTAGGAAATTAAGAGTTCAAGAAGTGAAATAAAGCGATATATACATATATATATATATATAAAGTAAGCAAGTATATAAATAAGTAAAATGTAATAGTATTATTACAACAGGAAATGGAACAAAAGAAACCCAAAGCAAAGGTAAAGCAAGAAAGAAAAAAGTATTATGAAAAAAAAAGCACAGCTCTTTGCGTATTCAAAACTTTCAATGATTTATAATAAATTAAAGCCAATAAAATAGTCATAGTAAAAGAAGCAAATGGTCATTATGGCATAGTGTATTCTTATAAATGTAATTTGTGGAAGGAGAAACATAAAAATACATGAAATGGTGTGATTGATAAAAGGGACAAAAAAATAAAAGATTTATTCAATGATGCCTTTGTTAATAGTCGAAATTGATTGATTGATTTGTCTTTCATAATCATTCTTGGTAAAAGCTCTATCGTAACAGCTTACTTCATAGTCAGCGGCTTTACCAATAGTTAAATTTCTAGAGCAACCTGGGAAATGTTGGGCAATTGCACTATCTAAATTCATGACAAATACTCTTCTCTGTTCAGGTGTGATGCCTCTGTTATCGTTTAATCTGATTCTTAAATCAATTTGTTCAACTCTCATCTTTTTTATTATAAAGCTATTCTTTAATTTATATAAAGTTAACAGCTAAAGGGGATGGCTTCTTATGAAAGATTGGGTGTGTATTGCTAAGGACCGGAATGTACAATAATCAAATCTTCAGGACCGGAATGTAATTTAAACGAATGTAAAAGTAATAAACGAACGTCCAAGAAGGAGGATTTGATCTGTAATTTATACTTCAAGAAAAAAGGAAGGATGAGGTGGTAGTTAAAAAGAACCCAAAATTTAAATAGGCGTTATATTAGATTTTTTTTTTACTTCGTTTTGGTAGGATAAATATCGCATTCCAATTCCAAGGATTCTCGATGAGCGCTGAGTGAAAAATCCAAGGCGGACTCGATCAAACAATTACGTTGCAGCAACGCGCACGATGCTCATCCAGTTAGTCGTGTAATACCTAATATCACTAACCGTTGGGATCGCGCCGCACCTCCAAGAACCTACCTAACTCTGATTAATAGTAAATAGTACAATGCTTGTACCTGAATGTTGAAGTACTTCGAATAGACACTTTAATATATCAAAAGACAATCCTAAGAATCTATAGATAAATATAAACCATATCAGACATTAATTGGAGTAAAATAGCTTTTGTTTGAAAAGTTGGATATGTCTTAGTGCAAACAGAAAGTGACACCCTTCCTCCGGAAAATTTCCTATCTTGGAAATGAATAGTGGTCACCTATCTTATTCTTTAGCTTTTTTTTTTAATTCCAATATCCATCATATATACTTTAACTAGAATAATTTTTATTTTCATATTTTATCTGTGAGGAAAGTTCATTTCACCCTTGTTTGACATACGACAAAAAAAAATGTTTGTACTGATCATTTAACTTCTAATAGAACATCTCATTCCCTGAAAAATAAGAGGGCATTCAAAAGTATATTAGATAACTTTATTTTTTATTGATGATATTTTTGCTCACTTTGTGTGTGTATCTTATACCTTGTCTGTGGTAGTAGCCTACAGAGAACATTGTCATGAAAAACTCCTTTAGTTACCACCCCCCTTACTTATGCCTCGAATCCCACATCAAAAGTCACGATCATATTTTTCAACCATAAGTAATCAATCCGTCTATAGGGAAGGGGCATATATTTAATCACGTTTTAGGTTAAATATTCATTTAAGTCGCCCTAACTTATCTAGAAACACAATTCGGTGGTGCATCAGCGCAAACATCACCGGTACTTTGGCGCTTCATGGTCTGACTCAACTCGTATCACTCGTATAACTACTGAATAAATCCAGATCTGAAAATAAGCTATATAGTTTAATCACCTCTAATCCGATGAGATGATCTGGCTTAGTGTATTGGCTGTGAAATAATTTAGTCTTGATACAGTGTTTGTTGTCAAGCGATGAGTTAGTTATTCTTCGGTCGGAGTTTTACATTACAATTGATCTGTAAGTACACGTACTGGAATACATATTTTTGAAAATTCCATTTAGATTGAAAAGTTTGTTGACATTAAATATATATGAGCTATAACTTGTTCCCCTGCAGCTTTATAATCATTATGACAGCTCACTTACCATACAAAACTTGTGAATTGAAATAAATATGGTAATGCCTAACTCGCAGCCATGCAGCAGTAACCAGGCACAGTTCAGCTGAGGCCCACGGATCTAGAGTTTCGCCGGATCCGGAATTCACGTCGAAGTTGTTTTTAGTAGTCGATCGACTATTATATTGTTCCGAGACTTTTTGACAATTTTGTTACCCGGCTGAATGTTTGTTCAAATTGAACCAGCGCTCTCATGAAATATTAAAATACAATAATGAGAGACAACTACACAATCAGTTAAAAACGGATCAAAAATTAGAGCAATAAAAAGGCAACATTTCCTCTTCATTTCCTCATCAAAAGCAATAGCTTCCATAATATCTGATATATCTATCTTGGTTGGAATTGCTACTCTCTTACTTACTTTTTGCCCTTTTACTTCTCACTCCCACTTAGTATCTTCAAAAAAAATAATTATTCACCAAACAAACATAAACACAACAATAAAAAAATAATAAACAAAACACAAACTGTATAAGACAAGATCAATAATATTATGTCAGATATAGAAGAACAAGCCAGTGTTAAAATTACAGAAAGTCAATCAAATGCTTTGATTGATGATGCAGCTGAACAAAGTGATGAAGAAGAATTAGATAAACTAGTTGATTCTTCTGAAGAAGATGACGATGACGACGATGAAGAAGCTATTAGAGCAGTTACTGAAGGTTTTATTGTTGATGATGATGAAGAAGAGTCTAGAAAAAAACGTAGGAAGCATAAGAAAAGACATAGATTACCACAAGAAGAAGAAGAATTAGATGAAGATGATTTAGCATTATTAAGAGAAAATAATGGTGAAATATTGGATCAAAGACCCGAAAGCACGCAATTTAAACGTTTAAAAAGGGGTGGTGATGATGGTACTGATTTGATACAGCAATCAAGAGGGTTAGACTCTATGTTCTCTGATGAAGAAGGCCAAGACGATGAAGGTGAAATTGATGCTAATGATGATGACGATGACGATTTAATGGAAGCTTCAAAATTAAGGCAGCAGCAACTACAGCAACAGAATCAATCAGATTTAAGAGGTGAATTTGATGACTTTATTGAAGATGATGAATTTTCTGATGATGATGAAGATAGAGATGAAAAGTTAGCTAGATTGAGATCAAATAAAGCTAAGCAGATGCAATTTGCTCAGACCTCCCAATTAGACCAAGATAAACTAGATGAATTATATGAAATATTTGGTGATGGTGAAGAGTATGGTTGGGCATTAGATGCTGAAGCTGCAGATGAAGACGATGACGGTGATAAATTTGATGAGTATGGCCAACTAATCCAAAAGGCTAAAAAAGATTCCCATGCTCTGAGTGAAGTCTTTGAATATGAGGAATTAAAAGAACACTTGTTAACAGACAAGGATCAAATCATTAGAGATACTGATATCCCTGAACGTTTCCAAACTTTACGTGAAAGTATTAGTGAGTATGAGTTAGATGACGAGGCATTTAAAGAAAAACAAAAATGGGTGGCAGAAACTCTGTATCAAGAAAAGCTAGCATTATTCCAAGAAAAAGATTTAAATGAAAAAGCATTTTTAAAGGCAGTTGGCGATATTGTTACTTTTATTGCTAAAGAACATTTGGAAGTGCCAACTATTTGGAATTGTAGAAAAGACTATACCTTGCATACTTATCGTGAAAATGGGCAATTAAGAGTGCAGAAATTATTAAATGAAAATGATTTGTGGAGAATTCTACAACTTGATATTGATTTTCATGCTATTTATGAAAAGAAAAATGCGATCAAGAAAATGTATGAAGTATTGCCTCCTGATACTTTGGATTTGATTTACGACGAGTTTATGAAGAGTGCAAAGACAATTTCTGAATTACAAGATTTACAAGATTATCTTTCATTTACATATAGCGAAGAATTGAAAGATAAAATAAAAACAAGTTTCAAATCACATTCTAAATACACTCAATTTGAAAAAATTAAAAACCACGAAATTTATTTCGTCATTAAAAATATGGGTATTGATGCTGAAAAATTTGGTGATAATGTTGCGCAAGGCACTAAGATTTTTATAACTGATGACTATACTACCACTCCAGAAGAATTAATCCAAGAGTATGTTAAACCGGGAACATTTTACAATACTAAAGAAAAAGCAATGGTTGCAGTTAAGCGTATGTTTGCTGAACAGATATCAGTTAATCCTAAAGTGAGAGCTCATGTCAGATCAACTTTTGAGAAATATGCAATCATTGATATCGAATTAACTGCAAAGGGTAAAACCAAAATAACAGACTCATCTCCATTTGCTGATTTCAAATATGCTGCTAATAGAAACACTTCGTCTTTCTTATTTTCACCAGATTTATTTTTGAGAATGTTAGAAGCAGAACAATTAGGTTACGTTAATATCAAAGTTGGTTTAAAAAATGCATTTGAAAATTTTTCCAATCATTTATTTGCCTCTATGTCATCTGATGGTACTTCTGATATCAGTAACGCCTGGAATAAATTAAGAAGGGAGTGTATGGATATTGCTTTATCTAAAATTGTTCCGAAAACAGCTTTAGATGTTAAGGAAAAGGTTAGAACAACTAGTGAAAGACATTTATTTTTTGAAATTAGAGATAAATTCATGGATAAAATTGATCAGGCTCCTTTCCATCCTGTTCCAAGTTCTAAAGGTACTGTTCCTAAAGTGTTAGCTATTTCCAATGGTGATGGAAAGAAAGATTCTGCCATTATTGCCATAGCTATGGATTATGATGGTGCTATTGCTGAACATCTTAAATTTGAAGAGAAATATAAAGACCCAGAATTTGAAAGAAAGTTTGTCGCTTTATGTAATAGGTTTTCGCCTGAAGTGATTGCTCTTTCTGGTTACAATGTCAACTTATCCCAATTGCATAAACGTATTGAAGAAATTGTGAAGGCTAATAAATTAGTTGTTGAAGTTGATACTGAAGAAGACTATGACCCAAATTCCCTGGCTATTGAGCTTCCTGTAATATATGTCCCTAATGAAACTGCTAGATTATTTGAACATTCTACTCAAGCTGAACAGGAGTTCAGTGATAAGCCCGTTGTTGCTAAGTTTTGTATTGGTATCGCTAGATATGTCCAATCTCCATTGTTAGAATATATGCATTTAAACGATGCTATCACATCCATATCTATTCATAAACATCAAGGTTTGTTACCTGAAGAGAAAATCAGGCAAGCAATTGATTCAATTTTTGTTGATGTCACTTGTTTAGTTGGTGTTAAAATTAATGATGCCATCAGATCACAATATTTATCTGTTGCTTTACAATATGTTGCTGGTTTAGGTCCAAGAAAGGCTGCCAACCTATTAAGAGGTATTCAAAGTAGAGGTGGTGCTTTAATTAGAAGAGATGATTTGGTACTGAATCATTTGACTAGTAAAAATATTTTTATGAATTGTGCCCCATTCTTTGAATTACCGGCTCCAGATAGATATGATAAAGATGTTGAACTATTGGATGCCACGAGAATACATCCTGAGGATTACGAATTAGCTAGAAAGATGGCTGCTGATGCATTAGATATTGCCGAAGAAGAAAAACAAGAGATTGAACAAGAAGAGGGTGGTTTAATCGGTAAACTTTATGATGAAGGTGCTGATAAATTGGATGATTTACTCTTAGAAGGTTATGCAGATCAATTAGAAGAGCATGGTCATAGAAAGAGATCTACGTTGGAAATGATTAAAGAAGAACTACAAAATAATTATGAAGAATTAAGAAAGTCATTCCATTTGTTAACCGATGATGAAATTTTTCAATTATTAACTAACGAAACTAAAGAAACTTTCCAAAGAGGTTCTCTTGTTACGGCCATCATTCAAAGAATTGATAATAGATTTATTGTGGCTCAATCTCAATCTGGTGTTTCTTGTAATATATCCAGACAAAATATTGTTGTGTATGGTGATAACACTAATTTAATGGCAAAATATCAAATTGGCCAAGCTATTCAAGCTGTTATTAAGTCCATAGACTATGCAACATTTAGAGCTGAATTATCATTACTGAAGGAAGATTTCGAAAATGCAGTTTCCGGAAAGAATATTGAAAAATTCAAAGGTTTATGGGACTTTGAAACAGAAAAGAGAGATGAACTTCAGGAACAAGAAAGGGAACAAAAGGACAAGAACATGAAGAGATTCTTGAAACATCCATATTTCCGTAATTTTAATTCCAAGCAAGCTGAAGATTACTTGGCTTCTAAACCAAATGGTGAGTTTGTTATCAGACCTTCATCTAGAGGTGTTGATCATTTAACTATAACCTGGAAGATTGATAACCAATTATTCCAGCACATTGATGTTGTTGAATATGATAAGCCAAATGAATATTCCTTAGGTAGAAAGCTTCAAGTTGGTCAGTTTAAATATCACGATTTGGACGAATTAATTGTTTCTCATATCAATAGTTTGTATATGAAAGTTGAAGCAATGAAGAACCATGAGAAGTTTAGAAATGAGCCAATTAATGGTGCTAAGGACTGGTTAGTGAGATATTCTAAGGCCAATAAAAATAGGTCCACTTATTGTTTCTGTTACAACCACAAGGCTCCAGGTTGGTTCTGTTTATTGTTTAAATTGGGTGATGCTTCTGAAAAGACTTATACATGGAACATCAAGGTTCTTCCAACTGGTTATGAATTACACAATAACTTGTATCCGGATATGGTTCATTTGTGTAATGGTTTCAAGAAATTGTTACAAAACCAACTAAACAAGAAGAATGGTTATGTTGGTACTTATAGTAGATATTAGTTGTATTCTTCAATTTATTGACAAAAAAAACAAAGATGTATTTTATTTCTCTTCCATTCGTTTTTGTGTTTTCATATTTTATTGTAATATTCTGTGCTTTTAGTTACATTTCTATTTTTCTTTTCATACTATTTGTTTTTTTACCTGTTTCATTAAAACTTCTGTCTATATACTAGTCATTTAAAAAAAATTACTTTACGTCTAATCTGTAAGATTTAAGAAATTTGACGTATCAAAACATAGCTATTAGACTTCAAAATTAAAAACAGAAATTTAAAGTACTATTGACACCAAGCAAAGAACAAACAATAAAGTTATGTTTACTCATGCCGTTGTATAGCTCCCACCTCTTCAAAACGATGTTCAAGCTTAGCCCATTTATAACGAAAATGAACAGTCCTATTCTTTGGGAATCTATAAGATTCTAGCACATCATATATACTCTTCCGCTTCTGCATACAGTATGTGATATTATTAGATATAACAATTTGATAATCTTGATTTATTTGAGGGAATTTATCATGGAATGATAACGTTACTTTATTTATTCTTGGGCAAAATTCTAGCCAAGTGTATCAAACTTATATTTGACATAAGCAATAGCAGTTCAATTAAGACTAACAAAAAAAACCTTGAATAATATGAAGTTTTTCATTCACAATATAAATATTACTTAAAAAGCATTATATATACTTGTTTTTGATACTAGCGTTAATTTCAGTGTTAACAAATAAACTTGGAAAAAACATGGAAAGTTTCAAAATAGAACGTTGTGTATCTTGACTTGAGCATACTTTATGATCTTAAAGAAATTCAAATCAATACTTGGATTTATAATAGGTAAATATTTTAAGTTTTGAAACTTAATATGATATTCAATGCTTTCAATGCAAAAAGAAGGTAAAAATCATAATTGTTATTTTATGGGCTTAACGTGAAAGATGTATAAAATTTTCACCAATAATTCGGGTTTCATAGCTTTTGCATATGACTATCCAGATATCAGGGTATTTTAGAATAATATTCTGTTATCTGAAGACTAGATCATTAATTGAATGAATACCATTTCCAACTAAATTGTTTACTAAACGAATTATTTGCTTTTTACTATCAATATCTACCTTCTTATAAAGCTGCCCAGAAAATGTTGGACCCATTAGCTTCAAACAATTGCAAAATATCCATTTATCCACATCAATTAAACAATAAGCAATTTTCAGAATTAGTTCTGTAGGAGGTGTTCTCATAATTTATTTTGTAACCTCAATATTATTGGTGGGAACTATTTGATAGTCATAAAGTGTTCTCTTTATAGATTTTTGTGATAATTCTAGCATGATGGTTGTTAATGAGTAAATGGAAATTTTAATAATTATAATCAGAAAATCTGGTGCTATAGTAGTATAAACAGGATTAAAGTCTGGTTTTATCAGTGTCCTACTGTCCCCACAGTTATATCATGTAACCTTGTTTATATCATTTTATAATTATAAATAACAATGTCTGTTATTAATAGGCACCAGCATTTGGAACATAAAAAATGCTGTTTCTCTCTATGACGTCTCTAATAGGTAGTAATGCCAAAGCTGGTCGAAATTCTCAGAGCGCCTCTTACGCGATCGAGTAAACTGAATTACTTTCACTAATACGTTAATTGATATTTGGATGAAGTACCAAGCTGAAACATAAAAACATTCATTCTAAATCATCTACTACTTATGGTTTCCATCAAAAGTACAGCATGGTTTGTAACCATAATTGCTGCCATTATTAACCTTTACATTTATACCTACCCAAGTTTTACTCCCGAAGTGTGCCAGTGGAAATATCAATACAAGAACTACAGTGCTCTCTTTGGTATCCAAAAACAACTGTTAAACTTACCCTATATTAGAGACTTGTACGATCAATACTTCATTAAGGAAGATCCTGTACTGATTCCTGAAATCCCAGATATCAGACTTTTAGCTATTGGAGACCCACAGATTAACGGTAATTGGCCATCTACAAAGTATATCAAGAGACTAGACAACTTTGGCAATGACTACTACTTGGGCCATATCTACAAAGTTATGAAGCAAAGATTACACCCAACTCACGTTTCTGTCATGGGAGATTTGTTTTCTTCTCAATGGATTGCTGATTCTGAATTTTATAACAGAACTAGAAGATACACTAAAAGATTATTCCCAAGACCAAAAGAGCATGTTTACACTAACTTAGACTTCGTTGATGCACACCAAGACACTGATTGGTTGTCCTATCATAAGTTTTTTATAGAGGCTGTTGATAATGGAACTTTCTTACAGCCAGAATGGTATCATTTTGAAAATGTTCGTGATTGGACTAGTGCAAACATTACTGATGAACCATTATTCATTAATATTTCGGGTAATCACGATATTGGTAATGGTGATACCACTTTTCAACACATGGCAAGATATGCTATTTTGTTTGGTAAAGATAATTTTTGGATTGAGTACGATAATGACACTGATCATCCTTGGAGAATCATTGTTTTGAACAGTTTACATTTAGATGGACCTCTATTACAACCTGAAATGGAAAAATATGATTGGCAATTCATTGAAACTTTAGAGAATAGACCTTATCATGGCTCAACTATTCTATTGACACACGTCCCAATGTATAAGAAAGAAGGTTTATGCGTAGATGGTCCATTTGTTGAATTCTATAATGCTGAAAATTGTAGACCTGGTGGTGAATACAGAATTGGCTTGCTTAAATCTGAAAACCATTTACAATATGAAACTTCACAAAGAGTTTTAAATGCTGTATTTAAGTATAGTAAATCGGGTGCTATTTTAACGGGTCATGATCATGAAGGTTGTGAAAATTTTTATAATTTAGATAAAGAATCTGGTGTTTGGGAAGCTTCCAAAGAAATTACATCATCTAAATACATTAAAGAAATCACAGTTAGATCAATCATGGGTGATTTTCATGGTAATGTTGGTATATTTACTGGTCATTTCAATGATGCTGATAAAATATGGGAATATGATTACTCAGTTTGTCCATTCATAATTCAACACGTATGGTGGGCGGCACAAATTAGTTTAATATTAAGTGTTATTTTACAATCTGTCGCATTTCTCTTCTAAACAAATTTATTTTCTTTAATTTGAAATTATTTTTATATATTATGAATTTATTCATTTTGCTTATCCCACTATTAATTGACATGTAAAATATACATACATAGTTGTTCAAATTACACTCGCATTCACATCAGAAGACTTCTGTTTGGTATTTTTAGGTGAAACATGTAAGCTTGAACACTTGTCTTTAATTTCAAATAATTATATTTGTAATTTACAGGTAACCATTTCAATATATAAACAATTACATATTGTATTAGTGTAATTGCAAAAGAGTACTCATTCAGATACGGAGTTTCTTGTTTCGCTGGGAGAGAGCATCACACGCCTATTCAGTTAGAGATTTGCGTGAATCTTTAAAAGTATTGGTTAGAATGCTCTTCTTAATATTTACTATATTTCAGAATGTAGATCAAATAGAAAAATATTATTCTATATCTATCCAGCATCTTTTATTAAGTCAGATATTAACTTATTCATAATAAACCATAATATTTTAAGTAGTACATGAAATCAGGAGGTTGTTTGTGGCAAAGCGATTTTATGGCTGAAAGATATAATATGTGGCGCGCAAAAAGAGCCAAAACAAACTACGGTCCAGCACGTCCATTTTAGTCTTTGAGCAACAATAACAACAACTATAATACTTACTTCTAATTGCAACACATAAATTTTAGCATTAGCTGCCTTCTATTATCTTCTGTATACATTTTAAATACGGACATTGTGATAGATATATATACAAATATAAGAGACATTTCTTACCCTATCCACTCTCTATCACAAATCACAAGTTCGCAAGTTCACTTCGTTAATTGACATTCACTATCATTGACTTTCAGGTAGGCTTATCTACAATATTTCTCTCTTGACCTTTAATTTAAACTACGCAGAACCTTTCTTTCTTCCATACCATTTACCTCATTTGCAATTATTATACTCTAACTTTATCAATATGTTTAGAAAAAAGAAACAAGAACCTCCAATGAAAAGGCTGTTGGAGATCTACAATGAAATTGCTAACAACTCTCTAAACAATCTCTCTCTAGAGCAGAATAATAGATCCAATGATGCTTTATCAGGCTGGAGGAGTTTGCATTTTATAGCTTCCACTAAGATGGAACAATTGGAAAACATAATTTTAAAGCAGGAGTTAACAGACGAGGAAGCTTACCTGCTAGATGAAATTAGAATCTTACAAGCTCAAGCTGATGATCATCTTACTAGACTCGATAATAAACTATCTTCACAACATGACTTGGGGCAAAGAATAAATCAACAATCTGCTAGATCAAACTCTGCCTCGCAGCTGAATGGACCTACGATGAGAACATCAACCCCAACTACGATGAAAACTAAGAAAGTTAGCGGTAAGCCTCTTATAAAAACATTACGGTCTTCACCTGCTTCTCTATGTGTTAACTCTGGTGCCTCAACTTCAAGTGCTGCAAAACAAGCAGCAAACCTCATTTGGTCACCTAATTCCTCTTTGACTTATGGTAAAGGTACATCCCGTCCTGCCAATTCAGGGGGGCATTCTCATTCAGTTGATGATTTATTTAAAGACTTTGATCAAAACTTAGAATCCGAAAGAGACGTACGCCAACAAGAAACATTAAGAACTTTACAACAATTACAACAAAAAGGTGCTGTTTCCCAATCAGTTAGAGGGAACAATGAATATATGGAAGATTTAATTGATCTTTCTCCAAATTTATCTAGATTAGATCTCAGTAACAACTCTCACACAGTTTCTGCATCTCCTCCAAAACGTTACATGAAAACTTCAGCTGAAAGAGCTCAAGCTGCTTTGAAGATTTCGGCAAATGTTAAATTAAGAGCTCCTACTAGCAGAAGAACTAAAAGCCAATCACCAGTGAGACATGTACACAATCAACCTAGATCATCCTCGGCCGGTAAAACGTATCATCATAATTCTCATGCAACTGCCTCTCGTGTTTCACGTCCAAAGAAAATTGTTACACCAGCAAAGCTACCAGCTGTTAGACCAGCTGCGAAGAAACTATCTTCAACTCCAAAGTCAACACCGCCAACTTCAAGGAAAGTCTCCCCGGCTGTTAACTCAACCTCTGCGCTAGTTGAGGGGAAAGATACAGAAACATTATCTAGTGATGCTGAAGAATCAGATGAAGGTAAATTAATTTCCTCATTGAGGGGTGTTGATCCAGTTGCTGCAAAACAAATTTTAAATGAAATTGTTGTCAATGGTGATGAAGTTCGTTGGGAAGATATAGCTGGTTTAGATGGAGCCAAAGATTCATTAAAAGAAACTGTTGTTTATCCATTTTTGCGTCCTGATTTATTTAGCGGGTTAAGAGAGCCTGCTAGAGGTATGTTGTTATTTGGACCTCCAGGTACAGGTAAAACAATGCTTGCTAGAGCTGTTGCAACTGAATCCAAATCTACTTTTTTTTCAATTTCTGCATCTTCATTAACTTCGAAATATTTAGGTGAGTCTGAAAAGTTAGTTAGGGCTTTGTTTCAATTAGCCAAGAGAATGGCTCCTTCAATCATATTTGTTGATGAAATTGATTCCTTGTTGGGCAGTAGAAATAATGAAAGTGAAAATGAATCGTCCAGAAGAATTAAAAATGAATTTTTGGTTCAATGGTCAGATTTAACTAAAGCTGCTGCAGGTAGAGATCAGGGTGATGATTTAAATAGGGTATTGGTTTTGGCTGCAACCAATTTGCCCTGGGCTATTGACGAAGCAGCAAGAAGAAGATTTGTCAGAAGACAATATATTCCCCTACCTGAAGAAGATACACGTAAAGCGCAGTTAACCAAATTATTGTCACATCAGAAACACACTTTATCGGCCGAAGACTTTGAAAAACTGATTGAGCTAACAGATTCATTTTCGGGTTCTGATATAACAGCACTAGCTAAGGACGCCGCTATGGGTCCATTGAGAGAATTGGGTGATAAACTATTAATGACTAGCAAAAATGAAATCAGACCACTATGCCTAAAAGATTTCGTTAACTCGCTAAACTACATCAGACCAAGTGTTTCTAAAGAAGGATTGGAAGAGTTTGAAAATTGGGCTAAATTATATGGTTCTTCTGGTGCTTGAATAAACTGTTCTGCATTTTTGGATATTGTTACGGTCATTATTTCTGTTTGTTTTTCTTTTTGCCATTTTGATCATTTACTTCCTTTACTAACTTTTACAATTGATTACCGTTATTTTTGTTAACTGCATTGTGTTTTTCCTGCATCTTATGCATTAATTTCTTTTTCGGATAAGCTTTTTTCACTCATTGATTAATTATACTCATACCCTCCTTTTCAGGTTACCTTATTTAGTATTATATACATATTCTTTTTCATACTTTTTTTCATATTATTAATCATATCCTGGCTTTTAATTAGACTTGTTAAATCTTCATATTTCACCTTTTTATTTATCATATCCATTTTTTTAATATTCCTTCGGCCTTTTTGTTCTTTTTAGTTTGTTCATCTTTTATTTCATTTTGAACCAGTTAATCTATAAATCTTTTAACTTCTTAATGTAGTTTTTCATTAAACAAAAAAAAATTATTATATTGAAACCCAAACATACCAATCCGTTACTCCAATACGTTGATTGATGTAATATATTTTAGTAAGGGTGATAAGCACTTGTTTAGGTTAATTTACTTTTAAAGGATCATACAACTGGAGGGAATATAATATTTTTAAAGATTCAAGGGGGATTTTACAGAGGTATGACTCCAAGAATTGACAGTTATTTTCAAATGTTGAATAATATAAATTTTGTGAAATCTTGTTGTAAGGAAGTGTTTTACTTTAATCAAGTTTAGTCCTATTTTGAATTGTCAGTGTTCTGAGATAATCAAGACACTCATTTAAATCTGCTGGAGAGCTAGCTATCTTTAATCTTTTGAATTCATATTCCTGTGTATAAATATAGTAGTTATCTTTTCTAATTATAGCTACTTTGGCATAGAAAACTCAAACAACTAAATAATCAAGGAATTAGAAATGTTTAGATTTTCCTTAAATCGTTCCATCGAAGAGATCAAATATAGAAAGGATAAAAAAAATTGGCGTTTTACACTCCCCAGAATTGAAACTAGAGATATAGATTTCAAATAATTTTTACTCGTCAATTGTTTAGCTAATTTTATTAATCTTCTATAGTTCCTGTTTTGTGTCATTCGTTGTATTTGTGTATTATATATGCCATGGACTACCAATTCAAGATCGAGACTGAGATCAAGATCAATTCGCACTTCATTTCTGTAAATATTGATCAGAAGTGGGGAAAACTGTGTTGACTCAACCCATGTCTATCTTCTAGAGTCACCGGAAACCCCCCTATTCATTGAATATATGAAGTCATGGTACTACAGAGTCTTGTGAAGCAAAATGTCCTGCTGTTATCGAAACCCCTACGAAGATATAAATCCGTACAATTTACTAATTTAAACTTAAGGTCAATCAAGCAATCAACCACAGGAAGACAAAGAAGACAAATTGAGGATGATGGACAAACATTAGAAGATTTCTTGTTAAAGAACAATACCATGAAAATGTATAGAGAAATGTTAAGAAACATACGAAAGGTACCTGATAAAACAACACAAATAGAATTGATTGGGTTTATTAAAGATGATTTTAGGTCTACTAAGAATGTTACTGATAAAGAGTTGAAATCATCATTACTGAATAGTGGTATAAGGAAGTTTAACCAGTTAGCCACAATGATGCAATTAGCATTGCCTGAAATTAAAATTAAACGTTAATGCTATAATTTTCTTAATTATACGTTTTTTTCTTAAATTTATATTATTTATATACATAATAAAATACTTATTGTCATTATTATACACTGTATTATATTTCAGTAATGTATCCCTTAAAAAGAAATTATATACATAGGTAAAAGGATAAAATGCAAATAATGATACAATGATACAATGATATATTTGGATAGTAGTATAACGCTGTTCTAACGTTTCACCCAAGTTGGCATCTTTCTAGCCTTTCTCTTACCTGGCTTCTTTCTTTCAACATGTCTATGATCTCTAGTCAAGCAACCAGCTTTAAACAATCTACTTTTCAATAATGGATTGTGGATACATAAAGCTCTAGAAATAGCTAGTTTAATTGAATCAACTTGACCTGTGGAACCACCACCTCTAACAACAGCAAAAACATTATAAGAATTTTCAGAAGCAACAGCTTCTAATGGTAATAATAAGCTTTGTCTATCGGATAATTTAGGAAATATAGCTTCAATTGGTTTGCTGTTAATTAAAAATTCACCAGTACCTTCAACAACCGAAACTTTAGCAGAAGAAGACTTTCTACGACCAACAGCAGTAGCTCTACCAAACGCATCTAACTCCTGTTTCTTCTTGGTGGTCTTACCGGTGTTAATTGGCTTTCTGAAAGGTGCTAATATTTCTTCAACTTCATTCGTTTTCAATTCAGAGTCTATGGAATCTAATCTCTTCAAGACAGTAATTAATTTTTGGTATTGCATAATTGTTAATTTATTTTGACCACCAATACTTTCGTAGTTGGACATTGAAATCCACTCATTGCTTGCATTACTTCTTTTGAAAGGTAATGAGATATATTTATTGAGAACATCTTGTAATTTGGAAATATTATTGTCATGCTCTGGATTACTAGCATAGAAGGTAGGTAAAATTGGAACCAATCTTGTTCTTTCTAGTTCTGGAATATCTTTCGTAATGGCTGGATCTTTAAAGTACTGAGAAAAGCTGTTAAAAACACGTCCTCTTGGTGCTCTTGGTGCTCTTGGTTGCCTTGGTTGTCTTGATTTATAGTTTCTTTGTCCTTCATAATTTCCTTGAAATTCTTCACTTGATGCTGGACTAGAGGGAAAGGTAGACTGAAGTCTGATGAAAGTTCTTGAGGTCAGAAGTCTAGGAAGTCCTAGCCTTCCTGTTCTTAAAGACATAATAAATATATGAATGAAGCTTCCGTATAGTTATTATGTTCAAACGAGTTATCAAGTGTGGAATCTTCAATCCTGTTATTTTCGACTCGTCCAACCTCGCAAAACTTTTTTGGGTGCGCACGACACACAAATTGGGTAATTGATGATTATGTAATATGAAGATGAGTTTACGTATTAAATATTTTTCTTATTGGTCCAAGTAAAACAACAAATATTCCGATATGATAAACTTCATTTTTCTACTTCTGTGAAACGGTATGTAGTTTTGGACTGTGCAGAGAGAGATTTGGCTTATCAAATAGACATTCTAATCGTATAGCTTTTGAAATGTTACAGAAATAAAATCATTCATTGTTAGAAACTAATGTACACAGAAAACAGGAAAATAGCAATGCTATATAATGAAACACAAGAATAATATAACGAACAAAATTAGGATGAAATTGGAAATGTCTTAGATATCTGACCCATCATCAGAGAAGAAATCATCATCTGAATCAATTTGTTTTGTCCCTTTATCTTCACTTTCACTAGAAACACCCAATGGATTCTCGTTGGTATTATTAGCATTTAAACCAAGTAAGTCAAAGCTACTGCTTGAATGTTCAGATTCTCTTTCATTCTGTTTCCACTTTTGCTGCTTATATTTCTCACTCTTTTCCTGTTGAAGGTGACTTTTCTGACTTCTCTTCGATTGCGTTTCTTCTTCATAATGCTCTAAATATTGTTTCAATATTGATGATAATGCTTCATTTTTTCTAGTCACCATAAACATATCATCAGTATTAATCACCTTTCTCTTAGCATGCTTAGCAAAAGCTTCTAAGTCTCTACCAACAGTAACTATTTGTCTATAAACCAATTCAACCAAGGCAGCTTGGAACTCTACTGTCGTAGAAATTGCTGCATTTCTTCCTTCTTGTCTTGACTCATAAGCCAATCGTTTCATTTCTGAGTCAACAATGTTTGATACAGTAGCCCATAGAGTAGCTTTCAAGTTCTAGTTCAATTAATCAATGATATTGTTAGTAGTTGTTGAGTTCATTACCTCGGAGTATTGAAGATCACTCGTTGAAACTTGTACATACAATAGCTAATTTAGTATCCTCTTCTGAAAGTGGCCTCACAGACATTGTAATATATATATTGTAATAAAAAGAGGTACTATGATTCTAGTGTTGCATACTTTCTAACACCTTTTTTTGAAGAGAGAAAGGTAGATCACTTCATCAGAACAAACTTAACTTTTGGCAGACACCAAACCAGCGCGTTTCTTAATTTTAAGTCCTCTTGGTTTCTTAACCACGAATTATACAGCTATTTGTAAGGAGTCATATAGACAAATACCCTGTTACAACTTTTCAAGTCTATATCTTGATAGTTAATTTATAAAATCGTTTTTTGTTTTTTTGTATTTTTAAAAAAAAGCTATCACAAACCTACATTCTAAAAGAATTAAATCTAAAAAAGAAATATAAAAATACAGATCCAAATTAGCAACACAAAGCTATTCCTTAAACAAAACCTCATTAGATAATGGATCAGCTTTAACGATTTGATCTCTCTTTTTTATTTTTCTGTCTAGAGCGGCTTCATGTCTTTTCTTAGCTTGTTCAGCAGCTTGCTGTTTCAATTGAGCTCTAACTGCATTAGGGGAAACGTATTCCTTATTTTCGTAAATCTTTGGACCACCAAAAGAACCTTCTAAAATAACAATTGGAGTTAAAACAAATCTAGGACCAATTTCAACTAATGTCAAGTCTTTAAATTCAGACGCTTTCTTAGTTGCGACATCTTCATTATCTTTCAAGTCTGTAGTTTCATTAATTTGATAGTTTCTAATCCAAATTTTACCATCGACTATGGAGAAAGTCATAACATGGTCAATGAAAGGCTTTGATTTTCTAGCTTGAGGTGGAACACCGAATTGATGGATGAACATTTCTTTAATCAATGAATAGTGAGATTCAGTTTCAAAAGATTTATCAAAGGATAAAAGTGGTCTGGAACCTTTAAGACAATTACCTGTAAAGTTTAGCTCTTCTAATGTGTGCAAATTTTGAACGTGGAATTTAACAGTTGGACCATTAGGTGGCTTTGATAACCAAAGATATAAATCCTGATGTTTTCTACATTCAAAATACATAATATTATTACAGTTGTATAATTCAGCAATTTCATTTAATTCATATAGTGTCTTTTTTGTGTCTAGCTTTGGTTCTTTTCTAGCATGAGGTAACATAGAATCCAAGTTTGAAATAAAATGACGATGTCTGAAAGTGATACCTCTTGAAGATATTAAAAGCACCCTTTGTCTGTTAGTTCTTTTCTTTTCAGACTTGTTTATACCACCTTCTACTTTATTGTTTGATTTCTGCAATGCTTTGTAAATGGCTGACATTATTTATATGTTATAAATGTATGCAATATATATACGGATGGATGTAGAGATAATAATGGGGAAATTTGATTTATTTTAAAGTAAAATAGAAAAAAGTTTTGAAATTTTTTTTCGTTCTTGCCGACAATCTTTATGAGGTCGACTAATTATGCATAAGAAGGAAGTGCTTGCTGGCTCTCTCATTTCCCCTAACTAAGATTTCCAAAATAGTTAGCACCGTTTTTTTGTCGACAAATATTCTTGGGGGTTAACTTGTGATTTGTATGGTAAGCAATTATTTCCACCCGTACACACCAGAAATATTATTGTCGATTTGAAGATTAAAAGTGTATAAATAATGAATGTTAGTTAAAGCTAAATACTATTTTGATTATATATATATGTACAATTGATTGATTCAGTTATACATCAGTTCACATACACACAACAAAAATTTGCAACTGTTATAATAATGCCTATAAGACACTTTGCAGGAAGGGGTACATATGAACAATCAGAATCAAGTTCTTCGGAGTCAGAAAACGAAAATACAGAACAGTTAAAGCAACGGGAGACTTCTATAAAAGTAAGAGTTACTCAGTCAGCCACAAGTACAACTACTCTACAAAATAGGACGGTAAACAAAGTGATACGACAACATGACAGTTATGATTCTAAACTTATCAATGAAATTGAAAGTGAACAAAATGAATCCAGAAGCGTTGAATCAAATGATGAAAAGTCGGATTCAGACTCAGACTCAGACTCAGACTCAGATTCAAACTCAGATTCAAACTCAGACTCCTCAGAAAATGATGATGGTGATGAAGATTCGGAAGATAGGAAGCCAAATTTGATGCCAATTAAGTTTATCTCTAAAAATAAAAGAAACTCCAACTTTTTAAAATCATTGACAACTGATAAATCTGAAGCGTCAACTGAAGTTCAAAAAGAAGGGTCACTCAAAACTATAGAGAAAGGAATTAACCGTATGATACAAGAGGATAAGAACAAAATTATCTCTGAAGGATTTAAAGTAGCTGATGAAGATAATGATGAATTAATGAATAATATAAATGACCGAGATGATTTGGATGTGGAAGCGGAATACGAAGCATGGAAATTGCGAGAATTTGCTAGACTCAAAAGAGACCGATTGTTCTTAATACATAGAGAGAAAGAGATAAATGAAGCAGAAAGTAGGAAGAGGAGATCCTATGAATAATGAGAGATAAATAGATAATCAACCTGGTGTTATTTCCGCTGTCACTGAAACTCCTGTACCCCTAAAAATACTAGCTATGATTTAACCTTCTTCTTTGCCAAACTCTCTTAAAACTAGGGATTCTAAACACGTAGACACTTAAATTTATTTTAATGTTTTACCATTACAGGTACAATAATGTAACTACCAACTTGTTCTCCTTCTAAATCTGTATTCTTTGAGCTCTACTTCATTTAATACATATAATAACAAACTTCTCAAATGAGGTAGCGCCGCACACTTCTCGAGCGAAGATGACTGTTTAGATTAGAACATTTATTATTCCCCATATCGAACTAGTTCAAGTAGAGGCAGGTCGGTCACTTCATCATCATTACACTACAGACCTTCGATATTCAATTATCTACCATCCATATACATACCATATATTTCTACCCTATTATTTGCTTCAAGTACTCTATCATAGAATAATACAACAGCTCAGCGTACCCAGTTCAATATCAGACTACTATGCCTGCCTCAGAATCTAACTCGAAACCTAAAAAGAGAACTATCAGCTATATTCTAAGTCATAACCCTGGTACACACAATGGCTTTCACTCTTTAGGAGTCAACTCTCTTCAATATAACAAAGTGACAAACTCATTGATATCAGGTGGTCGTGATGGTTTGATATCTATCTGGACTCCTGGGAAATCCGTTAGTTCATCTTCATCTTGTGACAACTACGATTCAGATTATAATAGCCGTTCAGCTATCAAAAAGTACATCTCCAATAATTTAGATAATGAATCAGAAATTGTCAAACTAGAAAATAGCATACGGCAAGGCCTTACTGTTAAGCCTATTAATCATTGCAATTACACTCACAATACAAGTTATCATTTACACTTAGACTGGATTAATGATTTGAAATTGGTTGACACTGAGTCCACTACAATTGCTTCTTGTTCTAATGATTTATCAGTCAAGCTATGGAATGTGAAATCAAATACTGACGTGACTCTTGGATTTCACAATGATTACGTGAAGTGTCTTGCTTATTGTCCAACTTTAAAAAATCAAGTTATTTCAGGTAGCTTGGACAAGTCTATAAATATTTGGGACGTTATTAAACAAACAAAGCTATCTTCGTACACATTTAACCAAGATAGAGGTTCAATTTACTCACTAAGTGCTCATGAAAATTTAATTATTTCAGGTGGACCCACTCATATCGTTACTTTGTTTGATAGAAGAACAATGAACAAACCTATCAAATCATTTGTTGGTCATACCGACAACGTTAGATGCTTGAATTTGAATAGTGATTACATCTTGTCAGGCTCTTCTGATTCAACTATTAAGTTATGGGACTTGAAAACCAACCGTATTCTGAGAAATTTCGATATGCATGATTCATCAGTTTGGTCATTATATGTTCCTGAAGAAAGTTATGATAATTTCGATGTTTTTTACTCTGGTGATAAGAACGGTCTTTTGTTGAAAACTGATTTAAGGGCTTCTAATTTGTCTATTGAACACAACTACTTAAATGATAAAGTTAATAAAAGCTTGGGTATATCTACGATTGTTGCAGATTTGAATATAAATTGTTCAAAGGAGATCGAAAACAATAATGATGGTTCAGAAATTTCGAGTTCACCACTTAAAGGTGTTTTGAGTATAGTTGGGGGTTCAAATACAATTTGGACTTCTAATGTTGTCGGTCCAAATGATTACGTATCTTCTTGGTCTGTTCCTAATACAAACAAGTTGGTGATGTATCAAGGTATCAAACTCAACAGAAATCTATCACTGTTAAATAAAAGTAGTAGAACTTCGTTAGATATGCAAAGAGGTGATACAAATAATTTAGATTTAGTGAGCCAATTATCTAATGATAATTTAAATCATATTGATAAAGCATTGACTTCTCAGTTATTTTTGAACAATCCAGCTTTTGAATTAGGCTATACCAACTTAGGGAAGTCAAATTCACAAATCGAATTACAGACACCTATCTCGGAAGAAAAAATTGAAACTTTCTTTGTTTGTTTGACTGGCGGTCCTAATGGTGAATTTATTTTAGCTGATTATGATGACAAAAGTAGTGATAAAGGCTTTGGGAATTCAGATAAACGAGGTTTAGAAATCACCTACACTAAAGTTCCTGAGGATTTATTAACTATCACTCCTTTCAATATGCAAGCTACTGAAAACTTCAAAGGTTCAAATGGATTGATCAAGGCTAGATTGTTAAACAACAAAAGACATGTTGCTGCTCTTGACCAAACCGGTTCTATTTATATTATTGATATTGTTAATTGTAAAATTATCAGAAAATTGGATACTCAATTGCAGAATCCACATTCCTCTCGTGTTGGTGACGATTTTGAAGAAGCTACCAATTCATTACAAACTGAAGAAACATTACCCCAATGGTGCAATGTTCAAACTAAAGCTGGTAGATTATTTGTTACTTTTCAAGAAAGCAATTTTACTAATTGTGCTATATTTGGTGACGATCTTGCGGAATATTACCCTGAAATTACCGCTGGATTAGACGAAACTAAAAGATACTATTTAGGTAAGATTGTGCTGCAATCTCTATTTGAGCCTCTTGTGAAAATTGAGCAATCACCGGAAAGAATTAAGCATCATAAAATGGAACAGCTACAAATCAATAGAACAAATACACAAAGTTCACAGCCTACATCGAGTAAATTCGGCAGGGAAAAACTTGCCTCTCTGGCAAGCATAAATGATTCTCTAGGCGAGAGAAAAGATGGGGATAAACCTGAAAGGGAAAGCAAACCTAAACGAAAGCTGTTTGGTAGAAGTAAAGCAACTGTAGGCTCTAGAGAAACAGCTGTCATTCCTGAGGTTAAGCCCCCTACTAATGAAGAGGCAATTTCTAGTTTTAATGATTCTTCTGATTTGTTATACTGGTTAGGTCAAGATGAATCAAGATTTCAAATTTGTGATGATACGCCAACTTTAAAACTTGATCCTAATATTCAAATAACGTTAAATGAAAATATGCATACATATGGTAACATTACAAAGACATTACAATTAGCTAAAATCGGAACAATTCCAAGCAACATTGATGGTTTTGAAAAATACTCTCCGTTATGGGCGATGAAAGCTTTGTTGTTGGATAAGTATTCACTTAAAGAGCCAAATAAGGTTGGTTTCAGTTTGAGCCCAGATACTTCAACCTATAAAGACTTGTCTAACATTCAATCTAATAAGTTAAATGGCTTTGAATTTTTAAGAGTTTCAAAATTGTTAGATCATACCAAAAGCAGATTACCTGAGAATCAAAAGCATTTTGATTTCGAGTTAGTTTGTAAAGGTCAGGTATTACCCGAAAAAATGACTTTAATGACAATTAAAACTAGAATTTGGAAAAGCAGTTCTGATGTTGAGTTTTTTTATAAGGTTAGAAGAACTAACTAATAAATTTGATCATTGGTTTTGATTTTTCTTTGTTTGTTTTAAAAGGATATATATGTTAAGGACATTTTTAACTTTTGTTTAATTTGTCATTTATTTTCGTCAGCTTTTTTATTTTATACATTTTTATTCCTTGTTATTTCTTTGTTGTCTTTTATTATCATCCTCTATACTAAGGTTTACTGTTTCTGTAATTAAGTTTTCTCACTATCTTCTATACCAAAGAAGAAGAACCCTATCGGCCGCAATAAAGTCGATCGGCCTTATAATCACACCTCTACACCACATTCCACCAAAAAATTAAAAGTTCATCAAAATTTTATCATCAGTACAAACATATTTTGAGACAATATTAAAAGTCCAGAAAAGATATATTAATTTGTAACACTTATAAAGAAAATTCATTTTCATTAAATATTTAGTTTGGAAATAATTTGTCCTTCCTCGCTTTTCTTCCACTTCAACAAAGAATTTACCACGCATTTTCACGCAGAATTTATCACACTACAAATTCACACATCACAAATAAATAATAAGATAACTTAACAATAATGGAAGACGTCGATAGAACTACATCTCGTTTATGGAGAGCTTACAGAACAATTAAAGAAATGGTTAGAGACAGAGGATACTATATTCCCCAAGAAGAAATTGACATGTCATTAGAATCATTCAGAGATAAGGTTTGCGATACAATGGGTAATCCACAAAGAAAATTAATGTCATTTCAAGCACAACCTACTGAAGAAGCGTTAGAAAAGTTTTCAGATTTGGGTCCATTATGGGTAGAATTTTCTGATGAACCTAGTGTTGGTATTCAAACCATGAAAAATTTTTGTGCTCATATTGCTGATAAGAACTTTTCAACTGGTATTTTCATCTATCAAACTTCCTTAACACCCTCAGCAACCAAGGCCATTGCTGTTGCTGAGCCTGCCACAATTGAAACTTTTCAAGAAGGCGATATCATTGTGAATATCACCCATCATGAATTAGTTCCTAAGCATATTAGATTGTCCAGTGAAGAAAAGAAAGATTTATTGACTAGATATAGATTGAAAGAGTCCCAATTACCTAGAATCCAAAGAGAGGATCCAGTGGCACGTTATCTGGGTTTAAAGAGAGGCCAAGTTGTTAAGATTATCAGAAGATCTGAAACTTCTGGTAGATATGCGTCCTACAGAATTTGTTTGTAAATTTACTGTCTTTATTAGTTTGAACTTTAATTTTTTTTAATATAGAGAAGCAAAAGCAAATATATGCGTAGATAACAAAATTTAATTCTTTACTTTATTCCTTTTAACAATGTTTCCTACATATTATTATTCTTTCTTTTAAGTTAGGTATGTTTTTTTTTGTTTCGAAAAAAACTTTTTGTATTATACTTTAAACGGTACGTTTTCGATTGTGTTTTGTTTCAACTATTTTTATTAACAAAAATATTCAATGATTGTATTATTTAATCAAGTTTATTAAAACGAGAGTGCAGAAGTTAAGGGAAAAATAACTTTCCTGTAAATAAAAGAGGGGCAATAAAAGAAAAAGGGGAGAGTAATTAAGGGCTAGATTCGGGAAAAATAAAAGCATTGATAAAGTAACTAATCGTAATAAAAATAATAAGACCAAGATGACACAAGTGGAACAGCAAAAACAAGACTTAGCATAAGTGAAACGAGAGTAAAGTTAAAAAATTAAGCAAAACAAAAGTAACAGAACTGAATTGAAAAAATAGTTATAAAAAAAGAATAAATGTGTTCAAAAGAATTGGAAAAGTGAATAGAATCAATTCAAGCACAAGAAATAAAAATGAAGGAATAAATGTAACTAACATGAGAGATAGTAAGATAACTGAAAAAAAAGCAAGACAATTCAATAAATAAGAAAAGAGCTAAATCAAACAAAAACAATAATTTAACAATTTAGGCGATAATAAAAACAAAAACAGTGAAAAAAATAAGAAAAAAGAGAAGTTGAATTAAAAACTTAATGTAATTCTTTAAGCTTAGCACAAAGAACCGAATCTTGCCTTCCAGTCCACCAAGTTATATCAGTTAGCTTAACACCGACTGGGGGAGAAACTTGAACGCCTGCTTCACCCAAGAAAATAGGACCAATGGTAATAATCAAGGAATCGACAATTATTTCGTTAGTTTCTTCATTTTTGGTGTTTAATAAATCGTTAATAACATAAGCACCACCTTCAACCATGACTGAAGCGATACCTAAATGTCTTAAACTTTTAAAAATATCAAGCCATGACATCTTATAATCTTCAGTTGAACTTAAAGCAATAAGTGTGATATCATGATTTTTACACCATTCTTCATGATCAAAATCTTTATCTTTATTTTCTCTTTTATTCAACGTACGTTCAGATATAACAATTATTGGAGATAAACCTTGTTGCTCTTTATAAGCCTTAAAGATTCTTGAACTTTCATACTTTTCGCAAAATTTAAATTGAGGATCAATTATAATTGGTCTAATCTGATGTTTATTTGAAGCTGATTCTTCATTAAAACGACAATTCAAAGCAGGGTCATCTGACAGAACTGTATTTATACCAATTAAAATAGCATCATGCTTTGAACGCAAATAATGGGTCATTGTTTTAGTCTCTAAATGAGATATAACCGTTTGCTGGCCTTCCTCTTTACTTATTCTGGAATCTAAAGATTGAGCGTAAGTTAAAGTAATGAACGGCAAGCAATTTCCAGGTGTGGCTAAAATCCCGGATAGTTTTCTAGTCGACGAAGGATTGTCTCTGGAAGAACGGGATAGAGTTGGAGGTAGAAAAGGTTCAACAAAAGGTACAATTGAAGTTGGCAATGGTATTAATGGAGTCATGATGTTGATCAAAACTGATTAATGAATAGAATATGCTGAGTCTAATGTTATGTATTGCAAAGATAACTAAAACTGAAAGTTTCAATGTCAAATTAATTAATATAGAATAGAAAATTAAATCGATCTGTGAATTAAAATTGATTGAAGAATAATTAATTGAAAGAGATGAATTCTAATTTAATTTTCTAAGTGGTATAATGCTAGTTACAAACAAATGAATAGAGCTTGAATAAGACTAGAAGCTTCTATACAGATTAAGCAACTTAAGCAAAGAAGTAAAAGCAATTGGACTTAACCTATTTTATAAATATAGATAAGTCTACTGGCAAAAAAAAAAGCCCCGTAAAATGCTTAATGAAGCAAAAGTTAAGATTAAAGAGAAGGATGTGCTTTTAGCAATTAGATACAACCAAACCAAAAATTGAGAGTACGTGTTTAACTTCTAATAAAAACTTTTTGACAGACAACGCACCCCAGAACCCCTGAGACACAATCTGCAACGGGTAACAGGACTCTTGTGACTAGAGCATTAAGAACATTGAATTTAAGATGACACTTTTTCTTTATAAAACATCAAACACATCAGTCTTAAAATAATCTACAGTATTGGTTTATATTGTAATCATTAATAACCTGTATATACTTAATTATTTATCGTCTTGGATCATTCTGATACCTATAAATATAAGAAAAAAAAACGGAGAAAATTGTTGCGAGTGCTCATAATTACTTAATCATTTCATGTTTAACATCCGTACACTGGAATATTAATATTCCAGTGTACGGATGTATTAATAAATTTTGCGCCATTAAATTTATAAAATTAGCCACATCATGTGGCTAATTTTATAATCTTGAATTGACTAACTAAATCTCATGTTATGATGGATCGACTGATAAATCAATTGATCTAGAGATTCTGCCGTTTTCACCAGTTTTACAAATAATTCTCACGCCATTTTTAATATTCGAAGAATACTTTGAATGATATCAATGAAGTTATTAGATCATAGTTTTTTTTAGAAAAAATTTGTCCGTTGCAGGAGAGAATTCTATAATTTTAGTTTAGCTCCATGTACTATAAGACAGAAACCATTCCTCTGCTAAGTTATAAGTTTGCTTTGCTTGAGAGTGCCGCATATGGTGAGCGGCTTATCCGGCTCATCGACCGATGTAAATTTTTTGAAGGCAAAAAGTTAAAAGGCGAACCGTTGAAAAGTCATATAAAATATTTATTTTGATCCCTTTGGAAGGCAATTTCTTTGTCCGTTATCTTTTTCTTATTCAGCAACCCATATCTAATATCGCCTTGACTACTACTAATTTATTGAAAATATACATCTTACCATATTTACTATTTGCCACGGTAATTCTATAGTCTTTAATCCAAATTTGCATCTTAACTTTACTTGTACTATAATTTTAGATTTCATTTCAAACTTAGATAAATTCTACACTATTTCCATTTCACTCAACTGCACTTTACTTCTCAATATCATTTCTCTTTCTAATTTTCATCTGCATCCACACTGTATCATATATTCTACCCCTTAATTCAATATGATTAGAAACATTCCAAAAAGTTCTTTGAATGTCACTTCCAAATCCTTGAAGTCTTGTATGACTTACAACAACGTTTTTATCCGTCCTCCTCCAGGTCTGGCGAATTCAAATTCAAGCTCAAATAAATTTTCCCAATCTTCTCATAAGAGAAACTTCACAAGTTCGGGCAAACAATTTGATCAAACCAATGTTAGAATTCCAGATTTAAAGGAAATAACTGCTCATGTATCAAAGTCATCATTACCTTACTATAGACAATTATTAGCATTCGATGAATGTGTTGCTCACAACTCGTCTTTTGATCTTGCTACTGGTAAAGTTCCTGGTGGTACTGAACAATTCTGGGAATCAATTCATAAAGTTATGCCTTTATATAATGAGTTGTTGATAACTGGTGAGCTGAATAACAAAAGAATGGATGAATTGGTTTCTTTATTAAGAAATGGTTTAAGAGTTCACAGATTAGAGTTATCTAAATTAAAGAAAAATGTTGATAAAGATTACAACAATCCTCTCATTCAAATGAATGATTATCTACAAAGATCGTTATTGACCATTAGTGATGATGTCATTAACTGTAAAGTTAGATTATCATCAAGAGGTTTAACAAACTTATTTAAAGCTTATAAAGATATGGGACTGGCTGATCAAGCTGCCGAATTATGGGACAAAGGTAAGTCAAACCCAGAATTGTATGGTGATTTCACTGCTGAATCGGTTTTAGGTTCTGTTTTCTCATTTTTAGTGGATAATCGTGAGTTCGATTTTGAAGAAGTTTGGTCAATATATTCAAAAATTAAGGCCTCAAAAGGTGAAAATGAAAGAATTCATTCTGAATTACAAATATCAATGATTAGAGCTTGTTTGATCAAAGGTCAAGTTGAAGAAGGTTTAGCCATATTTAAAGAACTAACAACAGAAGTTTTAGCTGAGTATTCTAACAAAAACATTGAGCCTCCTGTTGCTATTAAGTCCTATATGACTATGGCTCACTTATCATTCATTGGTTACTCTCTGGATGTGGAAACTGCTGATGTTTTCTTTGAAGGTGCTCTTAGAGAAGATATGCCTTATTATACCCCTTTGCAAATTAATTATGTTAAAAAATATATGCAGAATACTTGGTCAATTACAAAAGATTTTCAGAAGACCAAATCTATCTGGGAAAAAACCTGGATTTATTATGAAAAAAAAGGTAGATCAACTTCATCTATCTCTTCTTCGTTGAATGATACTTTTTTAGACATTTTCTTCGCTAAGTATCCAAAATTTAATGCTGAGGCTGCACAATCCTTGAAGGACATTCTCGCTTCTTACAACGAAATTAAGAGAATGGATGAACCTTTTTTCAACTGTTTGTTATCTAAGTCGGCTATTTGGGAAAATGCTGAGATTTTTAAGTCAATCATTAAAGCTTCTGAATTATATAACTTCCCAAAGACAAATGTTTTTTACCGATGCGCTTTAAAGTCTTCGGGTTCGGTTTACCTGCCAATTACTGAAACTTACCAATTGTTTAATGATCTATTAAATTCGAATATTCAAATGGGTTCGAGAAATATTGTCAACGCTGATTGGTTTGCTTTGAGAGATGCTACAGTTCGTTCCAAGAAAGTGGACAACGATAGAATTGATCTATATTTTAAGTTATGGAAGCTGTGTGCACCTTACTTCATCAGCTTAAAGAATTACAAATTATATGTTGGGTTTGATATTAAACTGAATAAATCATATTCTAGAGTTTTTCAAGATATGAAATATGTCGATACTGCTGATATTTATTTACCTCAATTAGAATACTTCCGCAGAAATAATGAAATTGACAATTATATTTATAATAATTCAAACTATTAGAATATCTTTATTCTAGTTGCTTAAGTTCTCATTGCTTACGTTCTCATTTCTTCCAAGTTACTTTTAAGTTTCAGTAATTTTCACTTAATTGGTTTGCTTGTATAAATAGAGAAATGTTTTTGCGATACTTATTCAAAAGAGAAAAACCCCATTATGATTCTACCAAACTAGTTGCATCTTATGACTGTTGCATACATTTATTTTACTCTAATTTCTCTGTTATTACTATTATCTTCTTACGAATTGATCTGCCATCACCTCTTGTTTGTTACTTTTATGATTTGTCATTTTTAATTTTATCAGCATTCAAGTTTGTTGATTGCTACGAGTTTCCATTCCCTTTCCAGTTTTTTAATATCACTTGTTTTATATTATGACCCTGTTTATTATGATGTTCTTTTATTTTTCTACACGTTTTTTTGGGGGGACTTTAAATCACTCTTTGTTTATATTTTATGTTTTTCTCTTTTATCTTCTTTTCTGATTGGATTTCTTTGTGTTTTATATTTTTCCTGGTTACTCACTATACTCTATACTCATTAATGTTTTTGTCTCTTATTATTCTGTTCTGAACTATACTATTTTGTGATTCCTATGTATACCTTTTGTTTCGCTTATTATTACTTATTCATATCATACTTTAATATTTACATACACATTTACGTTACATACTCATTCATTTAAATTTCACATATTATTTTATTAATCTCTATATATTATCTTATCAATTTACCTTTATTAATACTGAAACTTACACAAAGTAACTTAAAAAAATTACCTTCATAGCCACGGGGTTGTATAAGCAATAATAAACTCCCAAAACCAGCCATACTAAAAAATCCACTGATACGTTAACGTAGCAGCCACCTTGAAATCAAATCTCACAAACGCCCACAGGTGCATGTCATCTGCAACAAAGGCTTATGCAAATACCCTGACTCTATATATAACTCCCGAAGATAACCCAAAAACATTACATATGAATATAGGCTAGGATATGTATTATATTTGCAGTTTAATAATTTTGCAAAAATAAAACCACTTTATAGCTCTAAATTGAATGGCGCTTAATTTAAAGTTTTAAATATATATATATAATTTTACTAAAACTAAAGAGTAAGTTTCTCCTTAACCGGCATTCATAACGCCCACAATCCTCAAATCCTCTAAAAGTCCTACATTGATGTTCCATATCATATGCATTTTATACATATATATATATATATATATTATCCAATCGTACAAGGGGGGCTATTTGAAGGGGCTCTAAAGTATAATCATATAACCAAACTTAATTTTATTGATGACATTAGATTCAGGGCTACATGTATAACAAACTAAACTAAAAAAAAGAACGTTCAGATATTTTATTATTGAATGCTACTTGAATTTGAATGATTTTGATCAATTCTGTTAAAAATATGCTGCATTCATATTGTCTCGATATCTAATCAACACAAAAAGGAAGACCGAGAATCGGGGTAGAAGGAATTAAAAGAGATGAGCTCCTGTATGACGGCGTTTAAGTAGTATCTTGTGACTCCAAGAAATAAAACTATATTCTCTAATCTTCAAATTTTGAATTTGTCGTTCTGTTTCACACCAATATGATTTTAATTCAATTGAAGGTTATAACTTATGTTTTCCAAAATAGCACTTAATTTGTTTTTTCTTTTTTGGAAATTATATAAAATCGTATCATAATTTATTTATATTTAATAAACACATCACATCACATCACAGATTTACCTACACGAACATGGCGGAATTAATTATAATATATGCAAGGTACTTGATGTAGATTTTAAGTTCCAATGTTCCTTCCTTCCTATCGTACGTTAAAAATTATAAAAAAGGGGATAGGGAATAAGCGCCAGTTCAATTTACATGCGCAACCATGAAATTTTGAAAGTCCGATATGAGAATTCAAAAACTCCAATGGAGACATGGATGGATTTAAAATTATCTAAATACTATAACTAATCAAGACATTTTAATAAATGTAATTGGCTAAATCAATGGGATTTTATTTTCGATCTTGTTCGTGAAGAACATATAGTCAAATAAATAAACCCTAGAATTCTGATTACTTATCGGTCAGTATTTACTAGAATCTGCTGGGCCTTTTAGATATTTCAGGATTATAATTGATTCAAGGTACTTAGTTGGATACGATACGGTTTAACCTGAAACGCGGAGCAGGTTTTCGTAGGTAGTCGAACGGTTGTAATTTTGCTATGACCACGATAATATATCCTGGAAGTTAATGATTATAATAGAATCATCATATTATTAGTTACTTTGATCACACATTCCATCGACTCAATGGAAATTAAATTTTTAGATCCAGAACAGAGATGTAGATAGGGAAACGGAGAAAAACTCTTGCTACCTATACATGTTTATAACTACTCATACATTGCCATTGCTACCATACCACTATATTATCTTCTATTCAATTAGAGAATAATTGAAACTGATGCATGCTGAATTTAGGATTGCTGGTAAAGAATACCTTTGCAAATCTACATTTCCAAAATTATTAAGGATAAAAATTTGGTAATTTTGTGTGTATAAATAAAATGAGTAGTTATTTGATTTGTAATAAATTATTGAGGCCATGATCCATATGATAGATATATCATATAATAATCAGCTGATTGTATAGACTCAATCTTTTTTTGTATATTAATCTACTCTTTCTGTTTTTTTCTTATCATTTAAACTGTCGCTCAAATGATATTTTCTGGTGTACTATATCAAATAAAAATTTACCTACTAAATCACTGTAAGTATGCTTTTACACTTTTCGTGTAGATAATTAGTCAAACTTAGCAGAGACTTAGTCTCAGATCTGGATATTATCCGGAAATAACCAGAAGTATAAATCTGGAATCCGGAATCCGGAATACTAACCATAATAATATTGGATGGCGCTGAGATCAATTGAATAGAGAAGAGCTCATAATTGCACCAGATAACAAACTAAGCTTTACTTGTAGAATCTCAACCTACAATCAATCTATACAACGCACTTCCTCAACTTTCATTGATCTCAGCACACAGAATGGGTGTTTGTGGATCTAAAGAGCAACCACAGCAGTTTGTTAAGGTCGAGAAACGACTAGGGACAAACACCAACAAACAACAACAGTCATCATCATCATCATCAAAACCTACACCTAAACCACCTAAAAAGCCAAAAGTTACAGGCCCAGGTCACAAATTAGGTTCATCTAAACCAACAACACAAGATACTGAGAATTTTTCCGAGCTAAGTGCTGTGAATGCTAAACAACTCGCTGCAAAGGCTGCTCAAGATAGATTTTCAACAGCTCAAAAGAAGAACGAAGCTGGTGAATTAGGTAAAAGACTTGCAAAAGAAAAGAAGAAAGGTATAAAGGATTATAGCATGGAAGATTACGAAAAAGATAAAGTGAAGAAAAATGAATTAATTTATGATTAGTATACTTAAACGATTGTTGGTTTGTGTTAAGTGGTTAGGCTATCTGCCTTTGTTATCATTTTATTGTTTCATTTATTGTATATTTTGTTTATTATTAAGTGCATAATCATCTCAATTTTGGGTATTGGTGTTTTTTCTTCCTTTTCTATTTGTAAATCAACGACTTATCAATACATGATATCTTGGTTGAAATGTCGTACTAAATCCAAGACGCCATATGTACGCCACAAATGTTACTCTTTTCTTGTTTCTTAGATGTGGCAGTGCAATGCAATGCAGTGCGCCACGAATGTTTCCCTTGCAGCACAGAAACTCTTTCAGCTTCACCTTGTCCCTGGATAAATGCTGTTGTCTGACTTTAGACTACAACAGGTCATTTATATACTTCTTAATTACTGTTCCTACTTCCAACTGCCATGGATGAGACATCTAGCAAAAGAAGGAACTCTATAGGATCTGGTAAGAAGCCCATTTTGCCTGCTATAGGTATGAGAGCAGCATCATCTAACAACACCACCAATAATGAGAATCAAAATGTCAAATCCGTTCCCTTGAACCATACTTCTTCGATTGACCACATAGGTGGAAATGTGAAAAATGTCAATTTGAAAAGTGAGATGATCCCTCAAAATAAGGAAAAGTCAAAGCAGCCTGATCACTTATTTGTATCCAACAATAGTTCTACCACCACCATCAATAATGGACCCAGTGTTTCTCCGGGAAGCAACAATAATGGAAATGTGGTTTCCAATACAAGTTTGGCAATGAGTAGCACCACCACGAATAGTGGCTATTCTACACCTCTTTTAAATTTGGCTGGTGCTACCACTAGTCTTTCTACACAAGGTGCCAACATTCCCGTCCTGATACCGGAAGACTCTGCTTCTATCTATCAAAATTCGATCTATTCTTCCACGGTTGACAACACAGTTACTAATAACAACAACACATTGGCAAATAACACTATCAATAGAAAACCAAGAAGAAATACCGAAGATGAAGAATTTATTTACCATGATGATATGTCTGTTGTAACTGGCTCTGAATATCAACAAGGTTTAGGCCTTCATGTTGCTTCCAGCGGTTTAGGTTTGGGTGGTACCATAGGTACACTTGTTCATGGTACTATTTCTAATGATATACTTACTCCTAAACTTCCTAGAAGATATTCAAACAATGCGAGACACACCGAAAATGAATTGGATTTCTTAGATGAACAATCAATAATGACAACAAACACTTTGAAAAATGCTGATATTGGATCTTCTTATAATACCATTGTGAATCCCCACGTCTCCCCATCTACAATGAAAACATCGCAGCAGAGGGTTTCACAGTTACAACTAAATTCCAATTCTTTTCAACCACAGTTAGCTCCGCAATCCCAACAATTTCAACAAAATATTCATTTGAAACCATCTGAATCAAAAGCCACCATTATTTCCCAAGTTAGAAAAGTATCACAAAAGCTGTTCAACAACAATAAAGCTAATCATCAAAGAATCCATTCTTATGAATCTAACTCCAATGATCATCCTTATAATCAGAATGTTTATCAACCAGGAACGTTAAATAAAGCATTCTCTTTAAACCCAATCGATGATTACACATTTGATGAAGAAGATGATGATGATTTAAATGATGCCGAATCTATGTTACGTCGCCCTTTCTTAACAAATACCCCCCAAAGAGCTCAAAGAGATCATATAGATGGTAGCCCATCACCTCACAGAATGGGGAGACCGTCCGATGACCCTTTCAATCAATATTTCTCGTTATCTTCTAAGCGAGATGTTGAAAATCTGAATCCTTTTTATTATAATTCTCCTCATGATTACAAATCTGCTTACTACAAGCAGAAGATAGTGATGAAAACTGTAAGTACTTTGTTTTACTTGATTATTGGTATTGTCTTTTTATTAGGTATTTTAAGGGTTGTTATATTGAAAAATTTGGATAATACTTTAGTTGACTTTAAAGTGACTAAGTTAGACAATGTGCTCATGACAGATATGGTACTCCTGTTTGAAGTTGAGTCTAATGCTACCAATGTAAATTGCCAGGATGTTACAATTTGGGATATGGACCTGGATGTATTTTTGGTCACTGACTCATCATTATTAAAAGATGATCCAATTGATGACGGTGATGAAGCTTATCCTTCCAAGAAAATGGATTTAACTATATTACTAGGAAATTCAACCAAATTTGTGACCCCATTACAATTTGAAGGTGTTTTAGATAGATCTTCCTCTTCTAGTTTTTGGTCATCATTTGGTGATATTTGGTATAAATTGAATCACAAAAGTGAGCTAACCCCAACCACCACTTCAGCACAAATTAAAATCACACATCCGGGTGACAGTTTTAAATATAAAGGTGAACATTTGACTGACGAGCAATGGTCTCTAATTTATAATAGCCCCTTTAAATTAGTTATAAGAGGCTCATTTGCATACCATTTACCGCTGATGTCCAATTATGAAATTATTAATATTTCCAATGAGGAAGACGTTGATTCAAGCCATATATCACAAGTTTAATTTTATTTGAGAAATTTACCAAAATAGACCTCCTCCACTCTTGTTTTAGTTTTCACTTACTATGTATCATGTTGTTTGAGTCTTCTTTTACTACCATTGAGAGCTTTTCATGTTATATTTTAGTTTTGGTTTTAGTTTTGGTTTTAGTTTTGGTTTTAGTTTTGGTTTTAGTTTTTATGCTTTCATTGACCTTTTTTATGCATATATGAAAATTTCCCCTTTTCAGTTTTTACTATCCTTTTGTATTATTATTTTCTTCATGCCTTTTATTCTGTTCTCCTTTTCCTTATGTTTCATATATACCCATTTCCTTACCTTTGCTTAATGAGTTTCTCTAGTTTTATTAAATTGCAGTTTTATTTTCTTTATCAAAATACACAAGCGTCTCTTATACATAGCTTTTAACTACTCTTTTAAAAATTAAGCAAATAATAAATAATTTTTATTTTTCACTTTAAGTCTTTTAACAGTTGACTTAAATCACCTCTACTTCTCTTCTCTGAAGAACTAATTCCCTTTTGTTTGTCGGATTCTACTCTTCTTAGTAAACGTTTGTCAACCGCAGGGCACAATCCAGTTTTAGCCAAAGAACAAATATCACATCTTGGTGCAATAGGGGTACAAATCATTTGACCAAATCCAACAAGAACAGGGTTTATTTCAGTCCATTCTTCTTTATGATCAGCTAACATACTTTCCAAACATTTTCTAACGTATTCAGGACTGAAATTCTTAGTGGTTTTAGGAACCCAATTATAAATATCTGCCATCCTGTGCATATGTGTATCCACTCCAATACCTGTTGATATATTCCACGCTATTTGTAACAGTAAAAAGCCCATTTTTGGACCAACTCCAGGAAATGCTGTGATCTCTTCAATTGTCTTCGGTATCTCCCCTTGATGCTGTGAGTGTAGCATATCTGCTGTCTGTTTAATGAATTTTGCTTTACGTTTATGAAAGCCAACTTTAAAGATTAGTTTATCTAGTTCCGATTCCTCAATCGATAACATACCATCTAAACATAACCCATCTTTAAAGCCTTTTGATAAAAAATGTTCATGTAGTATCTTCATAACTTGATAATTAACTTCATCTTTTGTCTGGGATGATAACATTAATGATATGAGACATTGGAATCTGAATATTGGACCTGATGTTAAGCCTGTTATTGTTGTACTTATGTTAGCACAACCAACTGTATCAACTGGGGCCACTATTTTTGATCTCATCTTTTTAATTTCATTATACATTGGCCAGAAATGCGAAGGTGGCTTCGTCGGTAAATTTTCTGTTTTATTTGATGATGATTTCTTTGTAGTTGTGATTTTTTTAGGTTTAACTTTCTTGTTTGCTAGTTTTATAGGCGCTGGAGGTAGTTCATCGGACCCTTCCTTTTTAACTATGCCAGCATCTAATTCTTCCTCTTCTATTTTTACTTCTATTCTTTGTCTCTTTCGCCTTCTTGGTGTTTGCAAGGTAGCCTGAGTTGAATCTAACAGGTGCTGATTTGATTCATCTTTAACTTTAACAATCTCTTTCTCAAAAGAATCAAATGATTGATCTGCAACATGCTTTAGAGATGATGTTGACCTCGTTTTTCTCGCAGTTGTAAAATACTTGCTTTTAGTTTCTACCTCTGCCATTCGAGTTGCCATTTTTATTGATTTGCTAGATAGCATGTATAGAATACAAACTACAAAGAGCAAGTCTTCGTAATAGTTAGGGCCAATCATTGCAGTGGAATTGCAAATTTTAAGATTTAAAGGCGCGTCCCAAAATTGTAAAATAATTAAAAAAAAACAGATATAAAATGACGATATAATAGTGAATTAAATAGTAAATAAAACGAAATAGATGATGAAATAAATAGAGAATAGTAACTACTTACTCAGCTCAAATTGTGCCAAAATTGGGAAATGGTCACTAGGAAATTCTTCATTAGGTAAACCAGGATATCTTTTCAAATAATTAGATTCAATGTCTCCTAGCACTTTCACTAATCGGAGTTGATCACTTGACTTATTGTACCAAATATAATCGATGATCTGCTTGAAATTTTGAGTATAAGTTGTTTTCTGGAACTTATCTTCTTTAAACAAGTCATGGTAAGGGGAAGAGAATTTCTGGAAACTTGTATCGAGAACACTGCTTGAATCAACTCCGTAGTCGTACTTACAAACTTCCTTGTATTTATTGCAATCTATTTTACCTTCGGATAAAAACTTGTAAACCGGGGAATCAGGAATAGAGTTGAAATCACCAACCATGAATACATTTAAACCTTCACCAGTTTCTAGCTTTTCCTTAGTCTCCTCTGCTGTTAGTTTAAATTGCCTCTGTACCGCTCTTTGCAAAAGTTTTGTTAGGAGAAACGTTTGCATGAGTTTTACATCAGGGTGTTTAGGTGACCAATACAAATGAGTGTTTGACAAGAACACTGTTTTACCAGTAGACAAATGTTCTAATACAACTATTAGAGCAACTGTATTTCTACAGTTTAACCTCTTTTTTAAGTCGGGTGTTTGATTGAAGTAAACTTTATTTTTGAAGTAATCAGCCATGTCGATTTGCTCGTAGTTTAAAATCTTGAACTTCTCCTTATTAACAAAAATAGAAACACCATCCATCATGTTCAAATTCTTTTTCCAATATTGAGGCTTTCTCTTCTTTTGGAACACAGAATCAAAGTTACGTTCGAGCATGAACCCTTTCCAATAATCATGGTAAATCAAGTATTCCATTTCTTGAAAACACATTATGTCACTTAAGTTGCACAAATCATTCATGTTTTTATTGATCAGCTTAAATCTGTTATCCCAGTTAGTCCAATTAGCTGGTAAATAGTTGTAAACTTGGTGCCATAGGTAATGTCTTGATAGTAAATTGTAGGATGAGATGGTAAATGCGTTTCTTGGAGTCAGAACCTGATGGAAGTTAATAAAGTTCCTGTGATTGACAATACTGTTTTTCTGAGTCAGAGTAGAGTATGCTGCAGATATTAGTCTCTTCTTCATTATGGTTTCTTCCAGTGTACTGATGCTTTTGTAGTCACCGATTGTTAGAAGATAATGATTCAAATTACAGGTTTATTTACAAATTGCACGTTCCCTTACTACAGCCGTTCAAACTGCCAATCACAGTAGCGTACATATCGCTGACGTAATGGCCCTTCAGCCAAACTCGGAGTTTAGTGAACATAATTGACTATATCAGAAACACAAAACATAACTATAAAGCAAGAGGGTTGAACTAACAAGAATTAATGTATATGTTTAATAGAAGAAGAAGATATCCTAGTCAAAAAGCTTTGGAAAAATGCTGGTATAATAAAAGGTTAAAACAAAAGAATAAGGATAAAAGAAAAATTTAAAAGAGGTGTGAGTTAAAACGATATTATATAGCAAGGAAGAAAGAAACAAAACAAGAGCAAAACCTGTCAATAGAAATGCAATTATAAAACATGTCATTATCATATCACGAATTGAAAAGAGTAGATAAGCAATAAAACTAATAAAAACACTAAAACACGGAACAAGTGAACTTGAAAACAATATTAAAATCAGAAACAAAAACAAAAATAAACAGTGAAAAAAAGAATAAAAGGAAAATAAACAAAATCAGACTTAATATTAAGTCTTTCTAGAACTACCACTATCTCTGAAATCAGCTTTGACTTTCTTACCACTAGTCAACTTCTTAAATTCAAATCTTGAAATTAAAGATAGATGATCAGAAGCAAAATCAGAATTTGGAAAACCAATCACCTTCTTAGCGTAATCTCTATCAACTTCACCCAAAAGACCCCTCACAGTCAATGTAGGAGTAGAATACCAAATATATTCAATAACTTCAGTGAATGTTGGAGTGAAATTGGTAAATGGTAGTTCACCAACCGCGTCATATGCTGATTTCAAATGGAAAGGATGAGTGAAACCTTCACTTGTATATTTACCATAATCCCTTCCTTTAAAATCAGTATGCTCTTTACACTTACCGGATGCAAATAATTGATAAACAGCTGAATCAATTTGTGAGTTAAAGTCACCACAAATAATTAATGGCATCTTATTAATATCATCTCTGCTACTTTGATACTTTTTAATGATGATTTGCATTTCTTCTAATAAAACTTCGACTTGCATAGTTTTAACATCATTAAATTCTGGATCCCAATGTAAATGGGTATTAGCTAAAATAAATTTATTGCCACTTGGAATATGCTGCAAAACTAAAACTAAAGCAATGTTATCTTTATTCATAAATCTATTGAAAACATCTTCAGTCTTTTTAAATTTATCTTGACTCATAACTAATCCACCATACTCTAAAATTCTCTTATCGATCAATTCAAACATTCCAGATTTATAAAAAGTAGCACAACCATCAACCTTCTTAGCATTTTTCTCATTCATGGTTTTAGCTCTACCTTTACAATGGAAAATACCCTTATAACCGTTACTTTCCATCAATGGGACCCAATATTCTTCATAAGTTCTAGTCTCCACTTCTTGTAAACAAATAATATTGGTCTTATATGATAAAATTTCTTCAGTTAACTTTTGTCTTCTATAATCCCAGTTTAATGCCCATGAAGGGGTGTATTTATACATCTTTGGAGTAGCATAATGTTGACATAAAGTATTGTAACTCATCAATGTGAAAGATTCTGAGTCTTTAGATGATAAGTCAACTTCAATTGCAGGTTTTAAATCTGTTTCTGTAATCATTGGCTCACCATCTTCACCAATCTTAATCCATTTTCTTGGCTCTGGTGGAGCTAATCTTGGAGCATCATCTCTTAAATGAATAATCAGACCTCTTGTTCCCTTCTTAGCAATGATATTAACAATTTCATCATTCATATTAGCATTACCTTCAATACCAAAAAACTCTAATTGATACAGATTACCAAATTCATATGAAATATCTTTAATATCATTATCAAAAGCATATAAATATTTCAAATTGTATAACATACCTAATTCTTTTGGAAGTTCAGTTAAATTGTTTGAAGAAATATCTAAAACTCTTAAAGTTTTTAATTTAGAAATCATATTTGGTAAGTTCTTTAGATTATTACCATTTAGATATAATCTTCTTAAAAAACTATATGAAAAAAGCTTAGGAGATAAAGTCATTATTTGCTGTCCACTTAAATCTAATCCTGTCCATAATTGTGTATTATTTTCTTTAATTCTGATTCTTTGATCTTCAGCCTCCTCATCTAAGGTATCATTATTTAGCTTTTTATGTTGCATTAAGCCTTCATTTTCTGTGTTATTACTTTGGTTATTGCTATTATTATTTTTATCTTTCACAGTAGATAATAATGATTTAGTTATATCAACCAGAGTGGCACCATTGTTTTGAGTACCTTCCACCTTTAACAATGATTTTCTTGAAGAAGATGCAGCTCGTCTAGCATAAAAATTTGGAACATTAGAACTTCTTGAAAATTGAACCAACTGTTGTTGATGTTTCCAGTGAACCGAAGTACTTAATGAAGGATCAATTGAAATTATATTATGTTGTTGTGGCTGCTGTTGTTGAGAAGCAGGATTTTGCAACATTTGATTTTGTAATTGTTGTGCCTGCTGTAATTGAGCCAATTGTTGTTGTTGTTGTTGTTGTTGTTGTTGTTGTTGTTGTTGCTGTTGAGCTGCAAGTAATTGCTGCTGCTGTTGTGGTGTACCCGGTTGTTGTAATTGTTGCAGTTGTTGATGTAAGGATTGCAATTGGCTTTGTTGCTGTGTTGGTTGTTGACCATTTCTATATGCTCCTTGGTACAAAGTCTGTGCTAAAACAGAAGAAGGATTTAGGCCATCCGTACTTTTTGGGGCTTGTTGACCTTGCAATAAAGAATCCTGAAGAGATCCAAACTGTTGCTGTTGCTGTTGCTGTTGCTGTTGCTGTTGCTGTTGCTGTTGCTGTTGCTGTTGCTGTTGCTGTTGCTGTTGCTGTTGCTGTTGCTGTTGCTGTTGTTGTTGTTGCTGCTGCTGCTGCTGTTGTAACTGTTGTTGATACAGATATTGATTTTGATAAGGTTGATTCTGTTGCTGGTTTGATTTCTGTTGGAATTGAGTAGAAACGTTCATCTTGTGATCAGTATAATATAATTATGCAGACAATAAAAACAAAGTAAATATGAATTTGAAAAAACGGTAAAACTCTATTATTTCATCAATTAAAGCAAAATGTAATACAGAACAAAAAACTCAGAAAGAAGAAAGCGTATATGTGTAAAAATATTGCTTCAAGTAATCTTAGGAATACAATAATATATGTAACTTGGTAGAAATTGATATGATAAATAAATGGAAAACTTGAGGGACACAAGACTGTAGCCACGCTTTACGTTGAAACTTCTGAAAACAGATTTCTGCTATTAAGTATAATTATAACAGCTTCAAAATTGAGAATGAACCGAGTCGAATGTGTGTTGTGGAAACTAAAGGCAATTGATCCCTTCGAAGTAAATCTGATGCTGGCCTTCGTATTGCGAATTGACTCGACTCGAAGTGGTGGACAGAAGATTTGCTCAGTCAATCAGGGCTGCATAACCTTAGACACGTCGATCGACCAACATACTTAACGTTATTTTGAAGGCCCATTTATTTATTTTTTGTTTTAAGTTTACTCCTAGTTTAACTGGAATTAAAAACTAAATGTACAAACTCACTAAAACAAAATACAATAATATACAAAAACACTAATAAATTAAAACGAGCTAAAATAAAGCAATTAAATTAAAACGCAGAAGGTCACCATAGTCTTTTGTTAACCATCTTCATAGCAGCTTGAGCTTTTCTAGCAAGATTAACAGGCAGATTTAATTCTGATAGTTTGGTAGAATTAGATGTAGAAGTAGTGGTAGCTGAACCATTAGAAATCAAACGATTATTATTAACAATAGAATCAGTATCAAAGGTTTCTTCATTAATTGAAAAATCTTCGGAGGATGCAAAAACAGGGCAAATACCAATAGCGTCAACTTTCTCTTTAATTTCTTTATATTGTTCATCACTGTCAATTAGTTTATTGAAATCTGAAACTTTTACCCAGTAAAGAATTAGTTCATGAAATTTTTTACCTTCACTTTCGTAAGCTTCTTTCATATCTTGAACCGAGTACATTCCAACTTTCAGTTTGATGAAAGAACCAATCATTGGCCAGAGTAAATTCCACATCATGTCCTTTTCAGTACTTGAAAGTTCTCTCTTTGAAGTTTCGATTTCAGCAACTTTAGTTTCTAAGTTTTCTAACCCTAACAACAGTTTAATCTGAAGGTCTGTGACATATTTTTGATTTTCTATTTCATAACAGTACAGGGGGAGATATTTAACTGCCTCTTCAGTGGGAGGAACTTGATTGAACTTAGCAACCCGAATACCGTAAGGATAAAAACTTCTGATTTGCTTCTTCTTAGATAGCTCTAGTCTCTCAGCTTCTTTCTTAGCTAATTCCTCGACTGCTTTTTGCTTCTTAGCCTGATGTTCTTCTTCTTTTCTTTTACGTTCCAGTTCTTCAAATTCTGCCTTCTTCTTTTCGGCTTCTCTTTTTTTCTCCATTTTTTCGATACTCTTTGCAATTTGTTGCTGTCTAGCTTTCTTTCTTTCCAATCGTTGCGACTCTAATGCTTCTCTTGCTTTCTTAGATTCAGCCTCCTTCAATCTCTTTGCCTCAATTTCCTCAGCCTCTTTCTTTCTTTGAGCTTCAAGTTCCTCGGCTTCTTTCTTTCTTTGAGCTTCTAGCTCTTCAGCTTCTTTCTTCTTTTTAGCTTCCAGTTCTTCAGCTTCTTTTTTCTTTTTAGCTTGTAGCTTCTCAGCTTCCTTCTTGTTCCTAGCTTCAATTTCTTCTAGAGTTGGACTAGGTGATGAAGTCTCTGTCTTAGTAACTTTACGACGGATATCTCCAAAGCTTTCAAAATCATGATTTTTTTTCTTACTAATTGATTCAATTTCAGCATCTTCTTTTTTCAATGTTGGAGATAACGAAAATGTTGGTTTTGCAGGTTTTTCAGAAGACGATGACATACTAATTGAAAAAATGTTTTCCATTGATTTTTTCTTCTTCATAGAACCTGAAGGTTTTCTATCAGTAGGTAAGACAGAAAGTGAAACTTTCTTCTTCTCTTTTTCGTGTGTATCATTTTTAACCAATGATCTTTTTCTTTTTTTATGTGACTTTGGTTTTTCATCTGCAGATTCATCGGCTGGTGATGCAGGCGTATGTAGAGATAGTGGTATAGATGTATCGTCCACATCCATATTATCAGAATCTTCATCAAGCACACCATCGCTTTCCTCACTAGATTCAATTGACCTCTTTCTCTTTCTTACGACTCTTTTAACTGGTTTAGATTTTCTACCACGACCACCACGACTTGACCCACTTTTAGAGACATGGTCATCAGTACTTTTATAATTATCTGAGGCCTCTTTAATCAATCTGATTTCTTCATCATCTGGTAACTCACTATCAAGCAATAAATCTAAAGCTGTACGACCATTTTTATCTTTTAAATTTGGATTGGCTCTGTTTTCCAATAATAATTTAACCATGCTGATATGATCTTTACCAACAGCCAACATCAAAGGAGTTAAGCCATTCTTATCAGCATGGTTAACATTAGCATGGAAAGCTAGCAACAAGCTAGCAATATCAGTATGACCATGTCTTGCAGCCAAAGTTAGTAAATCTGGGGGAGGTTTACGGCCCGACAAATTGGAAACATAATTCAACACAAACGTGACATCATTATCGGCAACTTTACCGTATATTTCACTTCTACCTTCTCTAGTAATCAAATCGTAAAAAGTATTTTGGTATTGTCTTCTTGATAAGTCATCTTTTTCGGAATCAGTGTATCCTCCACTATTAGAATTACTCTTATACTTCTTTCTATAATCTCTTGTACACCGAGTCAATAATCTTTTCAAATTTTCGTATACTTCAATTTCACTACTAGTCATTTCTTCCAAATTGCTCTCTCTATCCAAAGCATTTAGAGCTGTATCTCCCATAACATTTACGATTGTAGGATTCGCACCTCTGTCTAGTAAGAGTTTAACAACTTCATAATGTGAATTCGAAGTGGCATCAATCAATGCAGTGTCTTTATCCATTGCCCCAGATTGTTTATCAATATCAGCGCCATTATCCAATAGTAGTTTAGCAATATCAGCATAACCTTCTAAAGCAGCCTCGTGCAATGGTGTATTACCAGCATAATCTGCATCATTCACATTAGCACCTGATTCAATTAAATCTTTGGCTTCATGATATAGACCTTTAGCACACATTCTTTGCAAAGGCGTTCTACCAGATGCATCTCTACTAGATCTACCTGAAAACTTTCTTCTTGGAGATTGTGATCTTGATGAATGTGAAGTATTCGAATATTGTCTTTTCTTTTTCAGTCTTCTTGGTGAATTTGAGGAATGATGAAGGTCCTCCTCATTTCCAACAAAATCTTTATTATCATCATCTGAATTTGTATGGGCTCTTTTCTTCATGAGTCTATGCAGTCTTCTTGATTTTTTGGAAGGAAGAGGGATAGATTCATCATCATCCGTACTTGCCTCAGATTCATTATTCGTAGGTTCTTCAGATTTTTCTTCATACTCCGTAGGTTTATTTTTAATGGATGTGTCTACCTGTTTTGTATCAGGTTCTTTATTTGCAACATATTTATTTTCTACTTCTTTTATAGGTTGATCTTTACTGGACTCTTCATCATTATTATCCTCCTTAGTTTTTTCTTCTTTCTTTATATCATCTCTGAATTCTGGAGATTGTTGTTTCTGTTTCTGTTTATGTGGTATTTCAGTAGAACTTGAAGTCTCAGTAACTTTATTGTCCATAGAAAATTTAACTTCTTCTTTAACAAAATTATTTTTCACAGAATCATCCTGTGAATCTTTAACTTCGGTTTTCAGTGGAACTTTAGCTGTGGTCTCTTTAGCTGTGGTCTCCTTAGCTGTGGTCTCCTTAGCTGTGGTCTCCTTAGCTGTGGTCTTAAATACATCCTTGGTACTTGCAGACAAACTTTTAGAGAAATCGATGTTATCTTTCAAATTTTCCCTTGAAGACTGCTTGACTGTTGTAGCAGATGACAACGATTGAATTTGTAAATGATGTCCAGGTGATCTGCTGGAACTATTGCTGCCGCCACTATTTCTGCGGCTACTGAGGTAGTTAATGCCATTATCAATGATAGTGATGTTGTTGCTTTTGCTGCTGCTGCCACTTTTGTTGAAGTTAGCATCACTTTTAGTGTTGTTATTACTACCATTGTTCCGACTATTGTTATTATTGTTAAAATCATTCTTATTATCACTGTTGTTATTGCTCTTTTTCATATTTGAATTCATATCCATATAACTATTGTGTTTGTTATTATCACCACTGTTATTGCTATTAGGGCTCTTCTTATTACTGATCCGTCCAGAACTATCATAAATAGCAAATCCACCCATTTTTTTCTTATTTCTTAGAGGTAGCATATTAACACCAGAAATAACACCAGGACCAGATGGCGTCGATGATGATGACTGTTGCTGCTGTTGTTGTTGGCTATGATGCTGGTTGTGGTTATATCTATTATTCAACGAATGAACTCGTTGCTGTGGCCCATTTGGTCCATACCCATCGTTCATCGATTGATAACCATTACCAGAACCAACACCATATGGGTTATTCCCACCATAATGATAATTGTAGCTGTTATTATAATAACGATGGCTGTTGTAGTTATTATGGCGATTATTGTTTGGTGGGCCGTTAGGGTTTTGGTTGTTATTTGATAATCTATAATTATGTGACTGGTTTTGCCGATTGTAAGAGTGATTATTCTGCTGCTGTCTTCGGAAATTGTCCGGCATTCTTGGATTAAATTTAAACTTAGCAGGATAACTGTCTTCTGTGGTGTTTGTATGGGTGCATGCGCTGCTGGCAGAATTCTGAATAGTAATTACGTATTTAATAGTTCTTTTAAAGAATTAAAGATGGTCTACAAGAAAGGGCATTCGCTAAGGCACGGAAAAAGCATGGGTTACATTAAGGCGGGTAACTTTCTAATCATGTGCTGAGGACATGTGATCTGTTTTGCTCCGTGTTTTTTTTTTTAAGCTTCAAATAACTTTTATTTACATTAATAAGACTTTCAAACAAAAATCTTAAATAGTTCTATCAAGCAGTACATACTGTACATATCTATTGATTAAAATTCAATGATTTTTTTAAAATATCAATTAAGTAATCCTTTAATTACATTATAAAAAAAATTGGTCAAGATAGAACAGAAGTATAAAAGAGAAATCAAACAAACAAGGGAGAGGCAAAAAAGAATGTCAAAAAAAAATAATAGAAAATGAGAGAAATTTTACAATTAGCAAATAAGATATATATAGACCATCGTGAATGTATAGATCATAATACAGTAGTAAGACCAGTATGAGGAAGAGTGCTGTCAACGAAATAAAATAAATGATACAAGAAAATAAGGCCAATATGGTGTAGGTTAACGTAACAAAATTAAACTGAAGGTGAAAAAAGAGTTGAATAGAACAAAAGCAATATTAAAAAAATAACCAGCTTCTTCTATATATATTATAGATTATTAAGAGAATGTTCCGTAAGGGATTGAACCATATAAACCACCCAAAGAGCAAGTAGATTTAACAATTAATTGGTAAAGGTTATGAAAAACTCAGGCAACCAAAAACATAAAACTGAAAGAAAAAAACCAAAAAAATCAAACAGCCGTAGCAACTAGAACAAAAAGAAAACAGAAATTGTAATATGTGATTAGTTAGTTGATGATAATAATTATAACGATAATGATGGTAATGATGCATATATTTTTAGTTCAATCTAATTCAATTTGCATATTTCATAATTTAGTTATTAATTTGTTATCAGTGATAATTAGCGTCACCAAAGGTGGATTCTTTATTTAACTCAGAGCCAACTTCATTCACGCTTATTGGAGTTACAGAATCAGGAGACGCACTTTCATTTGCAGATACAGAAGAAGGAGACGAAGATTCAGATGAAGAAGAAGAATCAGAAGAATCAGAAGAAGCATGATTTGAATAACCTAAATAGTTTCCCCATTCCATTAATTCATAAATCAGAGACAAGTTTGGAGAAATCAGAGGAGCCTTCACTTTTAATTGATTGTAAGCATCGTTATAACCAACTTTGTTTAATTTCATGAAGTAAGCTATAATCAAAGAAGCGGACCTACTGACACCACATTGACAATGAATTAATACTTTCTTATCTTGAGATAAAGCCTCATCAATGACTTGAGTTAATTTTGGAAAATCGGAAATCAATCTTGAATTGTGGGTCCATGGGATGAAATAGTATTTTATTTTCTTATTAGTTGAAGTTTCAACCTGTGAAGAATAATCTCTAATTTCTTGAGCAACGTTTATAATAACATCAAAATCATTCAACTGGTCAAAAGTCGGTTCTGAATATAAATACAGATTAGGATTCAACACACATACGGGACCTTGAGGGTAGGCATTTCTATAAGAGGAGGAGGGGTCTATTAATTTCGAAGAGCGAGTGGAAGAATATAAACTTGGTCCATCTCCTACTCCAGGGTATTCACCATCAGACAAATGTAGAGATTGGAAAGAATGAGTAATTGTTTGGGGTTTAATATTATTAACGCCCGAAGGAGAGTATCTTCTAGGTAAAAGGTATCTTGAGGAAGTGGATGAATTTGAATTTACTGAAGCTGGAGAACCCAAGGAAGAGTCTGAATTTTTTCTGTCAAACCTTCTAATTGGTTCAGCAAAGAATGACGAGCCTGGTTCTGCACCAGTATTGGAGCTCATCTGCGGAACACTTGTTTTCAACCCCTGAGCGTAAGAATTATGTTTTGGTATAGTTAGAGTAAGGGTAGTGCTTCTATGTCTAGCGTGAGCCTTTGCGTTTGAAGGAGGAGAATTAGAGGTATCACTATTATGGAAGGTTGATTGTAAAGGAGTGGTCACTCTGATTGAGTTACTAGAAGTTGATGGTGACCTAAATAAAGGGGGAGGTTTTTTTTGTGGTGATGAGTTAATATTATTGTTATTTTTGTTGGTGGTATTATTAGAACTAGACGAAAGTTGTTCCTGTAGAACCATAGGAGGAGAGTTCAAGTTTAACTGTAGCTTTTTCAGATTCATTGCTCTTCGTTGTTTAACCTGCTGCTGCTGCTGTTGTTGTTGTTGTTGTTGTTCTTGTTGTTGATTAGAAAAACAAGAAGAGCTGTTGTTGTTTGAGGTAGGAATGGGTATTGGGGGATTATTGAAACACTCTGTAGAACTATGAGTCTGAGTGTGTGTCTGAACGTGAGCCTTAGCCTTAGTCTTAGTTTGAGCCTGAGCCTGAGCCTGAGCCTGAGCCTGAGCCTGAGTCTGAGCAGAGCATGTGTTGACGGTACACATGAAGTGTCTTTGTGTTATTGAAATATTGATATTCAACGTGTATTAGCAGTAAGAGTGGTAAAGAAAATGAAGCACTGGTACAAGAGATGTTTGCTAAAAATAAATGGAACGAAAGTCTCTTTAATACGGCTAATGCTGATGTAACTTACTGGGGACTGAGTGAGTGAGGTGCTGTCGTCCAGAGAAGTGAAATAAGATATTGGGGGAATAAGCGGATGTATCAGGACAAGAAAACTATGGTAAAATATGAATGTATTTTGTCCAAGGACCTATCTATTTTGAGTGTCTAAACTGAAAAGACAACAGAGTGTTTATGTATATGTATATATAAATAGATCGATAGTTATGTGCTTAATACAAACCAATTAATATACAGTTGATGTATACGCTGTAATTAGTAGTTAATTGTGAGCTGTTAAATGTGAGACTAAAGCAACTTGTATTTATTTTTTTGGTAATTAGCCAGTGAATACTGGGTGGTATGTTTTTCGTTTCAGAGTTGTTATAAAGTTGTTGTTATTTTTGGTGTCTGAGTAGAGTGAAAGGACAAGGAAAAGAGTCTGGCTAGGTATGTAAAAGAGTTTATCTACAATTGGAAACAGTTGGCGTATCTTTATAGCTAAAACTATAATTTGAGCCTTTATTGGGTAATATCAGGTAAAGACAGTAAAATAGTATATGAACAAAGAAGGAATGAAAGAGGAAACAAGGAGTTTAAGAATTAAGCAATTCAACTTGAAACAATGTTTGAATTAGGAATGGGGTCGATCAAGTCGCGATTTGCAAACTCGGCCTTGTGCAGAGAATTAGGAAACGACAGTGAAAGTTTTTTAAGCGATACAGTTTATATTTATAAATAGATCTTTATATCTATATATATATATCTACAAATTATGAAATAAATGTTAAATATTGGAAATTATTCTTATTTTCACACAATTAAATATTTACACATCTATTTATTTATTTACCTATATGTCGTAAAATCACAATACTTCTTTTCAATTCACTATTTACCTTTTCAATTTCCCAGTTTATTCCGGTTTGACCTCTGGTTTCTGTAGCAATCATCAGTTTTCTCTTTTTCAAATAACTTAAAAACTCATTGATCGACCCTCCAACTCCAAAATATATGTCTTTAGCTCCTAATAATACCAAACTTTTAGGGTTATTTAGTTCAATCAGTATCTCAGAAATAACAGGTAATATCTCTACAGAGTAAATAGTCTCACTGGTAATTATCAAATTATTCTCATGGTATAAGTCAGGCATAACTTGATGGATTATATCCATAAACGGTCTTGACCAGGAGCCGGAAATAAAATTTATTTCTATGCTTAATGTCTTCATACACTTGTTGAATTCATCTATTAATTCTGCACTGACATCAATTTCACCATCACGAATGTTCCCTTCAATACCTTCTCTGCTTTGTAACTTGGTTAACTCTTCTTTACTTAATTTTGTTAAGCACCAAGTTATCAAGAAATTGGGTAATGTAACTAACCTTAAAACTTCATAATTGTAATCAGATAGGATGATCTTCACTTTTCCTTGATCAGCCATCAACAATTTCTTGAACATGTACAACGAAGGCAACCCAGTACCGCAACCTAACTCAATCAAGTTGAACTTGCCATGATCATACTCAGTGTTGGTTTCCAGCTTCTTGATTATATCAAACGAGCATTCCCACGACTTTAACCCTCCTTCGTAAATCCCATGCACTAAATCTTCATCGGTTTGTCCAATCAATATATTAAATTCGTTGTTATAATCACTGCCTGACGAATACTCCTCTTCCATCATTAATTGATGCTTCACATCAAATAGTTCTCGTCTGTGCAATATGAATCTATCGTTTAACGGAACAGTTTCGTATGATATTCTTGTTCCTATCAACTTTGCTGAAAAGTCTTGCAAAGTTATGAGTTTGGGTTGTGATAGCACGATGGCTTTATCTATTGGGTTTTCAAATGGCTTATTTGAAATATTGTTGTCGTTGTCATTGTTGTTATTAATGTAGGTATGGTTTGGAGTTTCTGAATTTAGATCTTCTTCGGTGAATCCAAATGAGAATCCCATTTTCTGTAATTTATTACTATGAACTATAATTAATAGGTGATGTGTTTTAAATATATGGTGGATTGTTCAAAAGATTTTAAAAAAAAATTAGAAGTTCAAGCTGGATATTGAAAAAACTCATTTATTTGCACAGCCGTGGAAAGTTTGAAGATGGGAAATCTGTCCCACCAAAAAGTTGCGTAAGGGTAATTTCAAACGTGTTTAAAAAAACCAAGCAAACTATCAATCAATCTCATTCTCTGTAACAACAATAACAGCCGTGATAAAACTACAAATTTAACCATGATAGATCTATCAGATTATGAAGCTTACTTAGAAGATGATTTCGACGCCATAAAATTCTCCAATGATATCTTAATGTCCACAAACAACCCAGATGACAACAACCTCGACTTAATAACTCCAATCAAAAGACTAACTTTCGACCTAAATGAAATTGACAGAAAGATCGAAAAAACATCTAATGAAAATTACATAGAGCTGATACAAGAATTCGACAATTTGAAACAATTCAACCTGACAATCAACGAACTGAACCCTTCTATCAATCAGCTAAACCTCTCATACTCCCGACTAGAAAACGAAATCTTAGAACCATACAATGAAGCGTCAGGTTTACATTCAGCTTTGAAGAAGATTCATCAAACATCTGACTTGTTACGTTCCATGGCCTATTTCATCTATTTGATTTCCAAAATTGAAGAAATTGGCAAATCGGAGCAAGAATTGAACGTGAAGCCATTCAAAAACCTGTACCAACTTTCAAAATTGTTCAAACAGTTAAAAGCTCACTTAGTAGATTCACCTTTTCTTAAATCATTGAAACTGGTGCGTGACTATGAAAACTTTCAAAGTATGACAATCTCTCGAATCATTGATATTGCCGTTAAGAATTTCAAAAGTGTTACTTTGGCGAGCTTGGAAAACCATTCAATTTTGAATTTGATTAATTCGTTGATTATCACATCTCCAGAAACTTTCTTCAACCAATTCCAGAACTTGTTTGAATCTTTGACTGATTCCGCCATTAAACTGATTAAGAAAAATTTAAACAACCCAAAGAATTTAGAAAAGGTATTTAATGAAGTTTCACAGAATGGTAACTTACTAGCAAGACTTGAACAACTAATGAAAACAACGAAATGGATAGAATCCACTTCTGATACAATCGATTCCACAGCCAGAAACTTCACAAACACGACAACCACAATCCTAGACAAGTTAATTTCAGTCCTAAACCTAAATTCTAACATAATAACCCTCTACTGGAAAGAAATTGCATTAGGAGTAGGCACAAAATTCAAAGAGATCATGAGTAGAGGTGGCCCCATCGCCAAAAACTTGAAAAACATCAAAGAAGAGTTGAAAAAAGTGGTCAAAGCCAGTGTATTGAATTCGTTTGATGAGAACGACCAGAAACATAAAGATATTAATGGTGGTGCTGTTGAGGGTAAGGAATACATTGAAGTTACCATGATGTTGAATTGTATTAGTTCTTTGGATGGTAGTGGTTATAGGCGTTGATTTGATTTATTATTGTATAATGACATATTTTACTGTTATTTATTGTTTAATATCCATTTTCAACGCTTCATAGGCGTCGTAATGTATTAACTAACTAACTAACTAACTAACTAACTACATATTGTTCTTATATTCTCTAATCCACTTGACGCAAAAATTGCATTAGTGTACATAGGACAGTAAACAAGACTATTCAGTTCTGAAAACAGGCGGCTGCTGTTGTCGTCTCTGTTGTTGATTTGGTTTCTTGTTCCTCTTACCACCCCTTCTAGTTGGTTTCTTCTTTCTTTGTAACTTATTCAATTCTCTCTGCTTCTCTCTCTCTTTAATCTTCACCATTTCTTTTTTAAACTCTTCTTTTCTCAGCTTGCATGCGATTTTGCCCTGTCTTTTATTCTTCCCTGGTCTATTACTTCGTTTTGATTTATTTATTTTCACGATTTTATTCTCTTTTGCAATAATAGAATTAAGCTCAACCAAGTTGATCATTTTATAATCACTCTGTATTGTTTCACTACTAAATTTCCAGATGTCAGCTCCCGACACACTAGCTTCTGCAAACTGTATTTTCTCTAGATCATTATAATTTGCAAAGTAATATGAGTCTGGTCTTTTCTGAGCTTTAATTATTCTATCAAAGTCATCTTCATTATCCTCATCGTCGTCGTCTTTCAAGTTCATCGGAACTAAAGCTTGGATAGATCTCTCACTATCAGCATGTGATTCCGTACTACCCATCGTTGTCATCGGTCCCACTGAAAATAATGGGAAATATTCAATTTTCTTGCCTTCTTCTGGCTCTGTGTTGTCTTCAGTCGTTTCTTGATCTTGTTGTGGTTGTTGTGGTTGTTGCTCATCTCCATCGTTGTCAGTAATTGAATCAGCTATTTCAATTTCAAATGCTGTACTATATGCTTCTTCTCCATCCGAAGACAACCATTCCTCTGATTCATGTTCTGATTCAAAAAATTGCTCTCTTGAAACTCTGTATGAATAGGTTGACAAATTGGAATTGGTAGTTAGTATTCCTACTTTTCAGATTCGTTGAAAGTGGTGAATGAATTCATGAGATAACATACTTTTGCAAAGATATCATTTATTTAAATCTCTGTTAACTTATGGTATTGATTAGAGTGTATAAAACGTGTAGATTATTATAAATTCTTCAAAATGAACCAACTGGTCTTAGGTGTAAATGATAAAAATTTATTTGATGTTAAGAATTCCGCACCTCTATATCTCTCTAACTTTCTTCTCAAGACCTTTAAAACAAATCAAAACTTTACAATTTCCACCTTATGTAAATCGCTATCTAGGCTTACATGCTACGAGTTGTGCATATGACTAAATAAATAGAATAATAAATAAAAGAGGAATATCGTCTAACGAAAGTACTATCCAAAGATACTGCTCCGATGTAATAAATATATAGTGTGGTGAGACATAGAAATGTGAAAAGAATTTAACAAAAAAAAAAAGAAGGGGTTAGAGAATACAATATATTGACTGTTTTTTTTTTCAATTTAAAAGTTCTATGAATAAGATGGTCTTTATATTATAAAAATTATCTGTATGGAGCGTCAGCATTGGCCGCATATTGGTACTCTTGTTCCCACTTGTCACCATTTGATAATAGCTTTTCCTTATTATATAATAATTCTTCTCTAGTCAAAGTCGAATATTCAACATTTGGTGTTTCCACAATGGCATCAACAGGGCAACTTTCCTGACAATAACCGCAGTAAATACATTTTGTCATATCTATATCATACTTATAGGTTCTTCTTGAGCCATCCAATCTTTCCTCAGCTTCAATCGTAATGGCTTGAGCTGGACAAATAGCTTCACATAATTTACAAGCAATACATCTTTCTTCACCGGATGGATATCTTCTTAAAGCATGCTCTCCTCTAAATCTTGGAGAAATTGGACCTTTTTCAAATGGATAATATATAGTATAAGGTGCTCTGAAATACATTTCCAACACAATGTACATACCTCTGAACATCTCAGCTAATAAATACCATTTAGTAGCCTTAGACAAAGCACCTTCCTTTGAATCTTCCCATGTCTTTGGTTTTGGTAATCTAAAACCTTCAGGCCATGTAGATATGCCAGAACCTGCTGTTAGGGATGATAATGGTTTAATTGAAGTGGAGAAAGGACGTAGAGTTAGAGCTCTGTTAGAGGCCAGTAATCTTGCTCCACTCTTTGAAAATGTTGCTATATTTGAGAGCATAATTTGTAGTAGACTGAATCCCTTTTATTATGATCCTTTTGTGATTTGTGATCGTAGCTGTGAACAAATTAAGTTAAAACTAGTTTTTTGAGTAAACTAAAGTGCTCCCTTCTGTGTTTCCCCTCATCTTGATTTTAATTAACGCATCTGTACACCAGAAAAGACGATTAGCCAACATACCTGGAAAATGAGAATTTCCGCATTCAGATAAAAAAATAGGCATGGTGGTAATAATAAACACGTCCAGTTACAAGTTTCCCTTACAAAGCAACTTCACAATAAAACATACACATTACTCTCTGTAAAAATGTTTAAAACTCAATTCAGAAGATTCTCAACTACTTTTAAGCCTCAATTGGCTAAGATCCAATTAATTGGTACCATTGGTTCTGACATTACCAAACAAACAACTACTGCTGGTAAGGAATACATTAGATACTCTGTTGCTGTTAACTCCAAGCAAAAAGGTGAAGAAATTACCTCTTGGTTCAACGTTGCTTGTTTCAATGATAACCAAATTAGATACATTACTGAATACTTGGGTAAAGGTGCTAAGGTTTTCATTGAAGCTGATGCTTCCAACACATCTTATGAAAAAGCTGATGGTTCTAAGGGCGTTTCTTTAATGTTATTCCAAAACAATTTCGAAACTATTAGATTCCCAAAGAGAGAAACCGAAGAGGAATCAAAATAAATTTTCTTATTTTAATATAGTTGTTTATGATGATATCCCTTCCAAGAAAAGAACTAGAAATAACTCTATTTTCTTAGTAATTTTCCTTAATTTCTTTTGTGTTTATTTTCTTTTTGCTTTATTTCGCTTTGGTTTCTTGTGATGTATTCTTGTGTATATCCATATATTTTTCCATGCTATTATTTTTTGGCTTCTCTACAGCTAGTTGTATATTATTACTTTTATAATTTTAAAACTTGCGTTGGAAAGTCAATTTATTATTTTTCATTCTAGTTATTACTAGATACATTACTGTACATAGTTTGAAGTATTAAGAATTGGTAATAAACGAATAAAACAATGTTACAGTTGTACAAATATGAATAGAATGCAACTAAACCGGAAAAAAAAAGATACAAAAAAAATAAAAGTAGAACAAAAAAAGATGCTTGGTTATTTTCCATTTTGATAATAATCATGTTTAGCAATTTCTCCTTCCATTGCAATAAGCTCTTTGTCCAATTCCTTGGTATAGATAAACTTATCTTCAAGCATGCCCATCGTAAATTCACTCGCAATGGGTGAATTATAATATTGAGCAGAAGAATCAATAAAAGGATTTGCTGTTAAAAGGGATGATGAATTTCCCTCTCTGTATAACGTAGTTGGACTATTAGCTTCTTCATCAAAACTGCATTCTTTATCAAATTCAAGCTCTTTATCAGGTAAAAATTCAAACTGATAGCTAGAATAAGTACTTACAGTTGAAGATTGAGGAGGCTCAAGCATACCAAATCTTTCAATACCTCTTTCTGCCCTTTTAACTCTTGTTTTCTCTTCATGGTATCTGCACTTCTTATCTACAAATGGAATAATTCTCAGATGGTCAAGGTAAATCTTCAACGCTGTTGCATTACATGCAAATAATAAGAAACTGAAGAATGAAACAAAAATGTAAGCCCATCTATCAAAATCCATAGAATCTGCATGTGGTAATTTAATGATTAAATTCCAAAGCAATGGATTGTGAATATCCTTACTATAAAACTTACCATTCATTTCTTTACCTGCTGTAATGACCGAATATAAGCAAGATGGTGTAATGGCACCGATAATGGCAAAGCAAAAGACAAGAATTCTATACGATTCAACACTACTAATTCTAGAGTTAGTGATATCTAAAGTATGCTGTAATTCTTTACCTCTTCTAATAAACGCAATAAGTGTGGCGATACTAGCAACTAGACTTGTAAAACAGAAGAAAATGATCCAAAAGTAATAAACTAAAATACTAATTCTATCTTTAGTCATAGCAAACCTGCAACCTGAAACATGGAAAATAAAATATCTAGATGCTTGTGCAAAATAACTAAAGCCCATAATTAAAATTGGAAATAATAGGCAAATCAAAACTTCAAGGAACATTTTGAGTTTCTTGTGTTCATCTTTCATTAAAGTGGCAGTTTTCTTGTTCATTAATAAAATAATCGACATACGGGAAGTAATGCAGAACACACACGATAGACTAGCAACATTGGCACTAACTTGGAATCGCACCATTATATCACACCAACCTTTACCATCCCAGCGACTTGAATAATCATCACCTCCCCAAACTATAGCATCAACTAAACCTTTAATATTTATAATTTGTATGAAACCGAATAAAACTAAAGCAGAGACAAACCTTGTTCTATAAAACCAAAGTATGGAAGGTATATTAATAATTAAACATATAGTATGAAGTGCTGTAAACATGCATTGATAATCCACCATTTTGTATGATTAAATTGTATATCGAAAATAAAAGGTGGTAAAATATGACTTTTTCTTGAAGAGTTGATTTCATTCATCTTTCTTTTCTTTAGGGGCAACCTGGTTAAATATATAAATCACCCAACTTCATCAAGCTAAAAAAGTTATCCGACACAAGTTTTGAAAATGGTCCTTAGAGGTCCCAATTAGGTAAGCTCACTGTGAGTGCGACCTCCTGTCTCAACATTTTTGGGGGGCAGACTCCTCACTTTGAATCATACATGAGAATGCAATGATTTAGAATTGTTTAGATCAAATAAAGTGGATTTAGAAGGAGATTTGTATGTTCTAGTTTCTACGTGAGCAAAAATCTCATAAATAGGAAGCTGTTAATAATCTTGAGCAAAGTAAAAAAATTTATAGTTTACTCATATTAAAAAATTTCTGATGCAAATTTGAAAAGGTTGATGTGATCTATAAAGTTGAAGTATATGCAATATTAATAACTGTCCAGTGAATGACACAAGAAGATGGATCATAAGAAAAGGAAAAAAGTAGAATGAGAATATTTTGTAGCTCATTATTTACGAGTCCTACCACCTAAACACTTATCTACATGGGCAGCAAATCTACTACCAGCAATTCGTCTATCACAATTAGAACATTTAAAATAGAGTTCAGAGCCATTGGATGTGACATTGCTTGAACCATTATGAATCGGGGAATTTCCGTTGGACTGGTTGGTTGTTTTGGCAGCATTGAGGGCATTCACATAGATATCTTTACCATTTTGAATAAATTCAAAACGTCCCATATCAGGATAGTTTGGAATATCAGGCTGAGGTGTTCCACTAATGGATGAAGCTTGTGAGTTGTTGTTTTTTGAATGTCCCGCCAAGTTATTACCTCTATTAATTTTTCGTATTGCAGATAAACTCTCACCACTGTAAGCATGGCCATTTGATTCGGTACTTGGACGCAATGGATTAGAAGAATTGATATAAATAGGATTTGACACTGTACCATATACCTCTCTGGTTATTTTTTCATTTAACACGGATTCAGCAACAGTATCTTGTATAATTTGTAATATCATATCTTCCAGTATGGAGATAGAAACGGATGAAACAGAAAGTTTTTCAGCCATAATGATCTTGTGATGTATTTTATTTAAAAAAAATCAAGAATTTGAGAGAACAATTAGCGTTGATACAGAGATATTTAAAACTGGTCCTGGGAGAAAATTTTGAAGAGGTTGGTTGATGTGTGGATCACAAGAGCCTTAGTTGAATCATCACAAACTGCACTCTCCTCAGAATTATTCAAGCATGGAACTTCTTGATTCATGGCAGTGCAGCTAGAGAGTGGAGTCGTGCGCTGGTGAAACTTGTTTAGTGAGTGGTTCACAAGGAGTGAATTATTGCTTATGAGAGAGATGGAGGGAGCACACTAAGAATTCAAAGAAGCATTAAATACGGAGAAAGGATGGAATTGGATTCCGAAGAATTAGGTTTATTGAGTTTGTCGAATGATAATGGAAAACAAAATCAATTTGATGAAGATGACCAAGATGTTCAAGACTGGTCTATGATTAACAAGTTAGCCAAAGGAAGTCAAAAAAATGTACCAAAAAGAGGTGAAAAGGACTTTGCACCTATAGTTACTCGAGATTCCACTGATAATGTCGAGGTCTCAAATTATGATATAGAGGCCCTTTCGAATTCAAGAAATGCTATGTTTGATGCATTGGCCAAAAAAAGAGGTATCGTTACTAGTCTCAATAAATTACCCTCCTCTACTATTTACATAAATTTGGATCAAAAAAACAGTTGTTTTATGTTTCATCCATCAGGAAAGTTTTTACATAATATGGGGAAAATAGATAAGGATGGTATTTGTTTTTTTGATTTTGAAGAAGCTTTATACTTGGTTGAAAGAGGCACTTGTGTTTGTAAAATTTACAAAGAACACATGGGTGAAGGTTATTCCAATAAATTACCACCTTTGAGTTTGGAAAGTTTATATAGCATGCTTATAAAAAATCCCAAAGATGTTAATGGCTATCTAGTTTATTCAATTCTTAAAAGAAATGGTTATACAGTGACAAGGCATTCTAAAGCCTTCGAAAGCCTTCCCAAAGCAACACATGTATCAAATAAAATTCCTTCTGTTTCAAATAACTCCTTTTGGGGTAAAATTTGGAATTTTACATTGTCCATTCTCTCAAAAGTTTTTGGTAAAGCACATGCATCTTATTCTTCGATGTTTCAAAGTATCAGGTCACTATTGTTGCCTGGAATTTTACGAAAGAAGCATACTTCCAATAAAATATCCAACTATCATCATTCTATTGCCTTTGATGTCTGGAAACCATCGTCTAATTATAAGAAAAAAAGCCCTCCGATTCCAGACTACCAGATTGTTGTCGTAAATGCGTTCACAAGGTTTCCAAATTTTGAAACGTTAAGTACATTATTTACCAAATCTTGTCTAAGTAACAATGCGTTGCCCAAGCCAAAGAAAGTGATTAGTTTTGCTGAAAGAATTCAAATAAATGATAAAAGAATTACATTTGCCGTTGTTGACAATGGATTGGTCAATTTTGTCACCTTAAGAAGTTGTGACTTTGAAAAGCCTGGTTCAGTTTGGAGAGATGATTGGTTTACAGGAAATATCAGATCTGCTGATTATTTTAAAAGAAATCAAGTTGGAAAGTAATAAGAGTCGTAATTTTTTGAGCTTTTCAGTAGTAAAAACTTCAGTAAATGTATATTAGATTTAATTATTAGACATTATGTTAAAAATTGGAAGTCAAAGTATTAACCCAAGGTAATAATTTTTAAGTGAATATATGTTAACCTGATTCTGGGGCTATAAAGCATTTTCTGTTTGATAGCTATCACATAATCGGAAACTAATTCAATTCAGTTAACTTAGAGTAGTATCAAGGCATATATGTATATGTCTTTACTGAAAAATTTAGTAGACTTTCTACTGGGAAATTTCATCCCAACCTTTCTCCCACACAACACCTACCCTTTGACTTCAGCTCCAAGAATAGAATGATATAATACGTTGGATTGTTCTTTGTGGTTTTACTATTATTATGAATAAGTTGCTATATTTCTACATGTATTTACTTAAAGAAAGTGTTTTTGAATCTAAAAAAGATTATGGCAGTTCAAGCTCATCGGGTTCATCTGACAAGTATGATCCGTTTTCCTATAATGAAGAAGATTCTGTTTTTAAAAGATTTAAAATTCTAGTTGGAAATAAATTACTGTCAGAACAAAGTCACATTTTCTTTCTTGGTTGGATATCCTGGTATATATCTTGAAGAATAAAATATACCTAGCTACTTCTAAAAACAATGTTGTCGTTGCTATTACGCAAAAAAGGATTTGATTTGAATGTTAACTATCTGTCTAGCATCTTTGCTCAATGCACAGTAGTCAATATCTGTATTATAACTTGTAAATAGTGAAACCAGAAATAACTTCTTTTTACCCTTTTATTGTATATTATTTACTTTATAGGAATGGTGTTTAAAAATTATTATTGGATCATAAAATATATCATCACTTAAAAAGTGGTAGCACCGGTTGGTTTCGATCCAACGACATCAGGGTTATGAGCCCTGCGCGCTTCCACTGCGCCACGGTGCTGTATTTTGTGACAATTGTGACTATTGTTTAGCTTATTATATTATTAAACAATATTCTACTTCTTTTTTATTTTGTTTAATATCGAAATCTTCAAAGCCCAACTCAGTTTCATGCTAAAGTTAATTTTTGAATAGTTCATTATTTTTTAGTAACATAAATGTTTGTAATCGAATTAATCAGATTATATACTTTTTAAATTATAACTAGTTTACTTTCATTTTCTATACTGAGCATTATTCTTCGATTACATATCAGAATCAAAATTAAAAGGATATAAAACTGTTACTATTTTGAAAAAGTAGATCTAACTCTTTTATATTCAAATACATGGAGTCATATATGTAGATATTAAGCTACAATATTTTCTAACAAAGACTACGTAACTTGACAGAACTTTAGCTTCAGCTATTGACCTATAAGTTTGATGTAGTCACCAAAAAGTTCACACTTAGTTAGAACAATCGGTCCACTCTTTAATATCTTTTAGATCCTTAATTACATTACTACCACCCATTCTACTCTGTAATGCATATATATCCCTACCAATGGCAGTTTCAGGTCTCCATTTCCAAGCTTCTCTTTTCTCTTCACTTATAGCAGAATCACCTCTCAAAACAATCTCAGAAATGTATTCACCAACAACAGGCATGTATTTAAAACCTTGACCGGAATCTCCTGTACCAAAGACTAAGCCTTCATGGTCAGGATGAGTGCCAAACAAGAAATGTCTATCAGGAGTATCAGTGCACCAACAAATTTGAGTCAAATTAAATGGTCTATTAGCCAAGCTTGGTAATGTTTCTTTTAAGAATTGTCTCATATAGTGTTCGGCCTCAAGTGGAATGGTTTGTTTGTATACTGGAACAGATGTGATTTCTGCAGCGATTGGAATTTTCTCCATGTTGATATAACCTGGAAATTCATTACAAAATTTCAAATCACCATTTGCATCTCCTTCAAAGCAAAAACCACCATCTAAGTTTAAAATAACTGGACAACCCTTTAATGAATTGATTTCATCATCTGTAAGTTTAATATGGCCCACAGTCCAACATTTAGCAAGTAGTTGGCCTTCAAAATCAAACAATTTAACTGAATTGGCACCTGCACAAATGACTGTTTTTGTAGCTTTAATAATCTTTCCTGAAAAGGTTCGAACGCCAATACATTCTTTACCATCATTTTCAAATATTAGTTCTTCAGCAGAATCTGTGATAATTTTAGCACCCAACTTAATACATTCATCTGCTGCTCTTTGTAAAGCTAGAGTGGCATAAGTCCAACCACATATCGTTTTTTGAAAACAACCTTTCCAACCTTTAAATCTTTCACTTTCTTCAAGAGATAACGATCCAACACTTAGCGGCTTCAAAACTTTGGCAAAATCAGCTTGAGTTTCCAATAATTCAAGGCCTTCCGAATTTTCTTTCTTTAAATTTTGATATCTTTCTAATATTTCATCAATAACTCCTTGAGAATGGCCTGCATAAATAATACCAGTTTCGTGGAAGGCGGGCTTGTAAACATGATCATGAGTCCATTTTTTATATGATTCAGCAGATAAATCTGAGTAAAATTGGGATTCAACCTTTAACTGAAAAACTTTGTTGACATCATTACCTGCAGCTAATGGAGATGGGACAGGGTATGGATCTAGTATGGAAATATTCTTATGACCTTTACGGAGCAATTCCAGTGCAGTTGATAGCCCAAATGTACCTGCACCGATGATCAAGACATGATCTTGAAAAGAGAGTAATTGAGGTTCTTTCATGGTTTTTTGTGTAAAAATTTTATCCAGATATAGCTTTAAAAAGGAATATTATTATAAGTGTTAATATTCGTATTCTTTTCAATTTTTCAATTGTAGCTCAAAAAAAGTCTTTGTTAAATTGATGAATGTTTTGATTACCTCAAGATGACTGACTAACGAGCTAAATTAAGTCGTTATATTCTATAATCAGATATAATTAGACTTACCAAATATAACCTCTATCAGTATGATTAAATTACTATTCTCTACTGGTTCCTTATCATCAAAGTTTGGTAAAATATTCGTAGATCTTCTCTTATCCATCGAATGAATTTTTGATGATTGATGTTATTGACAAGTCAGGCTCGAAACGAGCGGAACTTGATCGCTCCGCATGAGAAATCCCCCAAATACCCGATAAACTGGATTATACGTATTGATTGGACAATGAAAGTTAATGGGTGAGTGATATGGTTATACAAATTTGCTATATTTTATAGTATAGTATATAGTACAATATATAGCACTCATAGTACTCATTCATTTCGTGGTCCTATATAGTTCAAACAAAGAAGACAAGATTTGTCTGTGAAGGTGTGAAATTATAATATAAAACGAGAAACCAAGCAAGATTCCTCCCTATCCATAAAAGCTATTTATTTATTATCTAGTTAAGAATAATTTTTTTTTAACCTTAAAATTTCTTTTTCAGGAAATCGATAGGAGAGTGTAAGCATATGCGGTTTTTGATAGAGTGTACCAGATAATGCTTCTCTTATAATGCCATATAAAGAATTCTGGGCTCTTACTTGTCGCTATCAATGCAATTCGTTTGGAAGTTCCTCTTTATTGACGCCAATCAGTTACTAACAAATGTTCAGGTTCTAAGACAAATAGACATCATAATTTTCCTTTTTATATTTTATCCGGACTAGTCCCGATAAAAGCCTAGTAAACCCCACAGGTTTCTGTTCTAGGGAGTCTGGTTTGCTCCAATATTCAGTATATACTTTATGTTTAATTGCTTATTATTTGAATCATTCAAGTTATAACAAGATGAGCTCAACTGATCTACAAGATACAAGTTCTGAAGGTTACTCCTCCGAAAAAGGAATAATTAAGAAGAAATCGGTATTTGAGATTGATGAAAGATTGATTAGAGAAGAAGAAGAGGAAGAGGGAGACAACATGTTAAGATACGGTGCAGAGGAAACTCTTGACCCATCTGCTGATGAAGCACCACTACCTGAAGACAGAGCTGTCGTTAGTTCTTATGATGATTCGACATTACCTGTGAATACATTTAGGGCATGGTTTTTAGGTATTATTTTCACTATCGTTGGTTCTGGTGTTAATCAATTCTTTTCTATGCGTTATCCTGGTGTTACCATCACTTCGTTGGTTGCTCAATTAGTTTCTTATCCTTTAGGCCAACTTTTAGCAAATATATTACCTATAGTTAATATCAATTTAGGTAAATTAGGTGTTTTTAGTCTTAATCCAGATAGAAACTTCAACAAGAAGGAACATACTTTAATTACTGTTATGGCCAACATTTCTTTCACGTCAGCATGGTCTACCGATATTATCCAAGCTCAGTATATTTATGGTATACCCGCCAAGGCTGGTTATCAAATATTAATGGTTCTAACTTGTCAATTATTTGGTCTTGGAGTTGCTGGTTTGGCTCAACCAATTTTAGTTCAAAACTCTTTCAATTATTGGCCAAGTACTCTAGCTAATGTTGCTTTATTTGAATCTATTCATTCAAAGGTAAATCCGGTCGCTGATGGTTGGAAAATTACAAGAATCAAGTTCTTCTTAATTTTCTTTGCTGGTTCCTTTGTTTACTACTTTTTCCCAGGCTTTATTTTTCAGGCATTATCTTACTTCTCCTGGATTTGTTGGATAGCCCCAGACAATGTTGTTGTTAATCAAATATTTGGTCAAATACAAGGCTTAGGTTACAACCCAATTACATTTGACTGGGCACAAATTACATATGGTAACGGATCACCTTTGTTAATTCCAATGGATGCTCAATACATGACCTTGGCTGGTTGGTTTGTGTTCTTTGGTATTACACCACTAATTCTATATTATAAAAATAAAATGTACACTGCATATCTGCCAATGTCTTCTTCTACTGTTTTTGATAACACTGGTCAAGAATATAATGGTTCGAGAGTTCTGGATGTTACCACCATGTCTTTAGATTTAGAAGCATATAAGAACTATTCACCTCCGTTTTTAGCGGTGACTTATGCGATTGGTTATGGTACATCATACGCAGTTTTAAGTTCCTCTATTGTTTACACGATCTTAGAACATGGTAAAGACATAATTGGTGCTTTTAAAGGTACCAATTCTAAAGATATCCATGTCAGAGAAATGGAAAAATACAGATCTGTTCCAATTTGGTGGTATATCTTTCTAACTATTGCTGTTTTCGTTGCTACCATTATTACAATGGAGAAGTATGATTCTAAATGGCCAGTCTATGGAATTTCTATTGCTATGCTTATGGTTATGGTTTTCATCTTACCGATAGGCATTGTTTATTCAAGAACGAATATTAATACTAATAGTATGACTGTTTTGGGTCAAATCATTGCTGGTTATGCTATGGATCCACCCAAACCAATTGTTTCATTGGCCTGGAAGTTTTATGCTTACACTGGTGTTGCTCAGGCAATTGCATTTTCACAAGATATGAAGTTATCCTATTACATGAAGGTTCCAAAAAGAACAATTTTCTTTGCCCAACTAATCTCTTGTATCATTGGTGCCTTTGTTCAAGTCGGTATTAATATTTTCATGTTGAATAATGTTGAAGGTATTTGTACTTCAGATCAAAAGGATCATTTCACTTGTCCCCAAGGTACTACTAACTTTGCAGCTTCTGTGATTTGGGGTTTAGTTGGACCAAAGAGACTGATTTCAGCTGGTAAGATTTATTCTGGATTTTTACATATGTTCTGGATTGGTGCTGCTGTTACTGCTATCTTCTGGTTAGTCAAGAGAAAGTATTCCAATAATACTTTCATTGCCAAGCTTAATCCAGTTGTTTTCTTTGGTGCATTAGGTAACTACCCTCCAGCAACAGGTTTGAATTATACCTCTGCTTTTGTTGTTGGTTTTATTTTCAATCATTTCATTAGACGTAGATGGGGTAAATGGTGGTTAAAATATAATTTTGTTTTATCATGTGCGATGGATGTTGGTGTAGCCTTAGCTGGTATCTTTATTTTCTTTTGTTTGCAATACCCTGGAGCTTCTTTAGATTGGTGGGGTAATAGTGTTTTCAAAAATACTGCTGATGGACTGGGAACTCCATGGAAAAAATTACCATCGAAAGGCTATTTTGGTCCTGACTCATGGGAATAATTGAAAAAAAAACTGTCTGTAACAATATATATCTTCCATGTTTACTTTCAGCTTATTAAGATGCCTTAGATTTATTTGTTTATCATTTTAGATTTCAAATCTTGGATTAAAAAACTGTAACCAAACACACTCGCTTATAAGAGAATAATTGAGATCTGACAAAAAAAAGTTGATTTTGATTTTTCTACTGAGAAGCACTTACTCTACCCTTTATTCCATAAGTGTTTCTTTTGACTTTTCCTTACATCAACATATTTTAGAGATTACTTATGTAAAATTGGAAACTATTATTTAATACAGGTAAACGATTTTATATTGCAAGCCACACATAGTTTCCCCCCTCCAAATTGTTGCAAATGTCTTTGAGCCACCACCACACTTATCCACAAATCAGATGATCCAATTTTAATTCGTTAGTCTACTATCAGCATTTTACCAATTTTTTTTTAAATCAGATAACACTATAAAACCTCAATAAATCTCGTTCTGGTATTTTAACCAAACAATATTGTTGAACATTAGATTAATCAAACAATGCCAACTTCAACTTCTAGTAAATATTACGATCCATACCAATTTGATTTTAAAAAATCAGACAAGCCAGCTCCACTATACTTTTTCTCCCATGGAGGAGCTAATTTTGCGGATAGAGAAACATCAAAAGGTTGTGAACCAGGAGCTTATGATACTTGTAAAGCAGCTGGAGAACAACTGAAAACAGAAGTTAAACCGGACTTTGTTGTAGTTGTATCAGCTCATTTCAAATCAGATAAGCCTAACTCGGTTGAAGTGGTTGTTCCTGATGGATTTGCTAAAGAATTGGGATTGACTAAAGTCTATGATCCCAGATTAGGTCCAGATTCATTAAAGTCAAAACATTTAGATGAAAAAATTGAACATGATTTAATGTATGACTTTTTTAACTTCGAACCCCACAACTATAGAAATCAGTTTCATACTTTTGGAAATATAGCTATTTCAAATCATATCATTGATACATTAAAAGAAAATGGGTTTGAAGCTAAATTGACTAATAGAAGTTTAGATCATGGCGTTTGGGTTGTTAGTAGAGTTGCACTAGGTGACCCATCCGTCGAAGATACTGGTGAGTTTGATTTACAAGTTCCATTAATTCAAGTTTCGCTAACTTCTTCTGCTTCAATCGAAACTCATTTTAAATTGGGCCAAGCTTTGGCTAAATACAGAGATTATAACGGTGCCTTCATCTTCTCAGGGATGTCAGGTCACAATTTACCTGATGCTAGAAAATGGAACGCAAATGGTGGAAAAGGTTCAGCTGGTTGGTATTTGAAACCATTTAATGAAATTCTTACTAGACAGTTAACTAAATCAAAGGGTGATCCAGAACAGTTAGAAAAAGATTTAATCGAAATTGAAACTAGAGAAGAATGGCAGGATATTTATAAAGCTTCACATCCAACTAATGAGCACTTGTTACCTGTGATAGTTGCCGCTGGTGCTTCCAGAGGGGATAAATGTGAGCTTTTATACAGTTCTACAAATCGCTATTTAGGCTGGAACTTCTATAGATGGGGTTAACCGAAGCATAAGATGTCTGGTATGTTTCGATTCTAACAGCTCTTTGTTTTGATCAACATTTTCTTTTAAAAAATGGTTACGCTTTGATTAGAATATATATATATATCGATTCTGTTAAGCTCGCGGCTGCTCTTCGGTACTTCCCTCAAACATGTTAACAATCTGGGTTTTTGTTTTGAGTAAGGTAATTAACAGTTTCGTTCAATAACCTAAATATATCAAATGGAATAACACTTTGAACTGTGCCAACTTTTTTTGTAAGGTAAATTTAAGTATAGGCGTGTGTACCTGCGGTTACTAGCGTACTCAGGCTCGTGAAAGTCAGTGCACAATTTTGTAGGTCTATTAAGTAAATGGTTTTCCTTAACAACCGGAAATATAAAAATCTTCTATACTATAAGCGAGTTGTGATATCAAGCTTTACAAGCCCAAACTCTAGAAAAAGACATCTCTATGTCAGATCATTTGGATGTTGGAGCGCTTCAAGTTTCTAGTCATATAGAATATGTGATACAGACAGTCATGATATGCTTTCATTGATATCATCACTTCTTATATGCGAAAATCGGTAAATACATACCTCAACGTAATTATTCTTTGAAACCTCATGACTAAAAATGAAATGATATCAACTTAATAGTAAGGGAACGACGTTCGTTGAAGGATTAAGTTCAATGCTATAAAACATGGATACACTTGAAAAAAAAAAGTAATATTGAACTAACCTAGGTATTAAATGATGGAACCACTTAATAGTTATACGGAATGCATATAGCCTCATAAGTTAATTTTATAAGTATTGGATGTGTATATCAACATCTGGTATTATAATTGTTGTCTTTTATTTAGTAAGGTGAACAAACACGCTGCAGAACTTGTATTTAGCGCGTTTATGATTTTATTTTATACTGTTACATAAACACACTTACGCCATCTGTATGAACCTAAATCTTTATAGTCTTACTCTAGATATTTTCTAATGAATATAAATATAGCAATTAATTGTAAATCTTGAGAACCTATGTACTACAATGAAAACGTTCCTCCAGATGAATCTTTCATGATGAAGCAGAATAAGATTCACCCCATAAATACATTCTGCCCTATACATACATTCTGCAAGATCTTATTAAATTGTTGAAATATTTCAACATACCACTATTATATGTGTATGAATCAGTCAAGTACATTAGAATGGCATGACGTTTATTTACAGTTTTTGTTAACTGTTTGATTTTTTATTTACGATATACCGTAGTCCCTAATACAACGCGTCTAAATAAAGACGCGTGAGAGCAGTTGATTTGACAGCCGCTGATCTATTTACTTTTACTAATAACTAACAGTTTTCAAAATAATTGTTAATGAGTATTATTTTTCTGATTTTCTACTATTCTACCAGTAATTTTTTTTTATATTGATGCATAACTCAAGCTGGTAGATTATTTGAATTTCTAGTGTCTAGTAGAGTTTGATACGCGTTAGTCCAAACTCTTGTCTGTCTATGTAGTTTAACGTTAGCTTTATACACCAATGAAAGAAATTTTTCGTTGTTTCAAACTTTACAGCTTTCAATTTAAGTTATATGCCCTCTCCTCCCCTTTAAAAATATAATGAACAAAAAGTAAACAGAGACAATTTAACTCGGGTATATTCCCGGCCATTTTGTTCTCTAGTAGAGTACTAATAATTCTGATTCATCCCAACTACTTCATATCTTGAAAAAACATAGCGTGTCACTTTTTCCCCCCTTTCACATAAATTATATGGTACACCATCATTTCTATCACAAAAAGAATAAATCTATGAAGCGGATGTTTTTTTATTGTACCCATGATCATTGCATCTGTAGAGGTTAGGAGTAAGATGGCTACTGTATATATTATGGTAAGTAAGTGTTAAAATTAATCGCCGCAGGCGCTTAATAGTGTTGGTTTTCTTTTCAAAGAGAAAAGGAATAAGTATACGTACACAGTTAATTCTTGAAATATCAAATAGAAACATTACTGATAGGTAACTAGGAGTGACAAAAAAAAAGAAACCAAAGCATGGATACATGTGATATTTGTGATATTTGTGTATGAAATATATGTTGAAATAAAGCTAAACATAAATAAAGGGGGGACTGGGACTAATTGCATTGATCCAAACAATCATGATTGTTGATTGTTGCTCGTTGATACACGTAAATTATTAAGTTGATAACTAGTAATTCTGATTATTAGTTTTTATAGTACGCGTATGAGTTTAAAGCTTAAAAAGAACCGTTAAGAAGTCTGCTTTTGGATATTAGTACAAATAATTTGACAATAACTTCTCAGATTCCTTTCGACTATAGTAGGTCCAGCCATAGACTGAGGTGGTTAGAAGTTTGATCCATAAAATGAATTATTAATAACTATGAAGACAGGAATTTTATCAGTTTAAGAAGAGAATTACCGTTTAATGGTACCCTGGCTGAGAATATCGGGATCATCTGTCATCAATTAACTAGAATAAAATGTCTCATCCCTTATAATCAGGGCTCAGTTAGCTTGTAGGATAGCTAGCTACTTAGCTAGCTACCTAGCTAGCTTAAACTGTAACACATTTGATAAGTAGCTAAATTTAAGTCATGTTTATAATAGATAATTGATTTGTTTTTTTATCAGATCAGGCTTTTTCAAGCTAAAACATAACTCAAAACTAATTAGAATCTAAACTCTAACAAAAACAACAAGGCGGTCTGGCTCTATTTTGTGCCACATTGCCACATTCTTCTTTGAGGTGTCATATAAATAGCCTCACAGCCAAACATAGTTTAGTTACAGTTTTACCTGTTTCTTAAAATTCTTTTTTAAATTTAATTCCAAATCTATGGTTAAAAGGAATATTTGTATAAATAAGAATTAAACATATTAAGTATAAACTTAGAATATGATTATATTTAGGAAAGGGGGTAAAATAGAAGCTAGGGACCTGGTACCATAGCCACCAGGCACTTACGTCAGCAGTAACGCCGCATTGTCCTGTTATTAATTCTAATTTGGAAGCATCAATCGCCTCAGAAGGGCTCTCCGCAACGCCATATCCAAATTTGGTTACTTTGGTGCCCGTTGTGGACTAGTTTAGAGCAAATTGGGAGAGTAGCTTTATTTTAGTTTATATATAATATATTATTTAGAATCGGTTGGATTTGATTCTTCGGTGAAACCAATAGAATGGGTAATATATAAAACTGTTAAATCCTCCCTTTTTATTTTTTTTCCCTTTTTTTTTGCCTTTTCCTTATGAATGGGCTCTGTTTCTGTCCTTTCAAAACAAACTCTTTTCCAACTTCATCTTATATTTCACTCTCTTTAATATTATACATCCAGTTATCTGCAAGATCATCTCATCTATCATTTTATGTTATTTACAGCTACTACAGTATAATCAATATGATAAACTCAAATTTATACCTTGATGAAGTACCTTCTCTAGGTGGGAATGTGGCCTTTTTAATAATTATGATCATTTTCCTTCTTTATCATTTCGTAACTGGTCTATACTATCAACAATACTTGATTACCCTTTTTTGGTCCATTGCTATGTTATTAGAAATCTCTGGGTATGCAGGACGTATTTCTTCTGCTACTGCTGATAACTTGAGTTCAGTTTTACCAGCTTCCTACAGAGTTCAATTTGTTTGTCTAATGGTAGCGCCAATTTTTTTAATGGCGGGTATTTACTACATCCTAGCTCAATGCTCTGTTGTCATGGGTGATCGTTACCTAATAGTGAAACCTGCATTGTTCTTCCCTTTTTTTTTCGTGTTTGATTTACTTGCCTTAATTTTACAAGTTACTGGTGTCGCTTTTGTTTCTCATGAAAATGAGACATCCCAATCAATGAGTAAAGGTGCACATATTTTGATTGCAGGCCTAACTTTTCAAGTTTTCACAATGATTGTCTTCAATTTGATTTGGTACATTTTTTGGATTAGAACATTTTTACATATATCCATTAATCAAGAAAAGAGATTGACTCCTCAATTTGAATCGATTAGATCTTCAAGGTTTATGTTCCCCTTTGTTATATGTGTATGCTGTTCATTATTGTTCTTGTTGACAAGAACTGTCTACAGACTAGCTGAATCTATCGAAGGTTACGATTATGAATTGACTATAGATGAAATTTATTTGTTTGTTTTAGATGGATTAATGATCTGTTTATCCTTATTGTTCTTACTGTTACATCCTGGTTTCATTTATGGTAAGAACCCAGGTTTTGAACAAGCATTAAAGAGGAAATTCAAATTCTTCAAGCTTGGTAACAAGCGTGTTTCCATTGACCCTGAAATTGAACAGAAGAATATTAATGAAATGATGGATTTCAGATTAAGTGTTGACTCACTGGGTGACCGCACAATGAATAATTTGGAAGATTCATTCCAAAGAATGGGTACTGTTAGATATCAACGTCATGGTATTCACCGATCCGAAATTTCCTTCCAACTATGATGAAATTCTATTCTACATAATATAACTAACTCCAATATACTTCTAGAGACTATTAAAAATCTACTGAACTTATAATCCTCAAACTTTATGATGATGTGCTGTTCTACTTGTTTTGACCATATCTTTTCTTCAATCCCCTAAGATGAATTGTTGCTACCACCATTACTACTACTATTACGAATGCTTAAAATTAATTTCGTTATCTAATTATATTACCAGTTTTAACTACTTTCAATATATTTTCTTTATCTCCACGCTCCAGTTTTAGATTCTACCCATTTGTTTTGTTCATCTCCTTTAGCTTTATTTTATTTGTTTTTTTATATTTCTTCCTTTATCTTAACTGTATTTTGCTATTTCAGTTATTTTCTGCGTTGGCATTCCAGTATCTTTCGCTCTTATTTCTTCATTTGCATGTAATATATACTTCTTCTCTGTATTTGCTTCTGTTTCAATTCTTCAGCATTTGGTTCTAGTTGTTTTTTCTATATTTCATGTCTTGTTTAAATTTTCATTTCAGATTTGAAATATGAAATTAATTTTTTATTTTAATAAGACTGCATATGAAATCTTACAACTTATTTAACACTCATTTAGTAATAGCAATTAATGATAGCTCCAAAATTCCTTTTAGTTTTCATGTAAAACAATCAGCCTGACCTAAAGTTTATATAAGCGAAACCCCCTCTTTCAGAAAAAAAAACATTTGAGCGGCTCGCCTTGTCTGAACCAATGAGAATCAAACGAAGATTCAATTAGATTACAAATTTACTTCCAGTATACTCTTTTCTATTACCACTTCCTTGTTTCACATAACTCCTTCTAATTGGTGCTCTAAAAACAGAGACTAGTTGTTTTGTACAGATGTCATTCGTTCTTTTTCCCAGAATAGCATTCAAGAGACAACTCTTTCAATCAGTCAAGTTTCATTCGTTCATCACTTTAAACAAATTACCAAATCAATCAACTTTAAAATTATTTTCATCTTCTTCTTCATCTACCTTATTATCTCAAGTCAGATTAATTTCTAGTTCGTCAAAGTCAAAAACCCCAGCAACTATATCAGATGACAGCCCTGTGTTCTCACCCGAAGAGATTAAAGCTGCAAGGGAAGCAAGACTGAAAGGGTTAGGTATAGTTGGAAAATTCCCAAAGGCGATGATCCCATATATGGAGTTAATGCGTATCGAGAAGCCAATCGGAACATTGTTATTATTGAGTCCTTGTATGTGGTCAATTAGCATGGCAGCTTACATGACAGCAGCTCCATTACTTTCCACCCTTTGGATGACGACGGTCTTTGCTGTTGGCGCCTTTGTTATGAGAGGTGCAGGTTGTACGATTAATGATTTGTTAGATAGAAATTTGGACAATAAAGTTGCCAGAACTTGTGAAAGACCAATTACATCAGGTAGAGTTTCAGCCAATCAAGCCATATACTTCTTAATCGCTCAATTAGGTGTTGGTTGCTTAATTCTACTACAACTTCCATTGAACTGTTTCTTATTAGGAGCTTCTTCGTTAGCTTTAGTTGCTACATATCCATTATTTAAAAGATTCACTTACTACCCACAAATTGCATTAAGTCTGTGTTTTAACTGGGGTGCCTTATTAGGTTTTCCAGCCATGGGTGTTTGGAATTGGCCTGTAATGATTCCATTATATTTGAGTGGATTTTTCTGGTGTATGCACTATGACACAATTTACGCTCATCAAGATAAGAAGTATGATGTTAAGGTGGGTATTGGTTCTACCGCTTTGGCATGGGGAACTCATTCTAAGAAGATATTTACTGGTTTGACCATTGCTCAAATGGGTTGTTATACGTTTTCTGGTGTCTTAGCAGGTATGGGCCCAGGATTTTATTTAGGGGCATTGGCTGGTGGTTATCGACTGTTTGATATGATTAGAAAGGTTGATTTAGATGATCCTTCTTCGTGTTGGTACTGGTTTAAGAACAACATTAATACCGGTCATGTTTTTTTCTTTGGTATCTTTATTGATTATTTATTAAGACTTGCTGGATTTTTGTGATGAAGTTGCTGAAGTGAATTAGTATTAAATTGCTCATCCAGTTATAGCAGTTATCACTATTACTCTCGTCATATATATATATATTTGTAAATTAATTCAGAATTACAATATTTTTGCATCAATACTTTTTTTAGACTACAAGCATCATATATTATTTGTACTTCGAAAATCATTAGACCTTTCGGAAAATACTTACCTGCAACCACTGTAACTACAAAAATGCCCTTTTCAGTTAGGATATGAATAAATTTATGTTTTAGAACAATAGTAGTAAAATTATAATTGCAAAATAATGAACATGGAAAATAAACTAGTTAATAAAAATAGCTGTAAAATATATTAAGACACTAATAAACTGTGAGAAATTTTCTTAAATTAAATAACTTATTTAGCGTTAGAGTTCATCTTTCTCTTACCACCTGGAGTAGTAGCAACGTTAACAAATCTCTTGGTGTATAATAATCTCTTGTAAGCTCTTCCCTTTGGTTGCTTTGGCTTTTCGGTTTTATCAACCTTTGGTGTTTGAGACTTAACCTTACCTGCTCTGGCTAATGAACCGTGAACTTTACCCTATAATATTTGATCATCATTTGGATGACAAGAAATGTTAGTACATCGAAATTATTGGAAATTTTAGTGCATTAGATTTTATAAAGCATTCGGGGAATTACCAATGGATATATTTTCATTTGAAAAGTATTAATATGAAAGACTAGACTTGCTTCACAGTTGTAATAAATAATTGGTCTGTTACTGAGGTCATCCTCTGGAAATTTTAATTAAACATAAACTATACGTAACATTTGCAATCTGGTTCAAAATTTCAAGTTGAACAAATAATGTCTCACTTTAAGTTTACTCCATACAACATTTTATGCCTATTCAAGTTGTATGAAAAACTCTTAACTCCAGCTTGTCCAAACAACTTGGAATATTTGAAAAAAAATTATGAATATTCATATGTAGAAGATTTAGAACCTATCTCAATTCATATATTCAACAAAATATATGGTACAGGCAAGTTCAATTATATGTCAGTTGAATTATACAGATTTGCCATGGCATTTATGATTGCTCTGATTTCAAAACTCGGTCTGATATTCTAATAGTTTGAAGTTTGTAGATATCCAATGTCTCCAAATGAATGCTTTGAATTCTAACACTTGATGTAGCGTATGCTTACCATTTTGAGTTAGTAATGTATATATGTTTTTATGGTACAACTACTGTTTGTTGATTTAATGTTAAAGTAGAGCAATACCTTTGATAATATTCTTGTGGAGCTGTGTGTGTGAGCGCTGACGGAGTCACCAGCGAGCCAAAGCAAAATTTGTTGCGGCTCAAAAACAAGAGGGTTGTATAACCCTATATTATAACACGTGACTATGTTAATTCTCTCAGCACGATTGCATTCAAGTCGACACTATTCACAAAACCAAAGAGTTGTCGAGTTATCGAGAAGCTTCTTACAGTTTGCGATTAGATAGATAGATGATTTTGTTTAGAATTTAAAAATTAAAAGTAGACAAAGAGAAAACAGTTATAAAATAGTGTAGCAAATAGATACAAAAACATTTAAAGTTTTAAAACAACAACTAAGACAGCTAGGGATAGAATAAAGACAGCAAAACAGACAGACAAAACACCGATGCTACTAGCTGGGAATTCGTTTCTGGTAGTTAGTAGTTTTTGAACAGTAAAATATCTGTAAGTACCAACAAATAAAGTTAAAGTGGCAATCATTAGGAAACTCAATCCAATGACCTTGCTGAATCCTGTCAATAAAGCAACATTATCTAAGTCACTGGTATTTCCTAATTTTAATAATTGCGTAACAGCAACTCCAATTGACGCTAAGCTCAATGAAGTACGTAACCATGCTAGAAAGGTTCTCTCTGATGCCAAATGATCTCTTGCAACAGATCCTTTATTTTCTAACAACACAGAGCCGTAATTTAAAAATGTTGAAGGCTTCTTAATTGAGGCTTGTCTTGGTGTAAGTATTGATGACCTTCTATGTGTTTCAGTGGTCTGTTGATCTTGGATAACATTGGAAGAAGAGCTTATTGTGCCATACGTTCCTAGAACAGGATTTGAGCCTCTACGTGACATTTTTTAATGAACTGTTTTTATTGTGAATTGTATAAGGATATTAAAGTGGAATGTTAAAATGCCTTGTAAAGAAGATACCTAAGGAGAATCGCACTGATGTCGCAATAGATCAAACCTCAACAGGGATTGGTACTTCTATATGAATGTGTGTGTTCAAACTGATTTAAAGTTGTTGTGGATGCTCACTTTTCAGCTACTAGTAGTCAGTATACTAATTGTGGTTGAACGAATATATTGATTGATTATGTCCTTGAAAACAAATTGAACGGTGCGGTATGCATACATAGTGTGGAGTCAAACTCGGCATTTTCGTGTATGCGCAAAAAAATTGAAGTTGCTGCCTTCATCTGCAACATTAAAAGTTATTAGTTCAGATCCTTCATATATCTTATAATCTAGAAAAAATCAAAAGGTTACTTCAGAATACAATAAAAAAAAGTATCATTCAAACTCGTTTATATTGCGGGTAATCCATTCTAAGCTAGTTGTAATGAACCAGTGACATGATAAAATTTAATAACGTTTCTCAAATCCCAATTAACATTTAAAGCAGAATAATACATATCAAAATTAAGAGACTTAACTAAAGAATATGATTTAAAAACAGGTTAGTTAGTAGCAGGCTATCAAAGTAATAATTAAATTTTAAACAAGATTGAACGGTCAGACATACAATAAAAGTTAAGGTGAACACAATTACCACATAAACAGATCCACTCTCAAATAAACTTTCTCTTTTAGAATCAGAATCGGGAAACACAGAATTTTGTAATTTGAAATATCTTAGTATCCCCAAACTTACTGTAATTGTCCCACTTATAAGAGAGATAACACCAATTGGTTTCCCAAAAGTTTTAACAATTTTCATGTTTTTCTGTATTTCGTTAATTAAATCTAGATGTGTATTAGAATACTTCAGAATATTATCTAGGCTCTCATCAAAGGATTCATCAATAGAATATTTCGTGAATTGAATCATTGAAACACCTAATAAAATAAAAGAAATACATGTTCTAGTATATGCAAGCATTGTTCTTTCATTGGATAATGAGTCTCTTGATGGGTTTCCTGATGTAAGTGTTTTTGAAGATATCATGTCCTTCAACTTGTTTAATTTAGTCAACTTCTTTTTGTTGTTGTGGGCTGTGGCGTCATTGGAAGCATGCTTTGATAGATCTGAGATTGCTATTTCTTCCTCTTCTGGAGTTGAAGTGTGTCTATTCATCTGAAAAGATAAAAATTGGTAATATGAAGACGAGTCTGGAATACTTGATTTTAAATATGTGGACTTTGAGAAAAGTTGAGAGCTGTAATGAGGTTGCTATGCAAACTTGAAGAGATAGAAGAGGACTATTATGTTTATCAAAAATTTCTTCACTCGCACGTTCGTTGCTTGTTTGCCCCAGCTTACTCTTTTTTTTTGTTTAGTTTAGACAAGCTCATCTCATGATTCAGTAATTGAACCATATTTATAGGACCATAATTCTACGTATACAAATGTATAATATGATATAGAGAGAATATTGTGCTCTATAATCACAATGTTAGTAAAATATGTTAATAACGAAAGTGAAACGGGAGTTGAAATAGGTATACATACAACAAATAACACACAAAAGAGTAAGAATAGCTCAACTTTCCCAGCAAAAAAATTATTTGTAAACAAATGGTTTAGATTAACAAAGTATCTAAACATCCCTATAATCAAAAGATAAATTGAAATTGAACACATAATTAAGCCTAAGGGATGAATAAATCTTGAATAAATTCGAAGTTGAATGTTCAATTTATTAATCTCACTTTTTGAATATACCCCTTCTTCTAAAATATTAATTATTAACTCTATTATTATCCTCTTATGTAATTGAATTAGAGTAATTGAAATGATTAAAAATGTCATAGTAACTCTATTATAAGCTAGGAACGAGCGTTCATTTGCCAATTGATCTCTTATAACTGATTGAACATTAGGAAAGCTGAATCCAAATTTAAGAAATCTCAATGATCTTGTTATTATACTATCTTGTCCATCATTGGTTGTTTGATTAGACTCGGTTAATGATTGATTGCTTTGAAGTGAATCTAAAGGAAGGTGTGGTACTGACTGTCTTCTAGAAACATTTGGTTCTGTGGAAGACTTTAATCTTCCAGATGTATGTAAACTTTCAGGCATATTAAAATTGATTGATTTATCTCTGGCACTTATTAGTTAGATGATAAACTGTAAAGAAAATCTAACTAACTCAATCTCCCTTTTTAGCTATCACAATCGCTTATGAGAAATATGAGAATTATGCACGCCCAATAGTAACAGTGCTTTGGTTCTGCGGCTGTTAGAAGAGAAAAAAACAGTAGATGGAGATTTGGTTACAAAAATAAAAATATTGGTAGACCCTTTTCTAATATGAAATGCATCTTCAAATGCAAGTTTTTATATCATTCCTATATACCTTAAACTAATTTTAATATATTCTCGATATAAGTTGATTTGTAAAGTTTGAGGAAATTTTTATACCAACGAATAGAAAGTTATTACAACAATAATAAATAATTATTCCTTTCTTCAGGGGGCCCAGTTCCCAAAAAAAAAAAAAAAATAGAGTGTGTTTTAGTTTTTTGATATAATATTCTATGTTAGAGAATCTCATATATCAAAATTAAAGCAACCCTAATTATTAATGGGAAACAACAGTTTCAAATCACAAACATATATAAAACTGATCTTCTAAACTTTCAAGTTCCATATTGAACTGAGTTGGTGTACAGATGTATAAGGGAAAAATAAATTTGAAGATCTACACCGCACATGTAGATTTAAAGTTTAAGGAGAAAGGGTATTATCGGGCAGTTTTTTTTTATTTTCTTTCTGCACAATAGAAGATGCTCATCGGGATTTGCATAATTTCATGAATCTATCATGAAGTTATTTTTTGCAAATTAGATTTTCAGATCTTCGATCTGCTTATCCCATGAATATTACACCAGAAGTAAATATAGATGATGATCTTTGTAAATAGACTACAACTTTGTTCAAAAGCAAACGGAAGAAGAAAAAATTATGGATGATGAAAACAAATCCAAAGATATATGATTAAATGATTGATACGTAAAGTAATAAATTAATATATACGGTAGAGTACATTAGACTACTTTTAAAATAGTCCGACGAAATGCAGTGAGCTGAAAACCTTGAAAACAGAAAAAGGTAAAAAGCAAAAGTGGTAAACAAGTAAAGTACATGCAAACTGAAGCAAGCAAATGCTGTAGGAATGACAATTAATGTTTCTTGAATGGATAAATCAATATAAAGAGTTATCACTGAAATTAACACGGTTTGGAAATTATTATGTAGTTATTACAATTATTAGGGAGATTATTCTATCTAATCAATTACTGATTGTAACTGTTCTATATGTTCTAGTTATACCAACGGTACCACTGAGCGTACCTAAGCCAATTGATCCACTTGGAACAGAAGCAATAGTCGTATACATGGATGCAAATGTCTGGGTATATCTAATTTGAAAAGTAGACAAAACACCATTTACAGAGGATGTGATCCACACTGATGTAGCTGAAACGGAACTAGAACTAGTGTCAGTTGCTGTATCTGATGAGGTACTTGAAGTTGTTAGGGATCCTGTATCAGTTAGAGCTGTTGTTGTTGCTGCCACGGCAGCTACAGCTGTGGTGGTTAAAGATGAGGAAGAGGAAGAGGAAGAGGTGCCTATCGTAGTAGCAGTAGCAACAGTAGCTGCGGTATTAGAAGTTGTAACAGCTGCAGTGTTTGTAGTTTCAGTGGCAGCATTTGTAACAGCAATGTTTGTAGTTTCAGTGGCAGCATTTGTAACAGCAGTGTTTGTAGTTTCAGTGGCAGCATTTATAACAGCTGCTGTGTTCGTAGTTGCGGTTGTAGCTGCTGTATTTGTAGTGTCAGTGGCAGCATTTATAACAGCTGCTGTGTTCGTAGTTGCAGTTGTAGCTGCTGTATTTGTAGTGTCAGTGGCAGCTGTGGTCAAAGCTGTTGTAGCTGTTGTAGCTGCAACAGCAGCAACAGCAGCAACAGCACTAGTGGTACTAGCTGTTACAGCGGCAGTTGTAGCAGCATTTAAAGCACTCGTTGTAGTGTCTATATTTGCTGAGTGGGTAGTGTAAGTCAAAAAGAGTAAAAGTCTTATTAGATTTTTGTAGTTCATAGTGGAAAGCAAAGAAAAAAGAATGAATTAGTTGAATCTAGTTTTATGTGTTTCTGTAAAGGTAGGAAAAGTAGGAAATGTATGAAATAATGAAACATAGTATAAACATACTACACAGAACATACTACATAAAAGCTGGGATATTTTCGATATTTAAATCATTGTAAGGAACGGATCAAGAAAATTAACTATTGATTTCAACCAGAAAATAAGGAAGGGGCTCATTTTTCCTTTCTTGGCATTATATCCTGTTAGTAGAGGTGTACAAACAATTGGGTGAACCTTTTAAATCAGAAATCAAATCAACCAAAGGTGTAAAGGTTCTGGATTTTTGGCATCTACTAATCTGATTGTTCCAAGGCATTGTTAATGCTTTATCCATGGTTATTATTATATTAATTCAATGTTATTACTAATACCATTGTATGCATACTAATATATACTGTCTTTCACGTTTAAAAAGAAATTGTTTGAAAATAGTCAATTTACTATCTTTAGATTATAAATTCAACAAGTAAAAAATTTAGAAATAATCATCATTTATCATCTGGCTACGAAGTTGCTTTACTAATTAAACACGTAGATTTTACCCTTAATGTCTTCTGACATCCAAAAATTAATAAGCTTTAGATACTAACCAGAAATAGTACTTTTTCATGTTAGGTTAATTTCAATTTCAGGTGTTAAGCAACCAAATTTACTTGAAATAAAATTTACGGGTGAAGACTGTAAATTTACTCTTTTCCAAAATTATGTAATTCGAGTATTTACAATATACTTGGCTAGGATCGCATAGCTAATCTATACCTGAATTAATTATTCAACTAAATTCCTCCTTATAAAATACTTAACGGAAGGAAGTGTATAAAAGAAAAACTTAGAAATTTGACAAAATCAGTTCCACCGGTAACTGGTAGGTAATTAGATAAAATTTATTTAAATTCAGTTTTTTTTGTTTTCTATTAAAGTAAAACAATCAGAATTGATACCTATATATTTCATTATGATCGTTTCTATCCTTTTATATCAATCTCTTTATATTCTATTTGAATTCAACCAATGTCTAGTAATTATATATATATATATATATATAATCTTTAAGTAACTAAATATATACAATTTTAATGAATTTATGGAAATGACCTCTTTAATTGTCTTGTTATAAGCTAGGCTTTCGGTACTTGCAAGGATATTGAGAAGTTGATAGGGGTGAATATATTTGTTGTCCGGATAATAGAGGTTCTTACTAACATAATAAAATTTTTGTCAAAGAATTTTGGAGAAGAATTAGAAACGCGCTGAGCTGCTAAAATTTGATCCAAAAATTGAATTTCTTCCAATAGTTTTTCGTTTCCGTAAAGTTTCTTAACTAACTGATATATATATTTCGAAAGATAAAAATAAAAATCAGAAGGGTGTGATCACTTTCTATTATTGAAGCGTGTGAAATTTGAAATAAGATATCTTACATTTAATTTATCTTTGTAAAATTTATATGCGACAGAGTTAACATATCTCGACTATTGTAAAGAGGCTGACCTAAAATTCTCAATATTTTTGAATAAATTGCATGCTTCCAATACTATGTGCTTATATATATATATATATATATATACGCTATATTGAGCCTTTATTTAAATTGATTCTTTATTAATTGTTGATTATCATTTCATTAAGGCGAAAGTGTGACATATAATAGTACGTTCGGTAAGTTGATGACGTTTATCTTCATATTCTAAGCGCTCAACATGAATACAGATTAAATCGATTCATGAAGGCTTGACGCAATTTTCATTTCAATTTAATAACTCTGAAAAACACAATCACTGAACTAATTATTTTAATAATAGAGAAGTACTTATTGTATTTGTTTTCGATTACACTTCAGTATTACTGGATCCTAATCGACTTTGTATGTTTATGTTGTAAGATTGAGTGTGGCTTATAAAGTTTCAATACCTTAAAGACACTATTTCATGCTGGACAATACAAAGTTGAAATTAATAGCTTACACTATGTAACCGTTTTAAAAAAATGCATAAATATGCATATTTTGCGCGCGCGCAAAGAGATTAAAAAATAAAATAAAATAAAATAAAATAAAATAAAAGTAAAAATACAAATAAAAACAGAAAACAAAACATTTAATATATGTTAAACCTATTTATTGATATGGCCTGAAAAATTAATCTCCTTGTAGTCAAGATGAACAAAACACCTTTCAACAAATGGTAATATTTCTATAGCATATTGAAGCGATTCACCAAGATCATGACAATCCTTTAATTCCAAGTCCGGATTAACTATAACAATGTCAACTTCAATGTTAATTAAATCACCAACATGATAAGTACAGAAATTTTTGATCTTGTAGATGTTATCACTAAATCTAACAATCATATATAGAATTTCTTGGTAATCTTCTTTTGATGCGCTTGCACCACTTAAATTACTAACATGTTCAAAAGCAATTTCAATCCATTGAACGATAACATAAACACATAATACCAAAGCACCAAATGAATCAACCCACCAACCATTAATTAAAGAACCAAAGATTGGGAAAACAATGGAAAAGAAATTGAAAACAATATCTGTTTTAGCATCTTCTGCTAATGCTTGAACTGATGAATTAACAATATTTTTACACCAAAGAAAACATGCAACCTTCAGTAGAATTGTGAATATCATAATTGAAGCAGACACTTGGGTTAAATTAACGATTTCATGATCCGTATCTAACAATTTACTTACTGAGCTTATCAAAACTTGAGAAAATGAAACAATAATGATTACAGAAAACACTAAAACCCCTAATGGTTCTAATCTTTTTCTACCAATTGGAAACATTGATGATTTTCTAGAGGCAAACTTTTTAGCAAAGAAGATAATAGAAGTAGACAGTAAATCTAACACGGAGTCGATTAAAGAAGCAACAATAGACATCGAATTACTTAAATATGCAACAATAACTTTACCAATAAGTAAAATAAAATTAATAGCAAAATTGACATTAATAGCCATATCCACAATACCACTATTCTCTAACCCGGAAAAACCTAGGACACCCCCACATTCAATATCAATGTTGGCAGGTACTCCAAGTAATTCATTTCTTGAAGTTATTGCGTTATTTGTGCCATAAGTTTCGATCATACGCTCATGAAAACCTTTATCAAGCAATGTATCCACCAAATGATATCTATCAATGTATTCATTTTGTTCTTCATAATATTTCTTAATAAGTTTATTTCTGAATTTTTGAATATCTCTTTCGGATTTTCTGAAAGTTAGCCAGTCAATTAGACTACCCGCTGTACCTATTAATTTAGACGGTCTCATGGATACTAATGAATTGACTCTTTTAACTAAATCATGGATATCAATGACTGAGCTTCTTCTTCTTTCTGAACTTGCTGGGTTTACTACAGTCATAAATTTCAAGTCTGTTTTACTGGTAGCAACAGAATCTGAACCTCCAAAGTAAATTTGAGGAGTTCCCACTTCACTATTTGCACTATTGAAGAAATTGGAGAAAGACAATTGTGGGGCCATACTGTTGGAACTTGTGCCTAAATGGTTAGTTTCTGCAGTTGATTCATCGCTGTTTTCAAAGTTTTCCAAAAGAGGGTCTTCTTGGCTTGTACTTTTGTATGTGTTGGACATGTTTTAAAGCCTTGTCTTAATTATTGATAAATTACTGCTGGGTAGACGACATATTGTAATATGTAATTGATCATGTGTAGAAACGATAACTGCAATATCCGCATTCTCTTTAGAAGTTCAGTGAACTGAAATCCCGGAATCTTTCAACCGAGCCAAGTTCTGGCACCGCCCTAGATCGATACTTATTGGTATCTAACAAGATAATACTGTGTACCCAGAGAATAAAAGGTGCTAGCCAATCTATAAATAATTTGGTGAAGTATATATAAGATTGATTTCATTGAATCAAAGACTTAATTTCATAATAAAATTAAAGCTTCGACGCTGATAGCTGTTTTTTTTTCTATTTATTTAGGTGTAAGGCAAAATCAAACAAAAAACTTCTGAACATTTAATTAGCTCCATATCAGATTTCAATTGTTCTATTACCGGAAACTTTCATAAAATTCGTTTACATATATTATGTACATGTATAAGCTTTTGAAAAAGGAGAAGGGTAAATATGTATGAATAATCATCAATTTCAATTGGTCATTAACAGTTGGAAAAAATTAAACTTTTATTTCATTTTTTAACATTTAACATCTCATCGAATAATACAGGACCGTGGAAGTCTTCATCATCAATTTTATCCATACACCATTTGGCAACCAATTGAGTGGAAATTGCAGGTCTAATTATACCGTCTAGCGCATTTCTCAGCACTATTTCATTGAATCCACTAGCGAAATGTAAAGCTTCCTTTATCTTCGATCTCATATCTTTTTCCTGACTAAATTCATCATACATAAAACCTGGACGTAAGAAGATCGGTCTCAACTTTGGTTGTAATTGATATAATTCATATTCCGCTTTTCTTTTAGACTCAATATAACCTGATGGAATTCCAGGGAATCCACGATCTGCTGAAATATACACGAATGCAGGCTTGGAATTCTTATTAACTTCGGTCAAAGTCTCACCTAAAATCAAAGCACTTGAAGTGTTCATTGCTTCATACGTGTTATTTAAATATTCAGATGACTTTTTCATCGGATTAGGTGTGGTAAATAAACCTTGGATTTCATTTAAAACACCATCACTTGATCTAACAGCTTTCTTATAATCTTGATTTTCTAAAAGGATTCCTATACTATGCACAACAGCGTCGATATCTTTTAATTCATTTTGATAAGTCTCTGGTTTGAAAATATCACCTTTTTTCCACTGAACTTTATCAACCCATTCTCTATCAGAGTTTGCTAACTTCTTTGGTTGTGATCCTGACGAAGTAATTGATTTAACATTATAACCTCTGCTTATAGCATTTTCACAGATTCTACGACCTGCATTGAATAAGTAAAGAAATTGCAGTTAATATATCAGTCTTTGTGAGGAAAATAAATATCCAAATTAATAGAACTCTAGTGATTTGAAATCAGGCATACCTAAGAATCCATTCCCTCCAAACACGGCAATAGTTTTAACCAAAGTAGACGTCATTTGCAACTTTGGTTGTTTTGTTGGGTGGAGTAAGTAAAATTGTATCTTTCTGACGGTTTTTTTTTTCAAGAATATGTAAGGTGATTGATTGTAACTCCTGTGGCAAGTCATCATTTACTCAAAGCGTTTCAAAGTCGGATATCAATTCAATTAGATTCGGAAATATCACGTGAATATAAATACATGATATTATCACGTGTATGAATTACCCGTCCTCAATAAGCCGCACCACGCAAACAAAATTTTCACTTTGCCCGCACAAGCTTGGCAGACAGACCTCACACACTGGTGTGTCGTTCGTTGGTTTAGATTTTTTTCACTTGTTCTTTAAATCATTCACGTTAACATACCCGAATTTAAAGGTTTCTTTTAGATCACATATAATTGATACATAATACAAAATGGTATGTCACTATCAATACCATATTTATTAGGTTCCATTCTAGTCCATTTTCAGTTGAATCAATTCACTTATCAGCCCTCAAGCAGCAGTTTACGAATACAATTATTAAAGAAAGATCCATCTGAAATCTACATTTGAGAAAGCTTTAATACTTACTACTGAGGTTTATACATAGAATATTACATTATATTTAAACAGATTTATCCTGAAGTCTGTTATTAATACTGAAATTTCTAAGTTCCTATCAAATAAATATTATCGTCTAAAGGTGGGCGGCGAGATGACTAAGAATGATTTAAGATTGTCTATTTGTTGATGGAAAATACTAACATTGAATGTGTTTTTTATAGGATTCCAAAACTCCAGTTACTTTAGCTAAGGTTATCAAGGTTTTAGGTAGAACCGGTTCAAGAGGTGGTGTCACCCAAGTCAGAGTTGAATTTTTAGATGATACTTCAAGAACTATTGTCAGAAACGTCAAGGGTCCAGTCAGAGAAAATGATATCTTATGTTTAATGGAATCAGAAAGAGAAGCTCGTCGTTTAAGATAAGTTCAGCAATTGTTTGTTTACTTTTATTTACTACATTAAATTTTATAATAATAATTACAAAACAGCATAGTTGATACTTAACCTCATTCTACTTTTTTACATAAAACTTATTTAATTTAAAAAAAGATAGAAATTATTTGTACAATATGATCCCACACCATTCGATAATTCCTTATTTAATGATTTATTATAGAGTAAATGTATTATTTGTTATCTTATCTAGGTTACGTAATACTATAGTATATGTTTACGTAATTGCGTAATACTTTTTTAACCAGTGAAGCGAGGGTGTGTAATTTTCGCAGTCACGTTATAATATGGCGTAGTCGCTGCTCCTCATCATGCCAATGTTTTTTTAGAAAGCCTCAATTTGACAGGTTTCTTCGCTACTCATATAAACATGAATTCTTCCTGCTTTACTTTTATATTATTGGGCATATGTAAATTTGGAATTCTTATGGTATTATGATTTTGTTTTGAATTCAATCGACCCTAATCTTTCAAGTATATATACATATCTACTCAAATATTGAATCTGAAGTACTAAATTAAAGGTTCATTTTCGTCCTTGTTTTTCAGTAAGATCTGGCACTAGTAATGATACATGCATACTTAGTCTTTTTGTGTCTTTGTTTTTGTTATTTTTAGATTCATTTTCTCTGGTTCTAAAACAGCTAAGAGCTGTGTAACCGATATTTCTTGAAGTATGGCGGTAATATATCTCTCTATTTCACTTTATATCTATTTTGTGGATTCATACTGCCCTGACCTGGCCTGGCCTGAATTTCTCTTTACATAACAAGTCTTAGTTTAATTTTTGACGTATATATCGCATAATATAAAGATCGGATAAAGATGGAACGTCTTTTGTGAAGTAAACAGGTAGATCTTACTGAACATGGCACGGACAATACTTTTTCTATATAAATTTACAAAATTGAAAGGTGTGGGCTAAATCTAACGATCTGACTGAGGTCTTTATTATTTTCGGGTCAGAGGTATTCCATTTTTTTTTTTTTGACGGGCCTTTATTTATTTAATATAATTTGATATTATTATTATAATAATAATAATATCTAGCAATAAAAAGGTATCAAATATGTCCATGGCTGTTCAGTATCTGATACTGCCATAATTGTAATTTTGTACCGAGCATATATCAAGACGACCCAAAATTCATATCAGACTGGGATTATATATGCACATAATAATTTCAAATCGGGATTTAAATTGAAATTGGGTCAAAAAAAAGACATTGAATCAAATTGATATATTTGCCCAAACCTCATATACCAAAAGCCGAGCTAGAATCAAATATTCATCTTGACCTGGAAAATTACAATTATTCAATTTTAATAAACACGCATATGTTGAATGAGTTAGTGAAGATTTTATTGACATTACAATTATCAGGGGTATAAACCTGTATGACAAAGAGGGAAATGACAAGTTTATAGACATGCATTTGAGATTTGTTTTCGCAAGACATATTTAAGAAGTACACTTGCACCATAATAAATTGTAGCTGAAATTATTATTAAGTTATATAGATGCATTGATCTTGCTCCACAATTTCTCTACAAATCAATAACCATATATATATAAATTAAAGAGTTTAAAAGAGAGAGCGGTGTATTCAGAAGTGATAAGTTAAGTAACCCTAGTGTGTGTGTTTTTTTAGCGTTCTTGGTAATTGGCTAGATGTATTTATATGCACTGCCATAGTTTTTACAAATAAAGTTCAACAACCAGTTAACAATATAAGAAAGAGTACATAGTTGCAACTAAATCAGACGAACGAGGTTCAAATACGTGAATAGATATGTTTAATTACTAGAAACTTATAATAGAATGGTATACATATATAGCTTCTCATACGATAATTTAAGTTTAGATTTTTCAGAAGGAAAAATACCTAACTACAATTTAAACATAAGATGGGTAAATTAGTATTGTTCTATATATATATATAATATTACTATACAACTTTTTTTGATATATATCCAGAGGGAGAATATGATCAAGTTCACGTTTAATTACCCGAAGCTGAGTATGGATTATCTACTTAGAAAGTGAAGAAAATTCATTTCAACAAATACATATAAACAGGAATGATGGTAAATATAATAATAACCGCAAACTTATTTCTATTACTTTAATTATTCAGGAGTAGTATGTTCCTAAATTTGAACTATAAATGATAAATACCAATTACTGAAATGGAAATAAAATATTAATAATTATTGGATTAAGTAGGTCTAAGTGTGTATCACTGCCTAAATCTGCTATATATGCATATATATTTGTGTTTTTTTAGTTTAGAGTATGGTATGTAGTTATAATTTTGCTACATGATATTCCGAATATTAAGTGAAAACTTCACTAGAAAATAAATACACGCTACTCCTATCCCTTTCTGATTTTTTTTAGAATTTCTGATATACACTACAATCTTAAAATAATATTTACTCAGTAATAACAACAAAAACAAAAGAAGTACTTAAATATAAATAAATACCTTTATAACTAAATCACTAAATCTCGATCAATAACTATATGTTAATCTGTGTAACAGTTGAATAAGCGAGACTTAACCACATAGAGAAACCATTACCTAAAATAATTAATCCCTCCTTCGCTTTCAGCATTTAGTACTTCATACTTTCAAGATGAAAAGCTTCTATGCACTTTTTAAATATATAGAAAAACTATTTTAACTGATTGGCTAGAGTAGTCATTACACGACAGACCTAGCTAGTTAAAGCTCAATAGAAATCAAAATGGGGAAAATTGAGCACGGGCCTAATTCCAATTTGGGTTGAATTTGACCCTTAAAAGCCATCTAAAATTAATACGCGCTTTTATATTTGTTCGTTGTTTTGGGTACCAAACTTTTGACGTTCTGTTAGATATATATTCACTCTCATTTATAGACACACACACACACACACATACAGTAATACAGTAGCTCTACTTTTAAAACTATTTAAATTATTGTAGCAATATTTTCAAATACTATGTTATATAAAAAAAAATAGTAGAAGAAATAGTATAAAAATATATGACATCACAATCAATAATTTTAACCCCTTCAAACTCCTCCTAAATACGAAATTTCCATTTAGAGACGTTTTGTTTTTTATTATTATTTTAATTTCAGTTCGAATGTCGCGCTTTTCTTATCCTGCAGTTTTCTGCATGCTTTTGATGCGGTTATTATGCTCTATTAAAATCCCTATTATTTATATTATGAATTTCAAACCAATCAATTGTACAGAAAAATACACGTATTTTCAACTTATTTACTCTTATCGAATGATCCACAGTATCTCCCCTCGTTAAAAATCATAAAATAATCTTCCTTTTTTTTCTATGTTGAAAACTATAAAAGGGTCTTTCTTCCCACCTTGATTCAGTTTTTAAAAATGCAAACTTGATTTCTTACCTTCCTTCGTCACTAGTCTTCTCGCTTAATACAGGGATAGAGTATTCATATAGAAAAGGAAAGAAAAAGAATCTCTTAAAAAATCTGTTGAACTATTACTACTACTGCTGCTGATATGGTTCCCTTGGAACAGGAACTTCTTCAGTTTGTTATAGTTTGTAATTACACAGTTTTTTTTAAAAGATTTTTCCTTTTATGATATTCTTCTCTACTAATGGTTCAAGTTTCAATATGCTTCATTTTTTAATGCTCACATCTTTAGTTCGAATTGTATTTAGCAACAAATCTTTATAATATGTTACACTGCTTTAATTTACTGTTGGTACTTGGATTCATTTGCTGGTGGAACACAAATTTTCCTTGTTTTACCTGGTATTATTCAGTGTGGCTTGATATTATAGTTGTGGTTAATATTGAAACATTTGATTTCCTATGGACTTGGAACATCGATTTTGGATTTTTTGTTATCGTATTTCCAAACTAATATCATGATTTGTTTTGCTTTTAGAAATCCTTAGTTGATTAATACATAACTAATATAGAGAAAGTAAGGTCGATTGGAACACGTCTTTCTTTTTCTTTTGGTTTTTGTTATTGTTAACGATAGTTTTTCTTATTGCTATTTGGTTGTCATGGGATGTGAATTCTTTGAACTTGTGGTTAGCTAGTTGACCCTTTGCCACTTTGCTCTTCTGTATTTTATTTATTTGTATATTATATCATCTATTTCCGAAACAATTAATAATGTCTTTGCTTATCAAGAAAAAAAACATCACATCACATTAAATTATTAGATTAATAAAAACTATCTTTATGTAAATCGCGAATCGATATATGAAGATTTGATGGATCTTCCTTCAGTTTTAACAGATCCAGACTAACTGATAATATACAATTTCATTTCCATATCAATCAATACATTACCTTTATTTAAAGTATTCAAAGATCCTTCAGAACTGTACTAAATTGAAAAGCTAACTTAATTTAATTTGATCGTCATCCATATGCATGTTAATTTAACATAAATTTGATTTGTTCCTAGTAACTTGCTGAGTAACTAACTGAACTGTACGCGCAGGCAACCAACCAACCAAACCTGATACGACTTTTTTTTGAATTGTTAAAAGTTTTAGTCCTCTCACACTCTTATCAACTGATCAATTCAACCTATTTACTAATCCAAATCCATTGAATCAAATTAACTAACTACTTACAGATAACAAGTTGTGTTACTACTATTACTATTATTACCTCAAGTCGCCTATTAGTTCATTAAAGCAAACTCGCACCACTCTATTTAAATTTTTCTTCTTCTCCACATCCAAACTTAAAATGGCAACCAACAAACCAGAAGATTTATTAGTTGATCTGAACCGAATTGAAAACCGGTATTTCATTGACGTATCTAAAACTTACCAAAATGAACCGAAATCGACAGAATATGATTTTAATTTCATAAAGACTGATAAAGCAAGATCGGGTAGATCCACTCAGGTTTATAATAAAATCACACTGGCTAGATTAGTTGCTGGTTGTATAGTGTTAAACAAAACTCCTCATGATAAAGTATTAATGATATCCTCTTCAAAGCATCAAGACCAATGGGTCTTCCCTAAAGGTGGTATTGAGATTGACGAAGTTAATAATTTCAGATTGACTGCAAGAAGAGAAACGTGGGAAGAAGCAGGAGTTACAGGAAAGATCCTACACAAACTGCCGGCTGTGGAAGATCATCGATTTGTTAAAGCAAAACATCTACAGAAAGATTATGCTGATGTTGTAGATTTGACTAATTCCGATGGTGTCAAGATTCCTAGAAGTGAGTTCCATTTTTACGAGATGGAGGTGGGTGAGTTATCTGAGAAATGGCCTGAATTTAATGAAAGACAAAGAAGATGGTGCACTTATGAGGAAGCTAAGCATGAATTGATCAAATCTTCAAGGCCTGAATTGTTAGAAGCATTAAACAATTCCAGGATAAAGAAAGATTGTGTTATTGTTAAACCAGATCAACATTCTGATCAATTACTGGATGCTCAACCCGAAACTGATGATTACTAGCGCTACGAAATTTTGACAAGTTAATATTTAATGTAAGGATAAGAATAGAAAAAAAATAAAATAAATGACAACGAATTATGGAAATATACATATACGAAATAGTTTTTCTTGTTTAGTATTTATTCCTTAATTATTTTCCACCTAAAAATTCACTCATCATCTGTGCAAGCATATTGTTTTGTTGTTGAATGACTGTAACATTGAAATATAATTGGCCAATTTTATTAACTTTAGAGAGCAGAGGATCGTATTTGGATAGCTGTGGTTTATATCTATTGGTTAAGACTTTAAAGTTCGCACCATTTTCAGCAGATGTTCTTTCAACTAAAGCTATGAGTAATGATAAGAAATTGATTAATTTTCCTGAATCATCAGCTTCATCCAAAATTGCAATATCGCCAGCTGTGGTGAAATTTAGTGATGGTATCTTTGGTGTTGATTTAGCTTTAGCTATCATCTTGGTCAAACTTAAATTGGCATACTTTAAATTGAATAAAATTAAATATGGTAAAATTAATCTAGCTACGTAAAACCCAAATTTGTTTTCTTCAGAATCATCCTTCAAATATGATTGAAATACCAAGTCTATTAGCAAATCAAGACTTTCTTCATTAGTGTTTCCACTTAATAACAAGTAAAATTCACTTTTAGCAACTACCTCAGGAATGCCACTGTAATACAATTTTTTACCTAAAATAAAATTCAAATTGGTGTAACCAATTTCGTTGCCTGTCTTCTTCTGGACGAATTTTGTAATCTCCTTTGATAAATTCAATAAATTTGCATCTTCATCAGGCAAAACATTTAAGAAGTCAATTAGTTTAATTAAATCTTGGTTTTTAAAATCTTGTTTTGATTTATCATCTTTCTCAAAAACTTCAATCATGAACAGAAATAAATCTGATGCTTCATCGTACCTTTTGAATTCCATTAGTATCATAGAACTTTGGTACAATAATTCAATTGCAGCATTATAGTTCTTAGCATGAATGTATCTGTTTGTAATTGATCTGATTGTTTGTTGTGCTTCATAGTACGACCCGTTGGAAATTCTGCAGGCGTTCAGTAAATATTTAGTTAGTATATATGGTTTCTGATGATTATCCAAACTGAACAAAGGAGAGCAAATAGGCATACCTTTCCTTAAATCTCGCTAGAGACTTCTGTAGTTTTGCATGGACAGCACTCATGATGATATTCGAAAGGGGTTTAAACTGAGTTCACGGGAGGTACAAACAGTATACAGTGTAAAACTTGCTAAAATACACAAACAGCCCAATCACCTCGCTCTTTTTGGAATCGTCGCTTTTACTTGTAGCAAAACTGGTTCCAGAACTTACTACTCTGAATACCTTCCAGCAAAGACCAGACACCATCCTCACTCCCAAAGAACCGGAACTTGTATGATTCCTGGTTTCTGAACATCTTGCTTTTAATAATCACTACAGGTGCCACCCTCTTGTTTAACGTAACATTAGAGGTGGTTTTGTTTAGTCGTTCAAGTTCAGGAAGCCACCAGTCAATCATCTTAATGGATAAAGCACACAACTTAACAATCTTCAACTTAGGATATTGAACCATTGCCTCACTAAATGATGTTACAGAATGATAGTTATATTTACTAAACACAATATTGGCTTCAACACCTTTAATATTAATCGTTTTGATGGTTTTTTGGTTGGCACATAATAACTTAGCAATCAGTTCACCAAACATATTCATACCTAAACTTTTAACATGCACTTTATTTGAAGTATTCTGTCTTCTCCTGATGGTGTTATCAATTGTCTGTTCTGTAACGCCAGCTCTAATAACATGGACACCAACCAAACTTCTCATTGTAGTTTTATAATACAGTAAAGGTTCTTTACCCATCGCTGCAATTTTAATATATTTTAGTTGTTTTGTTTTAATATGCAATGTTTTATCTTTACTTTTATATTTCAATTTCTTATAATTCACTATAATCGTTAATTTAGTAAGCATACCTGGTAAATGTTCCAAACAACCTTTCAACATTGATAAATCGTAAACATAAAGTTTCAAGAATCTTAAAGCATGAAAATTGGATAAACATTTAATCAAACTCAAAGACTTATTACGTTTATCTTTAGATCTAGCTATCATACCAGATGCATGATGTAAATGTTTTGCAGAACAAAGTATAATGTGCAAAATATGGCACTCCTTGTATAGTTCAGGCTTATTTTCCAAAATATGTAATACTTGAGATGTTGTTGAAAGTTGCATGGATTCATCTACTTTGGGACAGTAAGTTAGCTCTATAGGTTTGATTCGGAATAATGTTGGATAAACTCTTTCATAAATTGATTTGCAAGTGAGAATGAATGATAAGTGATCACCTGGATTCAAAAGGATGAAGATCTGGTCTAGTATTTCTTTGGGGAGTTGCTGTATCATTAAAAAAAAAAAATCAATAATTTTCTAATTTCTAGAAACTAGTTTAAATACTAGTTTACTACAGAAATTTGGTTGAATATTTTAGAAGAGAAGGAATTAGTAGTAAAGTACAAAAGGGATATAAGGGGTAGTCTATGTGAATGTGGCGGATATAGCTGTGCCATATAATCAACAGACCCGGCATAAATCTCTATGGCGCAGCAATGTTTGTTGGTTGTCCTTTTTTGCACCCGTTTCGATAGCAATGCAATGGCTAGTTTTTGATTTTGGATTGAATTTCACCACTACTTACAAGGCTTTGATTATTATCACACACACATACACATACACCCACATTTATATATTGACGTCCACATAAAGATGGAAGATTCAATTGCAGTGCCATCTCTTCAATTAATTGATGAGAATAAACAATTCAATCGAAAGCTTTTGCCTTATATGCAAAGATTCTATGATTCGAACGACGACAAAGGGTTAAATTACCATATTGTTTCAGTATTTGGATCTCAATCTACCGGTAAATCCACACTATTAAACAAATTATTTGCGACAAAATTTGATGTAATGGATGAAACAAAGAGAAAGCAAACTACTAAAGGTATTTGGTTATCACATGCAAATAGTATTACCTCTGTTGAAAATCCAAATGGTCATGTCAATAAAAATAATATTTATGTTCTTGATGTTGAAGGTGTTGATGGTAGAGAAAAGGCAGAAGATAAAGATTTTGAAAGAAAGTCAGCTTTATTTGCATTATCAACTTCTGAAGTTTTAATCATTAATATATGGGAACATCAAGTTGGCTTGTATCAAGGTGCTAATTTAGAATTGCTTAAAACCGTTTTTGAAGTCAATTTATCCTTGTTCCATAGCAGCAAACAAAAATGTTTGTTACTATTTGTGATCAGAGATTTTACAGGTGTTACACCAATTGAGAATCTAAGCAAAACTTTAGGTGCTGATTTACACAAGATTTGGGATGATTTAAATAAACCCGAGGGTTGTAGCGATGTCAAATTAACTGATTTCTTTGATTTAAAGTTTGAAGCTATTGCTCATAAGCATTTTCAACCTGAAAAATTTGAGCATGATATCAAAGCCCTGGGTGATAAGTTTTACCTTGGAACAGAATTAACAAGTTCTAAGTATCATCGTGGAATCCCAATTGACGCCTGGGCTTTGTACTCTGAACAAATATGGGATCAAATTGAATTAAATAAGGATTTAGATTTACCAACTCAACAGATATTAGTTGCGAGATTTAGATGCGATGAGATTGCAGAGCAAACTTATTATGAATTTGAAAAGGAATTCTGTCAAGTTGACTTTAATTCAATGCAAGATTTAGAAAAAATCTCCTTAACTTTACAAAATTTAAGAAAAGATGCTTTAACAACTTATGATGCTCAGGCTGCTCGCTATATTAATTCTGTTTACTTAGAAAGAAAAGATACATTACAACATAAGGTTGATACTAAACTAAAGGAGGTTCATTCCCAACAATTAGAAAACATTAGCACAGCAGCGTTAAAACAATTCATTGATAATGTTAGCAAAGCTAAGAAATTAAGATCCAAATTACCATTTGGAGATCTATTAACGAATTCATCTAAACAAGCGGTAACTTTTTTCATCAAAGAAGCCACTATTTTACATTTTGCTGAACCTTTCCAATATGATACAGGATTAGAAAAATTAAGAGAGTCAATTGTTGAAACTTCGGAACAATTAAAGCTAAAGGAAAAATCCAACTTAATTGCTAGATTAACCAAGAGATTCCAAACCAGTTTCAAAGAAGATGTTATTGATACTTTAACCAGCCCAGCCAAAGATTCATGGGATAAGATCTTGGTTAATTTCCAAGAAAAGAAATCAAATTCACTAAAGCCATATCAGTTGAATGATGGTAATTATGATTTTAAATTGGGTTTACCTTCAAAAGTAAATGCAGCAACTGCTACTCAACTTGAAAAAACATTCTGGTTAAGATTCAGAGAAATTATTCATGATTTCGTTAGTGAGGATACCGTGGCCAGAATCCTAAGAAACTTATTTGAAGATTTATTTAAATATGATGATGAAGGGTTACCTAAAGTTTGGAAAAATACTGCCGATATCGATGTTCAATTCAATAAAGCTAAAATTGAGACCTTTGGTTTGTTGCCATTATTTTCCAATGCTACCCTATCATCAACTGGAGAAGAAATCATACCTGATGTTGATTTAGCCCATGAAGATGATGAAGAAGAATATGATGATGATGACGAAGATGATAACTCTCATAACTTCTCCCACTTGCTTTCCAATAAGGAGCAAAACAACATTTCTAAGAGATTAAGGAAAGAAACAGATGCCATTTATGTGGAAGCCAAGAGATCAATTGTTTTAAGTTCAACTCAAATTCCATTGTACATCTATGCTATTATTATTGTTTTAGGATGGAATGAATTTATGGCCATTGTGAGAAACCCGTTATTATTTGGATTATCAATAATTGTTATATCTGGTGTTTATGTTGCATATAACATGGAAATGCTTGGCCCAATTTTAACAATTGTATTTGCTACATTAAATCAAACTAAAAAGGTTGCTAAGGAAAGATTAAAAGATTTATTGTTAGATGACCGTGAAAAAGCAGGTTTGGGTCAACATCGTAGAGTTCCTCCTAATAAGGCTTATTCCGAACCAATTACTGAGGAAATTGAATTGGAGGATTTACCTAATCATACTAATACTCTCAACACTATTTGAGGTACTCTCAACACTATTTGAGGAATGATTATGGTTTCTTATTATGTTTCTTATTTTGGAATGCTTGTCTTTTGTGTTCTTTTTTGTTATTTTACATACTTTATATATTTTTGCATACAATCATTCATTCATTTTTATTATCCCAAAAATCTTTTACTATAATTTTTTAATTGTTCGCCTACTATGTATATCTTTCATTTGATTAATTGAAATCTTGAACTAATTAATATTATTACTGTATAAGAAAATAGCATGAAATATCTGAGATTCTGAACAGACTGAGCATCCTTAATTTGAGTTTAACAACGCCAACAAAACCTAAAGGAGTTCCTGAAAAACTTCAATTTCAAACAATATCAACGATATTTTCAATTCTGAAAAAGTATACTACGTAAAAAAACAAAAAACTAGACAGCTATTGCAAGAAAAAATGAACTCCCCCACCAGGACTCGAACCTGGAGCCTTTCGGTTCGTAGCCGAACGCGATCACCATTACGCTATGAGGGAGGAGTTCCGTTTCATTCTGGGTATTTAGCTTAGTTTATATTATTGTCAAATTATACATTTATTCCGATTTCTTTGTTATCTCAAAGTCTATAATTTTATTGATAGAGGGATGTTTTATATTCTTTGTAATATTTTAAAAAAAATATATCCAATAATATTATTACAACTTTTCTGATTTTTGGAATGTTTCTAAAATCTCCTTTTACAGTATAGACGTCATATTTTGGTAATAATTCTATGTGGAATTTTGACTTTTTAGTTTCTTTTGCTTTTGTTGTATTTACATTATTCTACTTCCACTTTATTCTCTGTTACGTTGGAATATTTTTGTCTAGTTTGATAATTTATTAGTCAGTGGGGGTTTTACCTTCGTTTCATCTTCTGATCTCTAGAGTGTACCTTTTTCTTTAATTTTTTATAAGTTCAGTAAAAGTTATATTACAAAAAAGGAGCAAAGAGGATTATTCTACTGGCTCAATGAGTAGACATACAGATCATAGTATAATTTATACCCTAAAGTTTTTCCAGTAAATCTTTTGGCCAATTAGCCAACTTGTTGCTTCAAGAATCAATTCTAATCAATGATTCGTTGATATGTTTTCATAAAATATCATTAACAAAATAAAAAATTCGTTATATGTTAAGGTATGTTTTTTTCATCCAAAGTTTATCTTTTATCTGTTATTTCAAGATGTGACTTATTTTATAATTTGAATTTGAAGTTCGAAAAAGAGACATGTCAGCAGTGAAAATATTTTTGGTGATTTTATGGCTTGTAAAACTACAATCTTCACCGTTTCGGCAAGATACTTCCCGGAACTCTTCACAGATATAAAAAAAACTACTAAAAACCACATTTCAGGTATCTCAGAACATTACTTATGGACCTCACATCAACAGATCACCAAAATCGCTGCAAAGTGTTCCCCATACGATGTAAAAAAATATGAAAAATTTTACCTGCCGCATTCGCACGACGTTGTCTTGAGCCCTGTGAAAAGACTTCTGTTGACAGTTTGTTTGATTCAAACCTTTTGACATTCATCGTACGACTGATGCACATACCTTCCAGCACAAATCATTCTTGCACATAGATTTTGATACTGAAAGACATACCTTACCCATACAAGTTTTGATTTTCTATTTGTACTACTATTATATAAAACAAACAGCATTCTTTGGATAAAAATTAAATTTACATATAGGCAATAAAAAACACTTTTATTTTCTCAGCATATTTCAGCATATATAACTCCCTTTTTATCATAATTCAAGAAGTGGCACATTTTATACTAGTAATTCATATTTTAATTTGAGAACAATCTTTGAAGATGGATGGTCAAATCCAACAAGCCGTTGAGATAGCATCTAGTGCCACCAATGATCAGAACCTTAAGGAACAAGCTTTACAATTTATCAATCAAATTAAATCTTCTGATGAAGGATGGCAACATTGTATCAGTTTATTAAACAGCAATGATTCTCTGTCTCCTAACGTGAAATTTTTTATTTTTCAAGTATTAAATGATAGACTGTCTTTATTATCAAATGATCAGAAGATCACTTTGAAAGATTATTTGTTCGGATACTTAAACAAACTTATTAATAAGGATCAGGTGGAGCCTGCATATTTAAGAAATGCACTATCTAAAACTCTTAGCTCTGTTTTTGTTCAATCTACATTAACCTGTTATTCAACTTTAATTAAAGACCTGCTATCATTAGCACGATCTTTAGATTCAAATTCTTTCAATGATCTAGCTACCGATTACTACCTAAGGACACTATCAATGATTCATCAGGAAATTGGAGAGCAGATGGTTATAAGAGATAAAGAAAGAGCAGAAAGAGACAATCTGTTGAAAGATGCCATCAGAGAAAGTGATATGGTTGCAATGGCCAATATATGGAAGCAAATCTTACAACATTATACAAACACCACATCTAAATTGTCAGGTGATATTATTAATTCAACTATTCAATGTATTGGCTCTTATGTTTCATGGATTGAAATTAACTTGATTTTAGATCAAGACTATTTAACTATTTTATATCAGCTTTTAGGCAATTCTCAAGATTATCAACAAAGAGTTTTAACATCTAATGCATTCAATGAAATATTGCACAAGAAGATGCCACCTATGAAGAAATTAGAATTAATTAATTTTTTAAATTTAGGGTATGTGTTCTCACAAATGGGATTAAAATCAAAGAACTTACACTATGAAGTTTCTATTGCTTTTGCTAAATTAGTGAACAAATTAGGCTCTGAATTAGTTTTGATTTTAGATTCGAGTTCAAATCATGATTTATCAAATCTAGATTTTAAGAATACTGCAACCTCAAAGATTTTAGAATTATTACCTATAATTTTTGATTTCTTGGAAAATGAGTACGATGATATTTCATTAGAGATTTTTCCATTCATTGCTGATTTCTTATTGTTTTTAAAGAAGAATATAACCAATGAAGACATTGATTTCTCTGAAATTAATAACAATCAGATTATAACAACTTTGTTGAAGAAAATTATCATGAAGATGAAGTATGATGAAGATGACGATGGAGATGATGATGAGACAATTGAGCAATTTACTGATATCAGAAATAGATTGAAAATCTTCCAAGATTCAATTATGATTATTAACGAAGAGTTATCATTAGATGTTATGATAGATTGTATTAATGAATCATTGTTCAATTCAAATGGTTCGAACGGTGACTGGAGAACCATTGAAGTTGGTTTATATCAATTAACTCATTATAGTGATGTTTTAAGAAACAATGTTATGAACTTACCGAAGACTATGATTAATAATTCTAGACCATATTTTGTTTTCAATGAAATGTTATGCAAAGTTATAGACAATTCTACCTCAATTTTAATTAGCCATCCATTAATTCAATTATTGTTCTTTGAATTAGTCTTGAAACATTACACATTCTTCAACAATTCAAATATCCAAGTAGAAGGAGTTGATAAGAATGAAATTTTATTAAAAGTTTTGAAGATCTTCGTCTCAAATTTTGGCGTTTTCAGTGATAATGAAAAAGTGAAATATAGATCGTGGTATTTATTTTATAGATTTATCAAGTATACCAGACCTCGTATTGATGATTTCATCATTAAAGAATTAATTGGTAATTTGTTACCACTGTTAGTTTTCAACTTTGAAAATGATAATTTGAAACAACAGCAATTAACAAATTATATAGACTTAACCACAGTTGAGGAAGAATCTGGATTTGAACATCAATTATTCTTATTTGAAGCGATTGGATTATTAATAACATTAATTAATAAACCAGAAGAGAAGATATCAATGTTTGAATCAGTTTTACAGCCATTATTTTCAAGCCTTGAAAAATGCATCAATAATTTATCAAACTTAAATTTAAATATAGTCATACAAGTTCATCATTCAATGCATTCGGTTGGTACTATACTAAAAGGATTTGAAGGTTTGTCAGTTAATGAATTTGATGAGAAATTTGTTTCCTTACTACAACAAATTTCACAAGTTACTTTAATCACGCTGGAAAATTTCGTTGACTTCAATATCGTTAGAGAAGCAACAGAATTTTGCATTGTTAGATTATTCATCTTATTATCCAAATTACCAACTCAAGATATTACAAGAGATGTCTTATCTAAGTTTATTTCTACAGTGATGATTAATTTCGATAAAGCCAAGATGCCAGAAATTACCAATTTTTTGAATTTCACAACACAGGTTTTCCATGGCTGTAACAATTCCCAGAGTATTTATGGTATGTTAAATTCGTTAATTTCACCATTATTTGGGAAAGTTTTAGCAAGAATTGAGCTAGAGACCGGTAATGCTAATGATGATTTTACGAAGGTTGAGATTTTAGATTTGCAAAAATCGATGATTACATTATTAATTGGAATTTCTAACGATCATCTAAATTCATTGTGGTTGACTAATGAAAATAAAGAAACATTAACCTCAGTTATTAATTTATTATTTAATTACATTTACACATATCATCAGCAACAACAAGCAGTTGATTTAAGTTTAGTTAAAGTTTCGATCGGTGAATTAAATGCCTTAGTTCAAGGTCTTGGAGCAGGAAAAGTCATTGATCCTTTAGATGTATTCAAGAATGATAATAACCTTTTCGAACAAGTTGATTCACTGTTAATCAATAATGTAATTATGATTTCATTGGAATTATGTTTTAAATGTGATCCAGCGATGTTGAAAGATCCACAGTTTAGAAGTTGTGTGTTCTTGGAAGTTGCAAGATTATTGAAAGCTATTGCATACGTTGGGTACGAATTACCAGAGGGTAATAATGGTGTTCTGAAACAAAAAGGGATTAATGGTAATGGCAATAAACTTTCTGGAGCTCATAGTGTTGGAGATTTGAAGTTCAATGAGATGATGTGTGGAGCGATTTCAAATGCTCTGGTCAACAATTTGGGCTTCCCTTTGGAGTTAAGCAGAGAGTTTGTGGAACAGTTGATCAAAACTGTGGATAGACATTTCCTAAAGTACTTAATGGGCCTCGTTGAGAAGTACAAACAGTAGTTTTTTTGTATATGTTTATTCTTAATTTAATCGAACTGATAATGGCTCTTATCGCTCTGACAGTTCACTATCTGGCATTTGTACATACACGACCGGCTGCGGTTGAACGCAATCAACCCAGGTGGACAAGTTAAAATGGCTATCCCTTTGAAAGATACTCACCAGAGTAGCTTTGACCTTTATTACAACTACGGAGTGCTTTTCCATTAATTTTTAACCTATAAGTCTTTCAAACAGTCATCTTATGAACATAGTGGAGTCTTTGGATCACGACCAGGTGACGTCCACAAATATGGAGAACCACATTCCTTCTTCCTCCTCTTCCACCTCAACAGACCCTCCCGCCTCAACAACGAACTCTCCATGCCCTGAAGGTTTCATAAACAATGATTCAACTACCACCATTATCCCCGAGTCTTCAGAGATTCAATATGATAAGCTCAAAACCTCTTCTCCTTCTCTGGACCTGAAACAACATCCCTTCCCTGTAGCAGGCTCATCAAACTTGAAACGGGCAAATAGTAGCAGCTCGACATTCGAAGATAGAGAAAAAGTCAGATCAAGACTCATGAATTTTGGAAACTTTTTTAACAAGGACATCATCAGTAACAATACCATTTCAAACATAGATGGACAACTAAGAATATCTAGAAAAGACTCAACATCAAATAAAGTCTCAATGAACTCATACTCTGGATTGCATAGTCACTCAAACGAAGTAGTATCTCCTTTCGATCCTGCTTCTTCATACTTTAGTTTACATAAATCATTAAGAGTTCTAAATAGCTCAGACTGTAGGCTAATAACAACAGAAGAAGCCTGCTATTTTTTAATAAACCATTATACGACAGAATTACCAGAGGTTGAAACTATGTTTCCCTGGCTACATGGGGTTCATAAAAACAATTTGGCCCAAATAAGGTTTCTGTCAAACTTAACCTATGGTGGCAGTAGGCTAAGTTCAGACCAAGACAGTGATGATGAATCCATAATGACAATTCAGACGCCTTCAAATGTTAGAAGCTTAATGATAGTCAGATCAAGTAACACTAACGGCGAAGTTTCATCGGCTTATGAAAGTATTATTACTGAAACTGTTGGTCTAGTTAAGGGGACCGTTTCGTCAGATGATATACTTATTTCTGTTAATGGAATTCGCAATTTAAGTCTTTATTTATCTAGCACTTTGGACGCAACACTTTTAGAGAAGTTTTCATTAGAATCAATCTTAAGAGATTGTTACATTGCAAAAGTTTTACCTGTTTTTAAGGATCTGGACCCTCAGTTTGGTGTTTCTTTAAGAAATTTTCATATCCAAGTTTCAAAAGTCAGTAATATTTCTGATATTTTAGTTTATTGTTTCAATGACGACCATTTTAGTTGTATGAATATTGAAAATGATTCTGATTTAATTGGTAAGAGTTGTAAATGTGTTTCATTGGCTAGACTAATTAATATTGCTCAACTACAATATTCTATAGAACATCCTGAAGTTTTTTCTCAAAATAATAATTTAGCTTTACAATTGTCTGGAAGTGAAAAACTTTATAATACTTTTGTTGTTGGAGATTCAAGTATCGACTTGTTTTCAAAATTTAATTTGTTGGCTATTCCAATACTATCACCTAACTCATCAATAAAATCACCTGGAAGTTTATGTTCGGAATATGATTTAAATGTTTTTAATAACTGGGATTGTAACTATTTATATAGAGAAAAATTGGAAATTTCAAAGATGTCATCTGCAACTCCAGTTACGTCCAATGTTTGGTTTGGCAACACAACAGATTTTGAATGCTTACAAATTCAATTAAATGAAAATAACAATATATACACACCATCTCCAAAGTTGACTTCTCCAGTGTCTTTTAGTCCTCCTTTACACTGTGACCCCAAAAATTCAGTTGTAACCCTGACCAAAGAAGATTTTATCAATAAACAGCCAAAAGACATTGATTCAAGACTAATTACTTTTCCAAAATCAAATTGGAAAATATTTATTCATTGTGTTGAAGGAGTTCGTTTCCCAACATTGGCCGAATTAGCTTCATTGTTTGATAACTCTGATGAACTGGGTCAAATATATCTGGAATTCCCCCCTTCCGGTTCAGTTTGTATTTCTGATATGTCTGAAGAAGATGTACTCTCAGTTGTTAACGTTTGTAAACTTTGCTTTTACAAGTCTAATGAGAAGAGAACTGTTTTATTCTATTGTTCTGACGGTTATACTGAAACAGCACTATTGGGCTTATGCTTTATAATGTATGCTGAACAATTGAAGTTAGATGAAGCCATTATTAAGCTGCATGTTACTTATGGTAGACCTTTCTTTATTTTTAAGTCAGATTATGCTCTATTACAACAACTAGAACCAATCATGAATCATTATTCACCATTAAACCTCGGTATTAGGGATACCGTTAATCTTGAAACAGATTCATTTTATGTTAAAAAAATTTTACTTACACCAAAAGCTGTAGCATCACCAACGTTCCCCAAAAGTTTTCAAATGACAACTAAAAATTCAACATTAAATGCTGATGGTAGCGAATCATTTATAACGCCAACGGGCCATCATATTGTTCAATTAAGGGAAGGGGCAACCCATGCAGCTGAAGAAGTGATTCCTGATATTGTATCTGCAGACTCAATACATCATAGTGCCTCTGATTGTTGTAAAGAAGTTCAAGGCTCTCTGCCTTCAAGAATTTTACCTCATTTATATTTAGGTTCTTTGAGTCATGCAAATTCTTTGCCATTAATGAAGGCTTTAGAGATTAATTATATTGTTAGTGTCGGTGAAAGAATTCCATGGGTTGACGAAATTACCTGCAATTCATCTACAACTCAATCAGGTTGTGAAGTATTATCTATAGAGCCAAACCAGTGTACCTCAACAGGTGATAGTTGTGGAATTTTGGAAGTTATGAGAATCAGTAACATCAATGATGATGGTGTTGGTACTTTAACAACTACAATTAATGATGCTTTACAATTTATTGAGAAATGTTATGACAATAATGGTAAAATTTTAGTTCATTGTCAAGTTGGTGTTTCAAGATCGGCCACTGTTTGTATTGCAGAAGTCATGAAAAGATTAAGTATTACATTGCCAAGGGCTTATCTATTTGTTAGAGTTCGTAGATTGAATGTCATTATCCAACCTAATTTGAAGTTGATGTATGAGCTATTTAAATGGGAAGAATCATTTGTTAAGGCAAAAATACAAGAGACTCGAACTCAACAGCATACCAATGCTGGAAGATTATCCTTAACACATATTACAAATAGAACTAACAGCCTGAGTTCAGCCCAATCTATAGGTGGTTCAAGCTTATTTTCGTTAACTAACAGCCAAAGATCATCAATATCTACAACATTTGGTTCGTCTTCAAGCTTTAGAGAATCACGTAATAGTTTCAACTCTAAAATGAGAAATTATACTTATAACAGACAGAATACGATTGATACAGGATCAGTCGTTGAAGAAGAAGACGATGAAGATCAAGGCACAATTGACGATGTTTTTATTAATTCGGATTCATCAGATTCTGAATCAACTCCAAGCGGATTATTGTCTTCTTCAGAGCAAAATTCAGGTGTTATCAGCACAGCAATTCCGACTACTAAATTCAAGAATATCTCATTTACTAGTCCGAAATCCACCATCACTTCTACTACTAATACTTCAATTGCAACCCAAATAATGATGAATAATCAAAGTTATTCTTCAGGTAATATTGAGGATACTACTGTTAGCCCCAAATCATCGATTGATCTAAGTTTACCAAGTGGAATTATTAAAAGTAATGCCCAAGGATTTCTTAGAGAAGTGGATTGGAGTATTTTATGCAGAGAAATTTTCAGTTTGAATAGAGCTTACATTAAACCTGCTAGTTAGTTTTCAAATTATTTTGACGCTAGCACAATTAAACAATTCTTATTTCTGGATATTTACACATACATACTTAAATTACCAAGTCAAACAAATCAATGCTTGATTTTAGAGGCCTTTTTCTATCTCATAATACTCTGTTTCTCTTTCTCCATCTCAATATCCTTCAATTAATTCATAAGAAGATTTTAGTGAATATTAGTTCTAATCCTTTCAGTTTTAGACAATATTGCTGTTAACATAAATGGTCTTACTCACTTTTTCTAATGCTATTATAGGTTTATTTCTATTAGTTTTTGTTAATATTGCTTCTATTTTACTCCACTCTTTTTTGTTCATTATTATCATTGTGTTATACAGGGTTGCTAATATTAATTACTTGCCACTAGTTTTTTTTCCCTACTTTTTATTATTAACCTTTCTCCATCGCATCATTACGCTTTTGTTATGTTTTTCTTCAATTTTCTTTGTTGCGCTTATGTTTAGTTCAGTTCTTTTTTTAAATTTGTTACATTTTTCAAAGATTTTTTTTTTTCAGTTTTGATTAAGATGGATATATTTTGTACATATCAGTTTTTTGGTCGCCTTTTCAATTCGGGTTCTTTTTATATTTCATTTGAAATTCTATTTTACCTCTTTTATTTTGATATTTGTGTATGCTCTTTTGGCTTTCCTGTTTCTTTACTTCTTTGCTTGCTTTTATGTTTATTATTGCTTACTTTTGCTTCGTTCGTTTTTTTTTATGTTTATATGTGTTAAGTACTTTTTATATCTGAAGACTGGCCTTTCGTCTAGTTAAGCTCAGTTAATTCGAGTTGTATTCTGAATTGCCCATATGCTGTGCTTAGGTAATAAACATCCCGCGGTTAAATAAGTTAGCATTTGTTTTGCAGTTGTCTTTTTTTAGATTCTATCCAAGTTGAAGTCATCTTTTCTTACACCGAAGCACCAACAAACACGCATACAAATCAAACGAATTACTTATCAGAATGGGTAGATATCAAAAGATAGCTATTTTGAGTTTATTAGTCTCTCCATTTATCTTATTGCCTTTATTGCCAAAGGAAACTGTAACTCTAACTCAAGAGAAGATCACAAGTAATATTCCTCATGTGAACAACTTCATTAATTATTTATCATCTGAGAATCCTGACGATTCATTATATTTCAATCCTGAAACCAAAAATATCGTTAATTTATACAAACAAGGTTTCAATCGTAATGGCGGTAAGGTTGAGGTTGCCGCTGATGTTAAGTACGGTCATTACATCCCAATGACTAAAGATGAAATACTTAAACATGATGCTGTTAAGAAGAAGATGGCTGACGATGAAAGAAAGAAGAAGGAAGAAGAGGAAAGAAAGAAGAAGGAAGAAGAGGAAAAGAAGAAGAAAGAAGAAGAGGAAAAGAAGAAGAAAGAAGAAGAGGAAAGAAAGAAGAAAGAAGAAGAGGAAAGAAAGAAGAAAGAAGAAGAGGAAAAGAAGAAGAAAGAAGAAGAGGAAAAGAAGAAGAAAGAAGAAGAGGAAAAGAAGAAGAAAGAAGAAGAGGAAAAGAAGAAAGAGGAGTTAGAAAGAAAGAAGAAGGAAGAAGAAGAGAGAAAGCAGAAGGAGGACACTGAAGCTAAAGCATTAAAAGAGCAAGAAAAATCAGCACAATATGGTAAATTATCTTAAGAAAAGGCTGAGTTTGAAAAGGAAAAGTTGCAATCATGATTCCGAGAAGAAGTCGGCAGCTACTTAGTTAAGTATAATTAATTCAAGTCTGTTTGATTTATAGTTGTCTTTTTCTTCGTCTATTACCTGATTAAACATTTATATTTTACTACTTGCTTACTGTTACTGTTATATTTTTGAGATTCCTTGTTACTTTGCTTTTAACTTTTGATTGATTTCTACATTATTATTTTTTTGTTTTTTTTGAATATTCTACATCAAAATTGCATTGATGTAATTACAGTTAATCTTATTTCTGATATTTATTTTTACCTATGTTTTATCCATACTCTTTCTATTTTTATAGTGTTGATCCATTTGGATATATACTCAATTATTTATACTTCATTTGGAAATACACCCTTGGTGGCAGTTGGCTCCTTTTGCACTAGACAATTAATATATGCTGCATGATTTTTATATTTTATTTGAACTATTTTTTGCATTCAGTTTGGAGTAATTTAATTTTTTCAAGTTGTCTGGGGACTAGGTTAATTGAATTTTAGAATTTCAGAATCTCGTTCATAACTCGAATTCGTCTTGAACATTTTCAACAATAAATTAAATTGTTAATGATGGGAGTAAATAACAATGTGACCCACAAGGATGCAATGTTTACAAAAAGATCTGATATTCCAGTTTTATTTTAGTGTCTGAATGTTATACCTAGACAACTCGTTGTGTGATTGATTGTCTAAATAATGGAGCAGTAAACTTGAGAAATTGAATTTCCTTATTTAAACCACTGAACTATAAATACAACACTATTTTCCAAACACATCTAACTAATACGCATGTTGTATAAGCTATATATGTTTTGATTTAAAATAAATGGTTAAGGTGATTATAGTTGGAACAGGTGTTGGTCTCACAACAGCCTATGAACCACTGCAAGCTGGCCATTAAGTTATAATTATAGCTAAACAGATACAAACTGACTTCCAATTCTACCCAAATTACACATAATCATTTTTTGATGCTAACTGGGCTTTATTTTCCAGTAATGATTAGAATTAATTACAAAAAATTGACTCACCTGGTTAGTATAAGCTTAAAAAGTTGGCCAAATTTTGGGAAACTGGAGTCCATGATACAATCAATTACACTTATATTTAAACTAAAGCTTTTGAAAGAAATGGTAGGTGATATTCAGAAATACCCTTGGTATTTAGGCTTAACTGACATGAAAACAAGAACAATATCATCATGCTGAAGTTCTACACGGATTGAGTTTACAATATGGTTGTTCATACGACAATGTTGTAATATCAACTACTCAACTTGGTTGTTTAAGGAGAATCTAAAAACTAGTAAATTGAAAATCAAGAGGAAATCAATTAAGTTGCTGAAAGAAGCTATTAATTTTCATCATTCTAGTTCTCCAGCCAATTTGATCATCAATTCTACTGGCCTGTTAGCTCGATATTTAGTTGAACTACCTGAAGCATCTAAATTCTATGCAATTAGAATAATTATAATATTAGTTGAAAATAACTTAAATAATAAGTAGTTATTTAAATATTTAATTCAGACTTTCCTGCCGAGTATTTATAGTTAATGGCTCGAAAAGATGGATACATAGACCTCAAAAACTAGAATCAACTTTATATTAAATATCTCTATTTTTTGATTTTAAAAATAATATTAACGCAACAGCAAAAAAAGGAAAACGTTCACTTTTATACAATAAATTAAAGTTGGAATTTAAAAAAACTCTATATAAAAAATAAAATAAAATATATTTGAACACGAGTACAGTATGAATATATGCAGAAAGCAAAGTGAAAATCAAAAAAAGCATCTATTAACCGTCCGAAGAAAAGATTTAGTAATACTGATAACCAATAACTAAGCAGAAGTAGTTGTAGTGGCTTGAGTTTCAGTAGAAGCAGATATATCATTATTAATACAATATTCTGCAGTATCAGTATCAAAAGAACAGGATATAGTGTAATCGTAACTGGAAGAATATCCCCATTCGGATTCACCACTGGTGGACGCACCATCAGTGAACCAAGCATATTCAACACCAAAAGCTGATGTACAAGTAAATTCACCTAATTCAGAGCCATAAACAGTAATTGTAGTTGACCAAGAACAATAAGTATCTTCTGTAACTTCAGAAACACTATCACTTAATGAAAACAAAGTGATGGTGTCACCATTTGGTGAGTTCAGAC